>JAOWBW010000601.1:526555-702189 GCA_026119855.1 Campanula takesimana | reverse complement strand
CCTTTGAGCCTCATATTCAAGCCGAGCACAAACCACACAATTCTAGTTAGGGTCTAACACTCCGTGACTCAAGTCGGTTTCCATGTACCGAGATTTCCCTAAACTAATGTCTTCAAATCATACATGCCAACTTGTTGAAAGGACGCAATAAAAAATCCGTCCCCAAAAAGTGGTTATTTTGGACGAAAATAAAAATCCGTCCCCGCATGTATGCTTTACTACATTAATTTAGTCTAATCCCGATACATGTAGGATTCACAAGCGCGATGGAATCCGATGAGTATATGGGACCGCGAGATGGTCTATATACTAGTGTGACGATTCCATTATTTTCTTAGAAACCCAAAAGGGATTCATTCCCTCCGACTTATAAAAAAAAAAAAAAAAAAAAAGAGTCTTTTCTATGTGGTTCGAGTCGTGTGCCCAACTGTGTGTTCTAAGCCTCTTCATGGACCGCAAGTGTTACTCAAGACTGACAAGGGCCTCTTCTGCAATATAGGTTCAATTGGTACTTACAAAGTCTACCGGGATTCAGCAATCGGTTAGTCCGTGAAGAGATCACTCCAACAGCTCCAACATCAACCATGACCGGCAGCAGCAACACCATGTCTCTCGAACAGCTCTCAACTATGGTCCAACTCCTCCAAGAGCAAGTCTCCACCCTTAACAAGGAGGCACAAAGCAAAGATGACATTTGGCAATCCCACCTCGACAGCCAAAGGAGGCCCACGAGGCCGAAATGGAGCTAATGAAAGAAAAGCTCACCAACCTTGCCAAGGGAAAGAACAAGAACAATGATGATGAATCCGAATGGACCGAGGGTTTGTTCAAGAGTCCTTATGTCAACACCCGCACCAAGAAAATGGGGGAACCAAGTTCCGAGAACAATGAGCCCAAAATGGTGGATTCTATCATGGCCTACATCGACCAAAAATTCAATGGGTCTCAACATGGGGAAAGGCTCCGACACAAGCCTTTATCAATCATCCATCCTCATGAGTACTATGGCCGCTCTCCCGATAAGTTCAAGATGCCCGACATAAGCAAATTCAAGGGCAACTCTTGTCCTATGGCTCACATTGAGACTTATATTTGGGCAATGGTTCCAAGAAGGTCTCCACCAAGGTGATGGCTCAATGCTTTCCTCTCACTCTCGAGGGGGCGGCAAAAGATTGGTATGCTACTCTCCCGCTCACTGTCCGTCTTGATTGGGACTCCGCCATGCTTCCTTCAAGAACCAATACCAAGGCAACACCACTCACCGGCCACAAGGAAAGAGCTAGAGAACCTACTCAACGAGACAATGAGTCCTTCATCGACTTCACAAGGAGATGGAATGACAAACTCTCTGAAATTGTTGAGAGGCCGAACACAAAAGAGCAAATGGACATATTTCTCAAGTGTCTCAAGATTGATCTCCGCACTCACCTAAGTGGGGCTTGCTACTCCGACTTCTCCCAAATGTATGAGGCGAGGGTACGCATGGATGACTTGCTCAAGGAGATTAAGAAGACCACTCCTACTTACCGCTACAAGGCCGCTTCCAACTCCACAAAAGAGGCCTCGGTCAACGCCGTCACTATTGACAAGGGAATTACAAAAAGGTTCCTCCACCTCAAGGGAAGAATCCCGAAGTGACCGTGTCTACACGCCTCTCCAAGGCATGACTCAAACCGAAGTGTTCGAGGTCCTCAAGGCAAAGGGTCAAGTCACACCCGTGCAAGGGTACCAACCCAAGACGATCCACTCCAATCATGCTCACCACAAAATTGTGGCTACCACCAATATAGTGGCCACACCACCGAGGAATGCTTCGTTCTCCGCAATGTCATTCAAGATCTCATAGATAAGAAAGAATTTGTAGTGACTAATGACGAGCATGTCAATGTAATAGAGATAGGAGAACTCGAGGGGACCACCCATTCAATCCCAATTGTGAATGGGGGCCCCAATGTTATGAATAAACTTCAATTCTTGTTATGTAGTGACTTATGATGAGTAATGAGGGAAGTACTAGAGAATAGGAAAAAGAAGCAAGATGGGAACGTCAACATGCTAACTCGATCCGGTCGAGTCATAGCAAGCAACCCTTCCACTTCCGCACCGAGCTCCTCTTCTCAAAGGCCGCAAGCTCACAACACTCCCGAAGATCCTCTACTTGTCCAACTCAAGAAACTCAAGCCAACATCTCTATTTGGGACCTCATTGCATCCTCGAAGAAACACGAGATCTCGTCATCCGCAATCTCGATGATACATCAGTTTCTCCCGATACTACTCCCGAGGACCTCACGGGCAATGATTGGTCACATTCATTTTAGCAACGTCATCACCTTTGCCGATATGGACCTTCCACCGTTTGGTTCCGACCACAACGAAGCTATTTACCTCAAGGTACGAGCAAGGGGGAGCCCGTCTCAAGAGTCTTAGTGGACGGTGGTTCCGCACTCAATCTCATGCCTGGTAGGATCATGGGCATACTGGGGCTTAAGGATTCTGATTTGAAGCCTTCTACTCAAGTAATCCGAGGTTATGACAGCACCGCCCGTACAGTCATGGGTATGATCGAAATAGACATTGAGTTTGGGAGCATGATCATGTCCGTTCCATTCCAAGTGCTTGATATCCCGGCCTCGTTCAACTTACTTTTGGGTCGACCATGGATTCACAGTGCTAATGCCGTACCGTCAACTCTCCACCAATGTGTCAAGATCCGAAATGGTGATGAAATAGTGACCGTAATGGCTGAAAACATCACTATCCACAGAAAGGTGAGCCCGTCCACCAAGTTCAGCATGGTCTACCAGACTCCACTCTCTCCGGCGTCTCAATCAACGCCATTGACAAAGAAGGGGGAAACGGATCATGGACCCCCAGCAATCACAAAGTCCTCCGCATGATGAGGAATATGGACTACTTCCCTGGTTTAGGCTTAGGGAAATATCAACAAGGAATCCTACATCCCGTGCAAGTCCCATTGTCAAGAACACCTTCGGTTTGGGGTATGAGCCTTCCAAAGAAGACTTGAAACAAGAGCAAGCAATCAAGAACGAAAAGGCCCGAGCTCGTAAAGAAGGCCGTCACTATGAAGTCCCTAATCTAAGGCCTTACCGCAAGACGTTGAATGGTTATTTTGTCCGCCAAGGGAAGACATTCCTTACATGATCTTTCCCGAGCCGTGGGTTTAACAATAAAGGTGTCAAAAAGCCCGGCCTCGAAATCTTCTCCGATTGTGAGATCCAGAAATCCGAAAGGGAACCAACTCCATGTCGCCCCGTGAATGGTGGGGAGGAAGATGACTATAGAGTCCGAGACAGAAATCACCTGGGGGGAAGAACTGACAGATTTAGCCTCCATGTTCGAAGAGCTTGCCATGATGAATGAATGCCAAGTTAACGCCATCCATGACACCGTCATCATGAACGAGACTATCAGTGAGATCCCAAGCTCCGAGCCGATCAACAATTGGTATTCAACAAAAGGGCCCGTGGTATCCGAGGAATTCTTAGTCCAAGAAATGGGTTGCATACCCCGCACAGCAACAAAGGAAGAGCAGCTCACACTTACTTTCGAGTCCGAGAGTGTCTCTAATACCCTCACCCAAGAGGATTTGGAGGCCATAGCCGAGCGTTGGTTTCCTTTCTTTGCTAATGAAAATTTGATATTTCTGAGTACCCCGAGATTGCAAACATCATAAATGATGAATTAACTAATAATGAACTTAACAAACAAGTTAATAACGATTCAAATTATGATGAAATAGACCACGAAAACACAACATACTTAAATGAACTTGCTCAACAAGTCCGTAGTCGTGGCGAGAATGGTCCAAAGGCTGACGAAGAATTGCATGTTTGTTAATCTGGGTACCGAAGAAGAGCCAAAGAAACCAAGATTGGAAGCTTCTTCAAGGGGACGACAGAGACAGATTGACTGCATTACTACGGGAGTTCGTGGATGTGTTCGCATGGTCATACAAAGACATGCCGGGTTTAGACAGAAAGGTAGCGGAGCACAGGATTCCGATCAGAGAAGATGCCAGGCCAGTAAAGCAGAAGCTCAGAAAGATCAAGCCAGAATGGTCTCTGCAGGTCAAAGAAGAGATTGAGAAGCTCCTCAGTGTGGGTTTTCATCAAGGTTATCGAGTATCCGACATGGTTAGCCAACATTGTGACAGTCAGGAAGGCGAACGGCAAGGTTCGAGTTTGTGTAGACTTCCGGGATTTAAACAAAGCTTCCCCAAGGATGATTTTCCACTCCCTAATATCGACATGCTAGTCGACTCCACTGCTGCCTACGAGGTTCGCTCATTCGTGGATGGGTTCGCTGGGTACAATCAGATTCTCATGGCCGAGGAAGATCAACATAAGACAGCCTTCACAACACCGTGGGGTACCTTTTGCTACACAGTCATGCCATTTGGGTTAAGAAATGCTGGGGCTTCCTACCAAAGAGCCGTGACAGACTTGTTCCACGATATGATTCACAAAGAAATCGAGGTCTATGTGGACGACATGATCATTCACTCCAAAGGAACCGATGGTCAACACCTAATCGATCTCCGCAAGTTCTTCGAAGGCTTCGTCAACACAAGATGAGGCTCAACCCCGCAAAGTGCACATTCGGGGTTATCCGAGGCAAAGTTCTTGTTTATATGGTCACTGAAAGGGGAATCGAAGTAGACCCCTCCAAATCAAGGCAATCATTGACATGCCTCCTCCAAAGACGCAGAAAGAGATTAAAGGTTTCATGGGCAGACTACAATACATCAGTCGGTTTGTGCACCAACTCACTTCCATGTACGAGCCAATCTTCAAGCTACTCAAGAAGAATGTGGCTCTAGAATGGACCGACGCGTGCCAAGAAGCCTTCGACCAAGTGAAGCATTACTTGACGTGCCCTCCTGTTCTAGTTCCGCCGCACAAGGAGAAACCTCTGTTACTCTATCTCACTGTCAATGATGAAGCCCTAGGGGCTATGTTAGCACAAGAGCAACGAGAGTCCACAAAGGAGAACGCCATTTATTTTGTCAGTCGCCGATTCCAAGGAGGCGAAAGAAATACTCTGTCTTAGAGAAGTCATGTGCAGCATTGGTTTGGGTCACTCAAAAGCTCAACACTATATGGAAGCTTTTCCGATCAAGCTAGTAGCAAAGGTGGACCCCGCTCCGCTACATCTTCGAGAAGCCTTTCATGTCAACAAGAATAGCCAAATGGTACTTCATGCTCGCCGGCTATGATATCACTTACGTCACACTAAAATCCGTCAGGGGGAAAGTGTTCAGTGACCAGCTTGCCGAATTCCCGTGTGACGAAGTGAAGGGGGAATGTACAGTTCCCCGACGAGCATTTAATTTGTACTGCAACCGAGGAAATTAAGTGGCAACTTTTTTTCGATGGCGCCGCCAATAAACACGGTTTTGGTATAGGGGTATTGCTTGTCGATCCAAAGACATCTACACTCCCATTGCCATACGCCTGGAATTCGAAGCTACCAACAACATTGCCGAGTACGAAGCATGCATAGCAGGGCTCGAGCAGCTCTCGAAAGAAACGTCACGGAACTAGAAGTGTTCGGCGACTCTTTGCTCCTTATCAATCAGCAATCGGGTAAATGGCGAACCCAAGACCCGACTCTCCGACAATATGGTCAGCACCTTGAAGAACTGGTTGAACAATTCCAAGAGATCACTTTCAACTACCTGCCAAGGGATAAGAATCGCTTCGCCGATGCACTGGCCACTATAGCTTCACTAGTTGAAATGCCCAAAGGGAAAATGGTGAACCTTTCAAAATTGCTCGAAGGAACAGTCCGGCATATTGCATGAGTATCGAGATCAACGAGGTTCAAACAAACTCTCCGTGGTATTCGGATATCATGAACTTCCTCAAAGACGGCACTTATCCCGAGAACATCAATAAGAAGTCTCAAGCAGCTCTGCAAAGGTTGCCTCTCGGTACGTACTGATTGGGGACCGAGTCTATAAAAGGCACCACGACGGGATCAATCTCCTATGCGCCAATGAGACCGAAGCTCAAGAGATAATGTGTGAAGTGCACGAAGGAGAATGTGGACCCCACATGAATGGGTTTATGCTAGTCAAAAAGATACTTCGCATTGGTTACTATTGGAGCACTATGGAACGAGACTGTATCGAGAAAGTCAAAAAGGTGTGCCAAGTGCCAATTCCACGCTAATCTAGCAACATGCTCCACCCTCACAACTTTACAACATGGTCACACCTTGGCCTTTCTCTTGTTGGGGGATAGACATCATCGGTAAAGTTCATCCTGCCGGGAGCAATGGGCAGTCATTCGTCCTAGTAGCAGTCGACTACTTCACAAAGTGGTCGAAGCACAAGCCTATCGAACCCTCAACGCCAAGAAAGTGGCCGAATTTGTAAAGATTAATATCATGTGCCGATACGGCGTGCCTCATGAAATCATTTCCGACAACGGCTCTCACTTTGAGAAGGAAATGGATGCACTTTTGGTAGAATACAAGATCACCAAGCACAAGTCATCTCTTACCCACCGGCCCCAAGCAAATGGCGCAGTCGAAGCAGCAAATAAGACCATCGAGACCATCGTCAAGAAAATGGCCTCAACAGGAAGGGATTGGCCCGAGAAGCTACCATTAGCATTGTGGGGCTACCGCACATCCATACGGTCCGCAACAGGAGAAACTCCTTATGCATTGGTCTATGGTTCTGAAGCCGTACTCCCTATCGAACTTGAAGTCCCATCTCTACGGGTCCTCCTCGAGAATCAAGTCAACGAGGTCAACTGGATGCAAAGTCGATACGAACAGCTAGCCTTACTCGACAGAAAAGGTTAAGAGCACTCGAACGCACGAGGGCATATCAGCAAAGGATGGCAAGAGCTTTCAACAAAAAAGTGAAGCCTCGAAACATCAATGTAGGAGATTTGGTCTTAAGACAACATCCTCCTAATGCCATGAATCCCCTGGGAAATGGGACCCCGATGGATCGGATCGGTCCGTACGTGGTCAAAAAGATACTAAGCGGTGGTGCAGTCCGGCTCGTGGATTTAGATGGTGACCTGCTGCCAAAGGAGGTCAACCTCGACAAGCTCAAGAGGTTCTACGCTTAATAAACAAAGACCATTAAAAAAAAAAAAAAAAAAAAAAAAATCGCTCGCTAGGTTGAAAACCCGCAAGGGCGGCCTAGGCAAAAATTAGAGCACGTGCAAAAAAGAAGCCCGCTAGATTGACAACCCGCAAGGGCGGTCTAGGCAAAAAACAGGGTGCACAAAAAAAAAAAAAAAAAAAAATGGTCTTAGTTTATTTGAACTACGAAGACCTGAGCCTCCCAACTGGAGGAACGTAGGCAACCTTCGGGTGCGGTCTAAAACATATCAAAAATACCCAATTCACTTCAAATAACAAAATGCAATTTTTATTCATTCAATGAATTATTCAAACCATTACAACGGATTTATTGAGCAACAAAAGACATCAAAATATTAAATCCTAAAACAAAGTGGTCTAATTGCAATCTCTTAGGGTACTAAGAAAATCCAATTTTCTCTTAGCTTTCGAAGGACCACCCGATCGTCTCTCAATCCTTTTCTTCTTGGGTAACAACGGAGCACTAATACGCACCGAAACCTTCTGTGCTGCAACACGTCTCCTAGAATAAAAGTCATCCAAAGGAGTACGAAAGGGTCAGCGAGAATGTTACTCGAATCAGCAGCAGCTCCCTATATCTCAAAGTGCTGCTAGGCTCAAACCCTGTCCCAACAACTCGGCATGAAGCACATCAACCCAAGTGATGCCACGGTAAAGGGTGCCGAATAAATAGTCCAAGTAGCTCTCGGGAAGGAAGACACTCCCCCGATACAGAGGAGCGAAAGCCTAACGATTGCGGTCATCTCCCCAAGCCGACTGAAGCTCACTCGAGAAGTCAGGACCCATGTAAGCAACTGGGCGAAGCATTCCATCCCTCGGAAAAGGAATTGTCTGTTGGCGACCGAACTGCCGCAGAACCCGCTCTGGCTGGTAAAATGAAGAATCTCTCAAACCGGGTACAACCACGTGCTGAAAACCAAGAGTCCATTCCACAAAAGGACGAAGACCCCAAGAAGGAGGACACCACTCAATATCAACGGTCACCCGAGAGCAAAGAATTTCTTCCACCCATATTCAGATAAATCACGGATCAACAACTTCCTCCTATGAACAGCAAAGGGAGACAAATCACCATCCGGGGAATAAATCTTGAAGTGTTCCCGAGCCATATGGTCAAGAGCAAAGGGCTTCCTCGACACATCTTGCCCGTCCTGTGTAACTCATCAAGGCCGTGCAACGTCTCCCCTAATAAGAGGGATTACACTAAATTGCTGGTCCTTAGCTTGCAAAATAATCTCAGCCAACTGCGCGTCGTCCGCAGTCCCGAAAGGTGTAACAAACAGTACTTCGCTGAAGAGACAAACGTCCATGGCATTTCTTTTGAAAGATTGAACCACCGGGTCCTCCGAGTGTAAACTGAAGAACATCGGCAACTCAGTTATGTCAATCACGGTACCGTGCAACATCTTCCTCACGTCCTCAACAGGGAGATTCAGTAACTCAACCCAAGAGTCGACGGCACCACGGTGATATTTAGGGACGGCAATCCGACCGACCAAAGGCATTCCAAGGATGGCCTCGAAATCGTAACAGTCGGCACCATTTCATTAGCTGAAAGGTTGAGGTATGGCTGTCGCAATCCCAGAAAGCCGCGGCAGCTCTCAACAAATCCCAATCCGGTTTTCAACGTCCGCAAGTGAAAAGAATTCGGAACCCGAAGTCTTTAATGAAGGCCTTCTTGGGATAGGGTCTTAAAAGAATACACAAAAGTACCCAAGTCCTTTTCATACTCACTAACAACCTTGGCATCAAGGACAAAAGAATTGGAAGCCATGGAAATGTTGATCGCAAGCAAGTTGAGCAATAATATGATGTTCAAAAATGGCAGAAGAAGAAAGGAGCTGTGAGAATCAAGTGTCGAACAGAAGATGATATTATAGCTGTTGGGGGCTCTTTTGGTCAGCAAATGTCAAGCCCGGAATTCCGCCTCCCAGACGCGCGTGCCACCCGCCAGCGGTCTGAAGTGCGCGTGCACGTCCCAAGCCTACATATTAAGGCGCGCGCCTCCTAGGTCTAAATCGCTTCAAGAAAAGGCCTTGTCAGAGATCTCCAGCCTATATCAAGACACTGTCCCGGATCCTCAGACACCCAGTGGGCACACTTTTTCTGGTTCGCCCTTAAGGCATGTCAAAAATCGAAAGTAGGATAGAAACTCCCACTCAAAAGTAGGCTGTCCTCTTCAAAATTCCAAACTCCCTAAGTTCTGTCACGGGTGGCCACACCCCTCAAGAGTCAATCTCAGCATTCATCCCCAGCAGGGAACATTTTTCTGGTCTCGGTCAACTGTGCCCAGTACCCCACAATTCAAAAAAGTCAAGTGTGACTCCAAATGGCACGAGACTTCAAAGCAATATTTCATCAAACGGATTCACTAACGGATTCGTCAAACAAGGGTCCACCAACGGACTCATCCAAGGGATTCACTAACGGATCATCAAACGGATTCACCAACGGATTCGTCAACAAGGGTTCACCAACGGACTCATCCAAGGGATTCACTAACGAATTCATCAAGCGGATTCACTAACGGATTGGTCAACAAGGGTTCACCAACGGACTCATCCAAAGGATTCACTAACGGATTCATCAAACGGATTCACCAACGGATCGTCAATAAGGGTTCACACAACAGACTCATCCAAAGATTCACTAACGGATTCATCAAACGGATTCACTAACGGATTCGTCAACAAGGGTTCACCAACGGACTCATCCAAGGGATTCACTAACGGATTCATCAAACGGATTCACCAAAGGATTCGTTAACAAGGGTTCACCAACGGACTCATCCAAAGGGTTCACCAACGGACTCATCAAAGGGATTCACTAACGGATTCATCAAACGGATTCACCAACGGATTCGTCAACAAGGGTTCACCAACGGACTCATCTAAGGGATTCACTAACGGATTCGTCAACAAGGGTTCACCAACGGACTCATCCAAGGGATTCACTAACGGATTCATCAAACGGATTCACTAACGGATTCGTCAACAAGGGTTCACCAACGGACTCATCCAAGGGATTCACTAACGGATTCATCAAACGGATTCACCAACGGATTCGTCAACAAGGGTTCACCAACGGACTCATCCAAAGGATTCACTAACGGATTCATCAACGGATTCGTCAACAAGGGTTCACCAACGGACTCATCCAAGGGAATCACTAACGGATTCATCAAACGGATTCACCAACGAATTCGTCAACAAGGGTTCACCAACGGACTCATCCAAGGGATTCACTAACGGATTCATCAAACAGATTCACCAACGGATTCGTCAACAAGGGTTCACCAACGGACTCATCCAAGGGATTCACTAACGGATTCACCAACGGATTCGTCAACAAGGGTTCACCAACGGACTCATCCAAGGGATTCACTAACGGATTCACCAACGGATTCGTCAACAAGGGTTCACCAACGGACTCATCCAAGGGATTCACTAACGGATTCATCAAAAGGTTCACTAACGGCCTCATTCAAAACATTCAGCCGGCAGGTTCACCTAACGGATCATGCCACCCCCTCTATCAACAAAAGCCGCTCACACAGGGAGCGCACCACTATCTCTCGCAATTTCAAATTCCTGCTTTCGTCGAGTCTTTGCTTTTTCTTGGTGATGTCCTCGGCGGGTGTTTTTAACTTTCGTCGACGCGTTCTGCTTTGCAGTCCACGTCGCCGAGGGGCTCTGTAGACACCCCGCCTTGGATTGCACATTTGATTTTGTGTCTCTCCCGATTTTAAGTGTTTCTCGTTAGTTTCTGTCACTTCCGTTAAGTTCCTGACTGACTTCGTTAAGTCAGGGACTAAACTGAATAACAGGGCTGACTTTCTAGTCCATTCTGTCAAAATTGCCTTCTCTAAGTCACGCGCCTCCGACAGGAGGAGCCAGGCGCGCGCGTCTCCCGCCCCCGAAGCAGGAAGCGCGCGCCTCTGGGCGTCAGTTACAGATTTCTGGCCAGGATTCCCTCTCTTGCTCAATTTACAGGATTTTGCCTGGGAAGGATTTCTTGGTGACTAAGTTTTGGCACCAAAAATACCCCTCTTTCACCTATAAAAACCTCTCTTTACCTCCATTTTCAAGGATCGAAAAATCATCGAAAACTTGGACCAAAAATTAAACTTACAAAAAGCTATACCAAAATCACTTTCTAAAAGCTGTCCAAGGATTTCATCAAGCAATACTTGAAGGTCTTCAAATTGTAGGTAAAAGTCCATCTTTTCCTTTCTTTTCTATTTCATCTCCTCTCTTTTTTACTTTAATCAAATGTGCAATCACCCAAATCATTTTGGGACATGACTCTAATGATCACCTCATCTCATTGAGGTTGGTTAAGGAGTTATCTCCTACATTCCAAATCCTATTTTAAACCCCCTTTTTATGACTTAAAGAAGAAGAAGAAGAACATTTTCATTCATGTAGATTTTGATCAAGCAAGACCACTTAAGTTGGGCGAGATGGGTGTTTCGGTACTTCCCATCTCGTAATCTAACCCCCGGACCTCAAAACAAAGAATCTCTGTTTTCGTAATCAAACTTAGGCTACAATCAATAGGTTTTTCTTATGTTCCTCAAAACATAGGTGGCGACTCTAAACACTCTAAAAACAAGTTAGACATCCTAGGATAATTCACGCGCTCTAGCCAAAGCCGTGGTTCCCCCGGGGTATCTACTGTTGGTAGTGGTGCCCTAGGCACGTTTAATAAACGTTGTAATTGTTATCATTTATTTCATATCAATAAAGAGATGTTTTGATTATTATTGTTGTTCATGTTTACTTATAATAATCCCCATCCCTAGTACTTGTTAAGCACTAGTATAAAGGCTAAATGGTCATGGGTGATCATGTTAGATTTATGGGTACTTGTTTGGAACAAGGTACTGGATATGACCCGCTGTATGAGATTTATGTCATGGTCTACGTCGTACATATATCTCATATTAGTTATGTCATTTGAATCCTTAGACATGAAGTTATTATAGTCTTCCACTTGATGAACATTGTGTTTGACATATTCAAACGCTACCTTAACACGGTAGTTATAAAGGGTATGATTGGCATAATCGGATTCCCGTTGGGAAGAATAATAAGCTAAATGGATTTGTCCCTCCACGGAGAGATGTCAAGCTTGGGCCTCTCGTAGGAATGATGTTGATGAAATGTTCGGCCGGACTCAAATGAATTGATTGGATCAATGTCATTTGGATTATCAACATATTTGGAATCGAGAAAGTATTGAACAAAACAAGTTGACTCTTTGACCATGACTTGTGTTCAATGACATCGTGGACAAAGGGATTGTGACATATTCTAAAGGAATGCGAACTTGTATCTAGTTATCCTATTTGGGTAGGTATGACGGTTTTCTAGAACCTAATCATATCTTATGGAATCATGTTTGAGCCCATTACCAACTTAGTATAATCCTAGAGGGTCACACACAATAGAACGAATCTTAAATAAAAGGACTATATTGGCATTTAGGGTCGGAGGACTTCCAAGGAATTTCTGGAAAGATCTGGGCCTCCTGGTCAACCAAGCGGGCGCTTGGGTTGAACCAGGCGGGCGCCTGTTCAAGCCGGAAAGGAACTGGACTTTCTGCCCAAACAGGCGGGCGCCTGGGTAGGACCAGGCGGGCGCCCGGTATGCCGATTGGGAATTTCCTAATTCGATTAGGAATGGTTTTTGACACAAGTTACCTATTTGGAATAGGTCTTAATTGTGTATAAAAACACCAATTCGGCCAGACCATATAGAGAAGTGCTTTTTGTGAGTCTCAAAGAGTTTGAGAGAGATTTTATTTTGTTCTAAGATATCATTGATTGAGGAACAAAATAATTCACAAAATAAATTCCATATAGTTCTTTATTAAATTGTGAAAGCGTGTTTTACAATTATTGGTCTAGCAACCAAGATCAAAGAAGCTCCTTTGATATTCGTTCGAAGTGTGGATACCGCTAGAGGGTGAATTTTATCATCTTACAAAGTTCGTGATTTGTTCGTGATAAAGCTTCAAGTTTCTCCACCAAAGATCAAGAGAAAATTCATAGCTATCAAGGGTTAGTTATTCCTCTATTCATCTTGTTGTATTTGATTTAATCATATGAACGGATCCATGGCTTTGGGTTTCTTAAAATTTTAAATGCTAAATTCCGCTGCGCATGTTACTAGGAAACCCAACATCTACATAAGCCCCTGAACTTTAAAGTTACACTTTGGACCCTAAAGTTTCAACTAACTCATTTATTTCTTTTAACAAAATTTCTACTAACACTTTAACTAACTCATATGCTCAAATAATATATGCAAGTCATAAAAATATTTTCTAACACATAAAATGCACATAAAAGTTCCATTTTAAGTTAAGAAAATTAAGGTGATTTTGGGGTCGTTACAATCACTCCCCCTTGAAGAAAATTCGTCCCGAATTTTAGGGTTTACTTACCTCGACCCTCAAACAACCAAGGATATTACCTTTCAATTCAATCTCGAAGCTTCCAAGTAGATTCTTTCACATTATAATTTCTCTATACAACTCGAACAAAAGGAATACTCCTCATAAGACATACTTGGTTCAATATCCTCGGGAACCTCAGATAACACATGAGATGGATCATACACATACTTTCGAAGCATCGAAACATGGAACACATTATAAATCTTGTCAAGAGAAGGAATACAAGCCCGATCTCTAACTCTTCCCCATATCTCAAAAGAATTGATATATTAAGCAAACTCCACGAGAAGTAAAAGTATATCCCACGAATTCTAAGAATCAACTGAACAAGTTCTCAACATGTCCTCAAGAATCTGAATGGTTCTTTCTAACTGGCCATCTGTCTGAGGATGAAAACCTGTACTAAGTCCCAATTCTGAATTTAAAGCCTTCTGAATTGCTTACTAAAATCAAGATGTAAATAAGGAACCCATATCTAATACCATGCTTGTAGGCATCCCATGAAATCGAACTATCTTCTGAACAAATAAGTAACAACTGGAATTAGCATTTATACCCTCAAAATAGATAAGGTGAGGAAACTTGGTAACTAATCCGCTATCAATCAACATCATTGTTCTCAACTATTCAGGGTAACTCCTTCAATGAAACCTTTCGCAATAGATTCGTATCCACTCGGAAATCTCAAAGGCTTGTCACAAACCAACTGATCACTGATATTTTACTTCCAGGTTATTCGCAGCTCAAGGACTTAGTTGAATGCTTAGAATTTCGCGTGTTAAACAAATCAAATGTAACTCTTCAATTTATCTCAATACTCTACATTTACTTGGATTCATAATTAAATTGGTCTTGTGTATCTCTTCAAGTATCTGTAATTAAATTCCGTTATGCATGTTGGTTCCACTAAGTGTCGACTACATACTCTGCTACAAAAGTTAAAGTTCCATCACTAGCAACGAACAAAATCGTGTTGTCTATCATCGTTCATTCCACTAGTAATTTTCTATAGTTGAAATAATTCAATAGAGTAGAAACTTAAAGTTTTCACAATCGTAAAATCATCACATGTCTCGACTCATAGGGACTCCAAGATGTCAATTCCTCTAACCTTCCCCCATTTAGTGTTATCAAACATGAACTATAAGTCAAGGAATCCTCTAATATATTTGTCTTTCCTGAATGATATAACATAATACTCTACTTGCATTGTCTCAAGTGTAACTCTTTTTGGAAAAAACCAATACTTTAACTCTCATGGTTGGTAAACACTTCAATATGGCTTTATAAGGGTCATTTACTAATGCCATGGATATATAATCGCAATAAATCTCAAGTTATAGGTAGGATAATTTTGTTTATAAGGAATCAATCTTCTCGAAGCACACATTGTTACCATACAATTCTGAAGCGATGAACATCTCAATCACTCTTTAAGGCATCACCATAATTAATAAATTTATCAGATCCACTATAATGGTAAAACTCGACATATCCACTAGATAATGGTAACACTGATCATATCCTCTAGATAACTGTAATACTAGTCAAATCCATTAAGCAATATCAATACTGAAGTTGTCATCAACTCTCGTTTCAACAATTAAAAACTTGTTTCACTCTTACCAATCCATCGAGAAAGTGTATCTTTCTGTATCATATAGTTAACGGTGTAGCTACCTTAGAAATCCATCAATGAATCTCTAACCATATGCCAATCTCAACAAGTTACATACCTCTGCTACTGAAGTAGGATTTTTCCAATTACTGTTGCTTCCATATTTAAAAAATCAATAACCCTGCCTGAGTTGAAACTTCCTCAAAATAATATACCCTCTAACAAGAAGACATAATGCCTTGATTTCACAACTGTTGCCTCTCAGAAAGCAATCCAATTACGGCTACAGATACAACTCAGCATATCCAACAATACCACTGAAGTAGTTGTTAATTCAAACACTATGACCACAATTTATAATGCCCATACCTGGTATGAAAAATCATCTTTAAAATATACCCATCTCAAATTTTCAACTGATAATACTCACTTCAAGTCAAACGCTGAATAAACCACTGATCTCTGAAGTTGATCAATTATATCCCCCATATAAAATAACAAGTGATGATTCGTTATAGTCATCTGGTTGAGCTCTTAGTATTCAATATACAATCGCAAAGTACTATACCTTTTCATAATAAACAATACTGATACATCCCACGTAGATATACTAAACGTAATGAATCCCTTGTCAAGAAATATCTCAAGTTGAATCTTCTACTTCTTTAACTCAACCAATGGTATAGATATATTGCACTAGATATCAACACTATAGCATTATACCGAACAACTCAAGATAATCCAAGGTTTTCATCAATCATGTACTTCATGCTCGCCGGCTATGATATCACTTACGTCACACTAAAATCCGTCAGGGGGAAAGTGTTCAGTGACCAGCTTGCCAAATTCCCGTGTGACGAAGTGAAGGGGGAAGAAGTACAGTTCCCCGACGAGCATTTAATTTGTACTGCAACTGAGGAAATTAAGTGGCAACTTTTTTTCAATGGTGCCGCCAATAAACACGGTTTTGGTATAAGAGTATTACTTGTCGATCCAAAGACATCTACACTCCCATTGCCATCCACCTGGAATTCGAAGCTACCAACAACATTGCCGAGTACGAAGCATGTATAGCGGGGCTCGAAGCAGCTCTCGATAGAAACATCACAGAACTAGAAGTATTCGGCGACTCTTTGCTCTTTATCAATCAGCAATCGGGTAAATGGCGAACCCAAGACCTAACCCTACAACAGTATGGTCAACACCTTGAAGAATTGGTTGAAAAATTCCAAGAGATCACTTTCAACTACCTGCCAAGGGATAAAAATCGCTTCGCCGATGCACTGGCCACTATAGCTTCATTAGTCGAAATGCCCAAAGGGAAAATGGTGAAGCCTTTCAAAATTGCCCGAAGGAACAGTCCGGCATATTGCATGAGTATCGAGATCAACGAGGTTCAAACAAACTCTCCGTGGTATTCGGATATCATGAATTTCTTCAAAGATGGCACTTATCCCGAGAATAGCAATAAGAAGTCACAAGCAGCTCTGCAAAGGCTAGCCTCTCGGTGCGTACTGATTGGGGACCGAGTCTATAAAAGGCACCACGACGGGATCAATCTCTTATGCGCCAATGAGGCCGAAGCTCAAGAAATAATGTGTGAAGTGCACGAAGGAGAGTGTGGACCCCACATGCATGGGTTTATGCTAGTCAAGAAGATACTTCGCATTGGTTACTATTGGAGCACTATGGAACGAGACTGTATCGAGAAAGTCAAAAGGTGTGCCAAGTGCCAATTCCACGCTAATCTGCAACATGCTCCACCCTCGCAACTTTACAACATGGTAACACCTTGGCCTTTCTCTTGTTGGGGGATAGACATCATCGGTAAAGTTCATCCTGGCGGGAGCAATGGGCAGTCATTCGTCCTAGTGGCAGTCGACTACTTTACAAAGTGGGTCGAAGCACAAGCCTATCAGACCCCAAGCAAATGGCGCGGTTGAAGCAGCAAATAAAACCATCGAGACCATCGTCAAGAAAATGGCCTCAACAGGAAGGGATTGGCCCGAGAAGCTACCATTAGCATTGTGGGGCTACTGCACATCAATACGGTCCACAACAGGAGAAACTCCGTATGCATTAGTCTATGGTTCTGAAGCCGTACTCCCTATCGAACTTGAAGTCCCATCTCTACGGGTCCTCCTCGAGAATCAAGTCAACGAGGTCAACTGGATGCAAAGTCGATACGAACAGCTAGCCTTACTCGATGAGAAAAGGTTAAGAGCACTCGAACGCACAAGGGCGTATCAGCAAAGGATGGCAAGAGCTTTCAACAAAAAGGTGAAGCCTCGAAACATCAATGTGGGAGATTTGGTCTTAAGACAACATCCTCCTAATGCCATGAATCCCCTGGGGAAATGGGGACCCCGATGGATCGGTCCGTACGTGGTCAAGAAGATACTAAGCGGCGGTGCAGTCCGGCTTGTGGATTTAGATGGTGACCAGCTGCCAAAGGAGGTCAACCTCGACAAGCTCAAGAGGTTCTACGCTTAATAAACAAAGACCATATAAAAATAAAATAAAAAAATATTGTTCGCTAGGTTGAAAACCCGCAAGGGCGGCCTAGGCAAAAATTAGAGCACGTGCAAAAAAGAAGCCCGCTAGATTGAAAACCCGAAAGGGCGGTCTAGGCAAAAAACAGGGTGCACACAAAAAAAAAATAAAAAAAAGTCACTCCAACCTTTCTCTTCGAGTGCGGTCTAAAACATATCAAAAATACCCAATTCACTTCAAATAACAAAATGCAATTCTTATTTATTCAATGAATTATTCAAACCATTACAACGGATTTATTGATCAACAAAAGGCATCAAAATACTAAATCCTAAAACAAAGTGGTCTAATTGCAATCTCTTAGGGTACTAAGAAAAATCCAATTTTCTCTTAGCCTTCAAAGGACCACCCGATCGTCTCTCAATCCTATTCCTCTTGGACAATGGAGGAGCACTAATACGCATCGAAACCATCTATGTTGCGGCACGTCTCCTAGCATAAAAGTCATCCAAAGGAGTACCGAAAGGGTCAGCAAGAATGTTACTCGAATCAGCAGCAGCCTCCCTATATCTCAAAGCGCTGCTAGGCTCAAAACCCCTTCCCAACAATTCGGCACGAAGCACATCAACCCAAGTGATGCCACGGTAAAGGGTACCAAACAAATAATCCAAGTAGCTCTCAGGAAGGAAGACACTCCCCCGATGCAAAGGAGAAAAAGCCCAACGTTTGCGATCATCTCCCCAAGCCGACTGAAGCTCACTCGAGAAGTCAGGACACATGTAAGCAACTGGACGAAGCACTCCGTCCCTCGGAAAAGGAATCATCTGTTGGCGACCAAACTGCCGCAGAACCCGCTCTGGCTGGTAAAATGAAGAATCTCTTAAGCCGGGTACAACCACATGTTGAAAACCAAGAGTCCATTCCACAACAGGACGAAGACCCCAAGAAGGAGGGCACCACTCAATGTCGACGGTTATCCGAGAGGCAAAGAATTTCTTCCAACCATCTTCAGATAAATCCCGGATCAACAACTTCCTCCTGTGAACAACAAAAGGAGACAAATCACCATCCGGGGAATAAATCTTGAAGTGTTCTCGGAGCCATATGGTCAAGAGCAAAGGGCTTCCCCGACACATCTGGCCTGTCCTATGTAACTCATCAAGGCCGTGCAACGTCTCCCCTACAATAAGAGGGATTATACTAAATTGTTGCTCCTTGGCTTGCAAAATCACCTCAGCCAACTGCACATCCGCAGTCCCGAAAGATGTAACAAACAGTACTTCACTAAAGAGACAAGCGGCCATGGCATTCCTTTTGAAAGATTGAACCACCGGATCCTCTGAGTGCAAACTAAAGAACATCGGCAGCTCAGTTATGTGAATCACAGTACCGTGCAACATCTCCCTCACGTCCTCGACAGGGAGATTCAGTAACTCAACCCAAGAGTTAATGGCACCACGGTGATATTTGGGGACGGCAATCCGACCGGCCAAAGGCATGTCAAGAATGGCCCCGAAATCATCAACAGTCGGCACCATTTCATTAGCTAAAAAATTGATGGTATGGCTGTCACAATCCCAGAAAGCCGCGGCAGCTCTCAACAAATCCCAATCCGGCTTCAACGTCCGCAAAGTGAAAAGGACTCGGAACCCGAAGTCTATAATGAAGGCCTTCTTGGGATAGGTCTTGAAAGAATACACAAAAGTGCCCAAGTCCTTTTCATACCCACTAATAACCTTGGCATCAAGAACAAAAGAATTGGAAGCCATGGAAAATGTTGATCACAAACAAAGTTGAGCAATAATATGATGTTCAAAAATGGCAGAAAGGAGCTGTGAGAATCAAGTGGTCGAACAGAAGATGATATTATAGCTGTTGGGGATTCTTTTGGCCAGCAAATGTCAAGCCCAGAATTCCGCCTCCCAGACGCGCGCGCAACCCGCCAGCGGTCTGGAATGCGCGCGCGTCCCAAACCTACAGAGGAAAGCGCATGCCTCCCAAGTCTAAATCACTTCAAGAAAAGGTCTTGTCAGAGATCTCCAGCTCAAATCAAGGCACAGCCCCTCTCCTCGGACACCCAGTTGGGCACACATTCTTCTGGTCCGCCCTTAAGGCATGTCAAAAATTGAAAGTAGGGTAGAAACTCCCACTCAAAAGTAGGCTGTCCTCCCACGGATACCGAACTCCCTAAGTTCTGTCACGGGTGCCATACCCCCCTCAAGAGTCAATCACAATATTTCATCCCCAGTAGGAACATTTTCTGGTCGCGGTCAACTGTGCCCGCACCCCACAATTCAAAAAAAAAAAAGTCAAGTGTGACTCCAAGGGGCACGAGACTCCAAAGCAATACTTCATCGATGGATTTCACTAACGGATTCGTCCTCAAAGGTTCAGTAACGGCCTCTTCAAAGGTTTACTAACGGCCTCCTCAAAGGTTCACTAACGGCCTCATCAACGAATTTCACTAACGGATTCGTCCTCAAAGGTTCACTAACGGCCTCTTCAAAGGTTCACTAACGGCCTCCTCAAAGGTTCACTAACGGCCTCATAAACGAATTTCACTAACGGATTCGTCCTCAAAGGTTCACTAACGGCCTCTTCAAAGGTTCACTAACGGCCTCTCCGAAGGTTCACTAATGGCCTCCTCAAAGGTTCACTAACGGCCTCATCAACGGATTTCACTAATGGATTCGTCCTCAAAGGTTCACTAACGGCCTCTTCAACGGATTTCACTAACGGATTCGTCCTCAAAGGTTCACTAACGGCCTCTCCAAAGGTTCACTAACGGCCTCCTCAAAGGTTCACTAACGTCCTCTTCAAAGGTTCACTAACGGCCTCTCCAAAGGTTCACTAACGGCCTCTCCAAAGGTTCACTAACGGCCTCTCAAAGGTTCACTAACGGATTCGTCCTCAAAGGTTCACTAACGGCCTCTTCAAAAGGTTCACTAACGGCTTCGTTCAAAAGGTTCACTAACGGCCTCATTCAACATATTTAGCCGGCAGGTTCACCTAACGAATCACGCTACCCCCTCTATCAATAAAAGCCGCTCACACAGGGAGCGCACCACTATCTCTCGCAATTTCAAATTCCTGCTTTCATCGAGTCTTTGCTTTTTCTTGGTGATGTCCTCGGCGGGTGTTTTTAACTTTCGTCGACGCGTTTTGCTTTGCAATCCACGTCGCCGAGGGGCTCTGTAGACACCCCGCCTTGGACCGCTCACCCCGATTGCACATTTGATCTTGTGTTTCTCCCCATTTTAAGTGTTTCTCGTTAGTTTCTGTCACTTCCGTTAAGTTCCTGACTGACTTCGTTAAGTCCAGGGACTAAACTGAATAACAGTGCTGACTTCCTAGTCCATTATGTCAAAATCGCCTTCTCTGAGTCGCGCGCCTCCGACAGGAGGAGCCAGGCGCGCGCGCCTCCCGCCCCCAAAGCAGGAAGCGCGCGCCTCTGGGCGTCAGTTATAGATTTCTGGCCAGGATTCTCTCCCTTGCTCAATTTACAGGATTTTGCCCGGGAATGATTTCTTGGTGACTGAGTTTTGGCACCAAAAACACCCCTCTTTCACCTATAAAAACCTCCCTTTACCTCCATTTTCAAGGACCGGAAATTGAACTTACAAAAACTATACCAAAACCACTTTCTAAAGGTTCTCCAAGGATCTCATCAAGCAATATTTGAAGGTCTTCAAATTGTAGGTAAAAGTCCATCTTTTCCTTTCTTTTCTACTTCATCTCCTCTCTCTCTTTTACTCTAATCAAATGTGCAATCACCCAAATCATTTTGGGACATGACTCTAATGATCACCTCATCTCATTGAGGTTGGTTGAGGAGTTATCTCCTACATTCCAAACTCTATTTTAAAACCCCCTTTTATGACTTAAAGAAGAAGAAGAAGAACATTTTCATTCATGTAGATTTTGATCAAGCAAGACCAACTTTAGTTGGGCGAGATGGGTGTTTCGGTACTTCCCATCCCTAATCTAACCCCCGAACCTCAAAACAAAGAATCTTTGTTTTCGTAATCAAATCTAGGCTATTATCAATAGGTTTTTCTTATGTTCCTCAAAACATAGGTGGCGACTCTAAAACAAGTTAGACATCCTAGGATAATTCACCGCTCTAGCCAAGTTGTGGTTTCCCGGGGTATCTACAAAAGTACGCCTTCTGAACAAATTCAACCCCTTGGGTAAGTGGGCTCCTACGTAGACCAGCCCTTACGTCGTACAAAAGATCTTTTCCGGAGGTGCAGTTAGAATGGCAGATTTAGATGGAAATCAGTTCAAGGAACCAGTCAACATCAGCAAGCTCCGCTGCTACTACAACTGATCACCACAGTCCCTCTCTACTAAGCGGTACTCTCCATCAGCGGTACTCTCCATCAACGGTCTTCTACAACGGCCATCCCCCTTGTAAAAAAAATAAAAAAATTACTCTCTTTACTTCCCCTCTTCTATCTTCCCTTTCTCCAATCAGAAAATAAACTACGGTGACCTGAGCCCCTTAGACCTACTTGTAAAAGGGGAACGTATTCAGCCTTCAATGGTGCGGTCTCAAAAATAAATAAAAATCAAAATCTAGTTTGAGCAAATTCCCAATAAAGCAAACAATCTGTTTATTAGTAAAGCAAAATCTCTATTTCCACAAGTCACTACATCATTTATTTGATGAGTCTAAGCTCAAAAAAACCTGCGGCTAAATAACCTACTTTGAAATTTAAAATAAACTAAAACAAACTAAAATCTAAACTATGTGTCTGCAATGACTGTGGTTGGATACTCGGAGTCACTCCTCCTCCTCCTCCTCTTCCTCTTCCTTCTTCGGTTTCTTGTCTCTTCATCCGCGTCTTGTCCGTCTAGTAGGATCCGCAAATAAAGCCTTCCTCAACTGAGTCACCCCACTTGGGCCTTCTCTCTTCCTTTTTCTCTCAGTAGGTGCTAATTGAGCCAACTCAGCCTCCATCTCACGTTGTACATTCTCGTTTTGCCTCAAGCGTCCGCTCGAGACATAAGGGACCACCACCCTGCGTCTCAATCTTCTCAGAGTCCATCCCATATACCCCAAAGTCGTCTGGTACCAGTCCAAGTATTCTTGAGACAGGAGTATGTCACGTGGTCACTGTATACAGAGAGTGTTGGGCATGAGATCATAAGACCAACATCGCTCCAAGAGCACTGCAACCCCGTTATTCATGGGAAGTATATATCAGTGACCTTACTACTAGTCTCGTCCCATAAAGAGGGTACAACCTGAGGCATCCCGTACTGACGACACACCCGCGCTGCATAATAGTAAGTAGTCACGTTAAAGGCAGGGACCCGAATAATGCAGAGACTACTCTGAATCCACCGTGCTCTGATCACCCCCCAGTGAGGCACCATCCACTTGATCTGAGTATTACTCATCTGTGCCATATAAGTAACCCATGCAGAATGAGCCATCCCTGCAAATCGCTGCCTTATGCGCCTACTCTGGAAAATCCAAGGGGATACTGGTCCAACAGGTTCTTCCAAAACTCGAAGTCTTTCCTGCAGCCACAAGGTTAACAGTCTGGTACTTCCTCTGGTCATCTTTCAAGCTCCTGAAGCCAATTCTCCAATACCACGCATAGTCAGCCCCACTCTGGTATAAATGGGCTGGAGTCCGGACCCTGTAATCACCACTCCTCCTCAGCCTAGCCGGATACAACATGTCCCTCGGAGGCTCAATCGGGGCCCACATCGCAGGATGTCTGCGGTGCTGTCTCCAGACTCTCTCGCCAAGATACATGGCATCCCCAGTCAACCCCGTCAAGAAGCAGCGGGAAGCAGTAAACTCCTGGGCCTGACCGACTCCTGCCAGCACCTAATCCGACCAAGGAAATAGCTGAAATTCCTCATGAAGTGGACCACTCAACCTCGTAGTAAAAATCCCTAGATCAGGAGTCTTCCTAGCCTTGGCACGACCCTCTAACCGGTTCATCTTTGCCCAAGACCGCATAACCGGAACCTCCTTCACCCTCTGCACGCCGAAGGGAGCAATATGGAACAACTCGTAGACCCACACCTGTGGAAAAGGGCAACATTTTAGTCCATACAGTTCTAAACAAAAGATAGACATGGTATGAAAAAGATCAAGTCGGAAGCATACCTCAAAAGCAAGCTGAAAATAGTCAAAAGACAAGGTACTTGACCTCGAACAAACATCAAGGGCTCTATACATCTCTGCCAGTCCGGCTCAGCCCCACGAGACCTGACTCGCCTGCTCCAAATCAACTAGAGCACCCAACAGAGAAAACCGACAAAAGGTCCCCGCACTCGGGAACAGGGTCTGCGACAAGCTGTACCACAGAATAGCTCACACCAGACAGTCAGTATCGTGGGTGCCCTCAACAAAACCCTGGATAGCCTCATCCACCAAGGTCCTCAGTCAACCTGCCTCAAAGCCGTTTCCCTTGACACCTTTGCCCAATGGCATCCCAATCAGCTCCACTTGACAGTGCGGGTCTGCAGACAAGGACTCATCAAAAGGAAGCTCCATATCCGTAAACATGAGCCCCGTGATAGCAGCAAAGTCGGTCGGAGTAATAGTCACCTCTCCCCAACTAAAATGGAATGTATGGGTGGTGTCCCACCAATACTCCCTCATTGCCTCAACCAGACCCATTACCTTCTGGGTCCCCTCTGCATGTCGCGCCCCAACCCGTGGTCCTACTTGGCCCCACGTTCGGGACACGCACGGAAGACGTCATAAGACATTTTAGGAAAAAATTTTGAAATGTCCTTTCATAAAAGCTTCATATAACCAAACACATTTACTTGAAACTTGATTTCATTTCACACAAACAAACTTTCACAACCCAAAGTACTTAGCCACAAGGCTTACACACTTTACTTACAAATTTACAAATCACCAACATGTTCCAAAAATAGGTGATACAAAGATGAAGTCACGGTTACACTACCCAAAAGGTTATACATTTACATAATATAGCCTTTACATAACACATGTCCCAAAATGTCTTACCCAAAATCACCACCTCGACATCCTCCCTTGTGAAGTGACCTATCCCCTGGGCTCTCCTTTATCTAAGGAAAACCACATTGAAAGGAACGGGGTGAGAATAAATCTCAGTAAGCTACTAAAATGCAACTACGTTACATGCTGAAATGATACTCGTAATTGAACAATGTCAATAAACATTCACATAGCACGTAACATGATAGGCAAAGACAACTCATCTTACCACACGTAAGGTGGAAATAAACACTCATAACTGGATACTGAGCCAAGGTTCTCGAATCAAACATATAACCATCAGAGAGGTATCAACTGAGCAGCACCAAAGGGCTGAAATGGTTCATGAACAAAACAATAACAACAATAACAACAACGGGGGGAAAATGACACCAAGTCATAACCCAAAGTGCCCAACCTCTGGCCCAAGGAAGGGGGTTAAAATGGGAAACCAATGGTAGAAGCCTTACAATGAACTTGGCTCGTGTGCCAATATAATCTCTACCACTGCCCGACTCCACAACAAGTACCAGCTGGACTTTAACACGAGCATAGTAATAAATACTTGCTTAAACAACTATCGGGGCATGATTCCAAAGTAGGGAACCACACAAACCATCATAAAGTTGTAAACACGCTACTCATAAAGAGTTCACAACATTGACATGAAGTCACAACACAATCATTTTTCAATGACATTAAGTCACAACACAATCATTCCAAACGGTTACATCCATTTAAACTCGATCACAAAGGACCAATTCCACCACTTTAGTGTTCCACAACAACCTTCTAGGTATTCTAGGATATCACCTAAGACCTAGACCAAGATTGAACTCTAAATCACTTGAATTGGAACAACTCAACTTTTTTCAGCAATTATGGGCGGTCGCTCATACCAGACTGGGCGGTCGCCCAAAATACTCTGTCCCAGACCAAAACCTTTCAGTTGTTTTGGGCGGTCACCGGCCCCATTATGGGCGGTCGCCCACAAGCCTGAACACAGAATTCTCAATTTTTCCTGTAAGCCAAATTCATCCGTCCCAAGAGTAGGAGTATAACTTACTAACACTTATACTATTACCAGCAGTGCAACAACCATCCAAAAACATTACTTTGAATTTAACTCTTCATTTCTACATAGAAGGTGAATACTCCCTTTGTCCCAAAATTACAAGTATCACAAAAATAACAATCACAAGTATCAAGTATAACATATATGACCATTTTAACATTTAAAGGGGAATTAGTAACTTACCTATTGCCAGAAAAAAGTATCAAGGAAATATGTTTTGTTCGGGTAGAAATGACCTATTCAACGTCCTGATCATTTTTATATAATTAGATTTTAAAACGGAGTAGTAAATAAAAAGAAATAAAATAAACTATGATGAACTTACCTTTTCTTTCAAACCCTAGGAAGAAACGAGAGGAAATGCTCTGTGTAAGTTATGCAAACACAAAGAGAGATAAGCATGTTTCATTAAAAAGATCTTTGCCCCATTTTTATACTTAGGTCAATCTAGTTTCATTTTCAACGCTTTAACCCTTATACTTATATTTCCAATAAGGACCCTAAGGTTTCAACTTAATCATTTAACTCCCTTAACCATTATTACTACTAACCAAGTAAATAGCACATTTAATCAAACAATATGTGCAAGTCACAAAATATGATGCAACACATAAAATGCACACATAAGTTTAAATTAAAATCCCCAAAAATATAAAATAAATAGGGACGGGTTTTGGGGTCGTTACACTACAGCCCGTACTGCATCAAAAAATGGACCGAAGCCCAAAGCCCGGATCCTCTCCTTCACCGTCCCCGCCGGCGGCAATCTGTCCCATATCTCTGCCACTGCCCTAGTGTACCCATGAGATTTCATTCTCTGCAGGTAAACACAGTAAAGGTACGTTACCCAACTAGCAATATAAATTATGTGCTATAAATTAAAGTGTACATGCATGCTTTACTTTATCTACTTGCGGATATATGTGTCATCCCC
Source organism: Campanula takesimana (assembly GCA_026119855.1). Lineage (NCBI taxonomy): Eukaryota > Viridiplantae > Streptophyta > Magnoliopsida > Asterales > Campanulaceae > Campanula > Campanula takesimana. The sequence continues at coordinate 675,462 of JAOWBW010000601.1, read as the reverse complement.
AAAATAATCAACAATCTCAGAAAATTAAATAATCACGAATGATTAATTTAATTTAACACAGTCTTAAAATAATACAACAAGTATGAAATATAAGACATAAAAATACCCAAAAGTGAAAACTAAGATCGTTACCTCCTTCGTCTCCATCAGTTTCCCTCCGGACCAATGCTTGTCGGTCCCCGCGTACAGATCGAAGTGTTGACTCATCGTGAAATGCCATTCATCGGGACGGAAGTTGCGAGAAGCCATCCTCGCTCGTAGTTGCTGCTACCCCGCACCTTCGCCTTGCTCAAACTACTGTCCCGCACCTTTGCCCTGCTCAAAATGCTGTCCCGCACCTTCACCGTGCTCATACGGTTGATCCACGCCAAAAATAAAGTTGAAATCCATCACTATAATGGCCAAGAATCTCCTTTTCCTCTCGTGATGTGCGGCGAAGAAAGGAAGAAAAGTGGAGAAGAAAGAGACAGCCGGCGGCTGTTTGTAGGGTCTGTCCAGCGAAGGGACTAGCCGCGCGGCCAGTGTCTCCGGACGACGTGGCACGATCTCAGCCCTCCATCTCGCACGCCCATCAGCGATCCTCATCAATAAGTCCAGCCAATCAGAAGGACTGGCCACGCGGCCAGTTATTCCCCCAAGCAAATTTTTTTCACAATTTAGCCCCTCAGCTTATTTTTAATCGAAAATTGGCACCCCTAGCCGAACTTAACCAGAATTTGACCAAAAATTAACCAAATCGGCCCGAAAGGCCTCCAAAATTCCAAAAGTCAATCTATAATTAAAGGTCAAAAACCTCCTTAAACCCTAAAGATTATAAATTGAAGGTTGGAATTCTCCTTAAACCCTAATCTTTAAAAAAAAAAATCAATCTATAATTAAAGGTCAGAAACTTCCTTAAACCCTAAAGATTATAAATTGAGGGTCGGAATTCTCCATAAACCCTAATCCTTAAAAAAATCAATCTATAATTAAAGGTAAGAAACCTCCTTAAACCCTAAAGATTATAAATTGAAGGTCGGAATTCTCCATAAACCCTAATCCTTAAAAGTCAATCTATAATTAAAGGTCATAAAGCTCCTTAAACCCTAAAGATTATAAATTGAAGGTCGGAATTCTCCATAAACCCTAATCCTTAAAATTCACTCTATAATTAAAGGTCGGAAAGCTCCTTAAACCCTAAATATTATAAATTGAAGGTCAGAAACCTCCATAAACCCTAATCCTCCAAATCAGTCTATAAATCGATTACACGCGTTCTATAGGAAGTTAGAATCCATCCCTATTTCTGTCGTCGATTCTTAAAAGCTTCTTGTCGTATCGTGCGTACGACCTTTCCTCCTTTCCCCAATAGAGTCCATCTGCAACGACTGTATTGCCTGCGAACGTTTGGTCTTCATTCATGATACTGTCCGCAGGATAATTATCCCCAGCAGTAGATTGATATCTCGTCTCTTTTTTCTTTTTTCCAGTAGAGTCCATTTGTAATGACTCTATTGTCTGACGAACGCTTGTCTATCCTTAGCAAAAGACGGTGTCTCATTTTCTTTCTTTCCCCACAGATCTCAAACTACGACTGGCTTGATTCCACTTAGATACGTAGGTAGCCTGACATAGGTTCAGCCACCAGACCAACCTGGTCACTCTCTTACCATATCTCTCCTCGATATGGAACTCATGTTTCAGATCAGATCCTTTCTTAATCGACGACCATCCATGCCTTGCAAGAAGCATCGCCTAGGGGCTACTGTTAGTACCCAACCTGAAAATGAGTTATTAGGCATTCTAGAACACACAGGGACCTCCTAGGTATTTACAAGATGCGCAGGACTTATCCAGGATTTCCCAAAATGCCCAGATAAGAAGATGTTCTCGATTGATCGAATGAGGGATCAAGGATAGGCGTTATCTGATCATCCTCCAGAGTCCAGATAGACTTACCTAGAAAACCGTGTCAATCTCTCGGACTGGCCGGGCGGCCAGTCTTCCGGCCGGGTGGCTACTTCCTCCAGGTATGGTTTTCTTATAAATAGGTGACATCAGTTCACATTTTACACACAATTCTCTCCCCCTAGTTCCACAAGCCAAAACTGACGGCAGAACTCTCTCTTCAAGCCTATCTAGCATTCCCGAAGGTCCGACGAATCCGCGCAAGATATTCGACTTTGTTCTTGTCAAGATTGGTGAGAATTTGTCATGTTTTCTTAGTTTAGATCTGATTTATACTAGTTTTATTATGTTTATACACCTATATTCATATGATTCATAACGTGTTCTTCATGTTCTTACTAGAATTCATAATATGCTCTATATCTAGGGTAGCGATCTTCATGTTTATATGTTCATTCATACATGTTTCATGATATTCTTATTATTATGCTAGATCTACGGCTTATCCTATGCGTAACGTGCTAGATCTAATGTGTTAATCCCTACTTATATTGTATAGCCCATGATGATCCACGAGATCTAGGAACTACTTCTAAACCCTAAACTTTAGGTAATTACTCCCATGATCAGTGATTCTCCAAGGATGAGTATGGTGACTACACATCGATCTTATCAATTGTATAATCATTATTCTAGGATGTGATCATCTTTAATGATTCTTTCTCCTCTTCCTTCATTATGCATGATCCCGCTTCTTCTCCCTATTCCGATTATGTGCGAACTACGCTGACCTGAGCTTCTCAAACGAGAGGAACGTAGACAATCTTTGGATCCGGTTTCAATCACTAACAAACTACTAACACCTCAATCATGATAGAAAGTCCAACTTCTCGGGTGATAGGAGTGATAACTTGATATTCGTCTCTTGTCGTAACTTGACCCCCGAGCCCTCTTTGTTAGCTTTTCTCAATGTTATAGCTCAATATAAACAACGTGGCGACTCTTAATAAGGTTAAATGCCAATTTGAATATCCTAATCCCATAGATAAGATAAAATAAAGATAAATAAAAGAAAGACTTCCCGTGCATCGCCCGCATGACGGAATGGGGTATTCACAGTACGATTATTTATTTTGAGATTTAGAATCATCAAAATACAATAATCAATGAAGCAAAATAATTCCTATGAAGAAATCGTTTCTTCACCAAGCCTTGAATCTACGAATCAATCAAGATGGTGTTCTTGAGTCCGTTCAACGTGTGGATACCGATAGAGGGTGTTTGCTTTAGCACCTTAAAGTACGTGTTCATGGATGCGATCTTCAAGGGTTAGTTTCTTTCATCTTGTATTTAATTTAATCAACATGTACGGATCCGGGCTTATGGGTGTTTGATTTTATGTTATTATTCCGCTGCTGTAAGATACCCGCGGGAAAAAATAGAAGGGGGTTCTCGCACGGAATCAAAATTGGAACTTTATGTTCAAGAAAAAACGGAGTCGCCACGTTAAATTAAATTTAAACCCAATTTAACAAAAATGGTTAGAGAAAATGAGTTCGGAGGTCAGGTTACGTCTTGGGAATAACTTTTGAGGGTTCACCCAATCCGCCTCAGAAAACCGAGCCTCCCTAAGTTTGTTGACCAAAAACATGTGCAAGTGTGTGTGTGTGTATTTTTAAAAGGGGAGTAACTGAATTTTAACAGAAATCAGTTAGAAAGCTAACAGAAAAGATTTATTTGCAAAGATCATAACAGAATGGGGTTAAAACTGGAACAAACAATTCCCTAGACAAACCATCCGTACGGCTGGTGATGGTTGCCCTTGGGATTTACAGATTTATCAGAAAGCAGTCCAGTTTCAGGAAGGAATAGAGCATCCTACTGAAACTGGGCAGAATGGGACTGTGAATACGCCCGATTGAAAATTGAGAGTCACCACGTTTTTTTATTTGTGGTTAAAACATTGAGAAACTATTTATGAGAATAATAGGGTTTGGGGGTCAAATTACAATAGAAGAAGAATATTAATGCTATCACTCCTATTGCCCGATGAATCGGTCTTTCTATCATGATCAATGTGTGTGTGTTTGTTAGTGTTTGAGACTGGATCTGAAGATTTCCTAGATTCTTCTCATCATGAGAAGCTCAGGTCGGTGTAGTTCATTGATGAATTAGAATGGGGAGAGATGAAGCAGGATCATGCATACAGAGGGGGAAGACTAGGGTTAGAAGTAGTTCCTAGATCATATTAGGGTTTGATGAAACCCTAGGATCATCATTGGCTATGGCATATGCACATAAATAGGGATTACAATCCTAGATCTAGCATATGATATATGATAAGTCGTAAATCTAGCATTATAATAAGAACATCATGAATACATATGAATTAACACATAAACATGAAGATCGCTACCCTAAATATAGCATTATGTAAGTAATATGTGACCTAGATCTAGTGCGGGTTTTGTGGAAACCCTAGATCATCATCGTTCACGAATATGAATGATGAATAAACCCTAGATCTAACAATATATGAATTAATATAATAGATCTAATTAGTTAAGTAGTAAGAACGCGTTACCAAACCGATTAAAGAGGCTTCGAAGGTTGAATCTTCACTCCTTAGGTTGATGGTGGTGTTGAATCTCTTTGATGGTCAAAGAGGTATCAAAGAGAGGCTTTGAGAGGGTTTTGAGGGAGAAGGAGAGAGGCTGGGAATAGATTCTATGAGGGTTTTCCCGTAGGTTAATTGTGTGATCAATAGGCTGAGAGGAGGGGCCTATTTATAGGGAATAATCAGGAAATTGGAACACTAGCCACACGGCTATGATCAATACGGACGGTGGCTAAGTGGCCGCATGGTCGCTTCCTCTTAGATTCCGTACTTATCAAGATCTCATCTAATCCTTGTCAGTTTGTTCACGGGATTTGATCATTATCCTGGTGGAATTCGATCTATAACTGATTTCGTCTATCAGGGAGTCTAGGAATCTGTCGGATAAGTCCCTGTCAGGTCTATAATGCCTAAAAGGTCCTCGGAGGTTCCTAAACATCTGGGCAGTCCTAAATCTTCAGATCAGGTACTAACAGTAGCCCCTCGGCGACGCTTCTTGCAAGGCATGGAGGGTCGTCGATTAAGAAAGGAACCGATCTGAAACAAGTGTTCCAAATCGGGGGAAGAAAAGTAAACAGTGACCAGGTTGGTCAAACGGCTGAACCTATGTCAGGCTACCTACGTATCCAAAGGGAATCAAGCCAATCATAGTTTGAGAATTGGGGGAGAAAGAAATGAGACATTGTCTTCTGCTAGAGATAGAGAAACATTCGTAAAGCAATAAAGTCGCGTGGACCCTACCGGGGAAAAAGGAAAAAAGAAACGAGACATCAGACTACAGCTGGGGATAACGATCCTATGGATACTGTCCTGTTATGAAGACTGAACATTCGTAAGCAATAAAGTCGTTGCAATGGACTCTATTGGGGAAAGGAGGTGAGGCCATACGAACGGTACGATAAGAAGTTTTAAGAATGGAGAACAGAATTAGGGATGTATTCTAACTTCCTATAGAGCGCGCATAATTGAATAATTTCTTAACAAACTATGGTACTTAGAGAGGTATAGTCCTCAGGATCGCAGAATTTGGTAAACGGTAACGCCGATTGTCTAGAGCTCGCACGGGTTATGCCAAAAATATGAGACACACGGTTTGATGAAGCCATCTTATGTCGCGTATGAATCAAGTAACTTTCTCGATAAACTACGGTACTTAGAGAGGTATAGTGTTCAGGATCGCAGAATTTGGTAAACGGTAACACCGATTGTTTAGAGCTCGCACGGGTTATGCCAATAACTTTCTCAATAGGATGGGTTTATGGACGTTTCCCACCCTCAATTATAACTTAGGGGTTTATACACGCTTCCCACCTACCATTATAGATTGACATGGTGATTTATCGAGGTCTTCCGGTCCTAATTGGGTTTATGGACGTTTCCCACCTTCAATTATAACTTAGAGGTTTATGGATGTTTTCCACCTTCCATTATATATTGATTTGGTAATTTATCGAGGTCTTCCGAACCCAATTTTTGGTAATTTCCTGAGGTCTTCTGGACCCAAATTTTGGTAATTTCCTGAGGTCTTCCGGACCCAATTGATTATTTTTGGTAATTTCCTGAGGTCTTCCGGACCCAATTGATTATTTTTGGTAATTTCCTGAGGTCTTCCGGACCCAATTGGTTAGTTTTGGTAATTTCTTGAGGTCTTCCGGACCCAATTGGAATTTGTTTTGGTGTAAGATACCTTTTGTTTAGGTTTTAAGCATTGAGTATTGTTGTTAGAGGAGTGTGAGTGTAATTACCTATTGTCTAAGGTTTTGAGTTTTGATTGTTTGAGTTTAGAGATATTTTGGATGTGAATTTCCCAATGTTGAACGTAAGGATTATGATTGTGAATTACCCAAAGTTTTGGGTTTGAATGATTAGTATTGAATGTAGAGGTTTACTCGTGATTTACCCATGGTTTGGGGCTTGATTGAATTTTACTTTGATCATAAAGAATTTCATTTTAAGTTTCCCAAGATTTGGGGTTTTAAGTGAAATAGTATTTGAATGTAGAGACTTAGTTTTGATTTTACCCATAGTTTGGGGTTCAAATGATTTTCTTTAATCGTAAAGATTTGGATTATAAACGACCCAAGTTTGGGGTTTAAGTTAATTTTTGTTGATTTGTAAGAGTTGTAATTGTAAATTACCCAAGTTCAGGGTTTTAAATATGCTAATATTAACCGTAGAGGGTTTTGTTTGCAGAATTATTTTGAGTGAGGGATTTGACTGTAATTTACCTTGAATGAAGGGTTTGATTGTTAATTACTTCGAACGAGAAGGTTTGATTGTTAATTACTTAGAACGAGAAGGTTTGATTGTTAATTACTTCGAACGAGAAGGTTTGATTGTTAATTACTTCGAACGAGAAGGTTTGATTGTTAATTACTCAACGTTCGGGGTTTGAGTGACTTTTATGTTGATCGTTTTGATTGTAAATTACCCAAAGTATGGGATTTGGACTTGGATGATGTTAAGTTGAGGTGCTTTGTTTGCAAATTACCCAAGATATGGGGTTTTGGTTGTAACTTACTTCGAATGAGAAGGTTTGATTGTATGTTATTTTAAGTGAGAGACTTGATTATAAGTTATTTTAAGGTATGAGGTTTTGATTGTAAATTACCCAAGGTATGGGGTTTGGATTGTAAATTACCCAAGGTATGGGGTTCGAGTGAATTAAATGTAGAATACAAGGGACTTAGTTGTAAGTTGTTTTGAATGAGGGGTGTTACGGGGTTTGGTTGATTAATTTTGTACTTAGGGTTTAATGACCTTAAATTGGGGTTTTCATGAAACTTGTAGATTTCGACCCAAGTTGATTGATTTATTTGTAGTATGTATAATGTATTGATTTTGGTCGTTTTGTTAAAAAACGCAATTTTCGTGTTAAGTAATTTTTGGTCCGAAAATGTTGTAATCTTTGACCGATATTTGACTTGGTTGACTTTGTTAAAAGTGCTTTTTGTGTTGTTTGACTTTTTTTAGAGTATAATGTACATTAGTGTTTCGTTGAGAAAGCTTAGTTTGGATGAAGTTATATTTTTGTCCGTTAATTATTGAAATGTTTTGGACTTGTTTGTAGTTGAGTTGTCCTAGGTAGACTAGGGTTTTGATTGTAGGATGATTATGGTATTCGTTGGGAATTTTGGGGATTCTCCTAATGCAACAGCTTGTGGGAGAGGAGATGTCAGAGACTATTCAGAGCAGGGTGCGGGCCACCAGCTTGAGAGCATTCTTCGAGAGCTTGTTTTGTCAGGGGAAGTTAACCAAGAGTACTGAATTGGTTATATCGTTGAGAGAGCACTAATGGGACATCACTCATACATTTTACTTTGGTTGGGGACAGGTTATGGTGACTCTCTCAGACTTCACGGCTCTTACCGGGTTGTGGTCCACGGGTTGTTTAGCGTGGAGTGAAGATATCCTCCTTACCACTGGGAGTGCATAAAGACTTAAGAGTTTGATCGGATTTGACTGTACCAATATCAGGAGTGGTTATGGTGTGCGCTTGGGGGCTTTAGGAGGCAGTGTGACGAGATGCTGGCGGCTCTTGAGGCCAGAGGCGGTGATATAAAGGTAACTTCCCATCTTTGCTAATGCCGGTACTACGGTGATGATTCCGTTGTTGGGATGCCTAGTAGACTCGGATGTAGTGAGCAGACTTGCTTGGGGAGTAGAGGGCTTGACAGAGTTGTACCGTGCACTAAATTAGAGTTGTCGGTCCTAGTCGGCGTTAGTCGATTGCCTACACCTCACCTTGGTGGTATGAACCGTTTCTGGTTTCAATCTTTTCATCTTGTTGATTACTTTCTCATGTAGCGTTGGGTCTATGAGATTCTTGTTCTAAGTCTGTTTGGGATGATCAGTGCTCAATCGACGTACCTTGGCATTTGCTGGTGGGTGCCGAGTTGCAGGAGTAGGGGGTAACGAGACTTCTTGGCACTACACTTAGGCTCAATTTGAAGACTCTTCTGGGGGGACCCCGTCCGAGAGACCTGACGTTCTATCCATGGGCGGAGCTAGACTTTGAGTTGCTTGTTGCAGGGGCTTATTGAGGCGATGGGCCAGAGGAGGCTGTTGATCGGCTACAGCGGGGACGCCCTTTATTTGGGTGAGAGGGCACGAGCCTAGTATGGGGAAGACAACGCCTACTTGGTTCTGATGGATCCTTGTAATTTATGACTAATCCGGCGTCTCGGCCTGACCGGGTTAGGTTGACCAAGGGCCTTGATGCTAGACAGTTAATTGTAGAGGGAGCCTCGTATGATGACTTTGTTCGGACTCGCCTTGGGGGCCCACGCGTTGTGATTGAAGAGAAACTGTGGGGATGGGGCAGAGGCATGTTGAGTCGGTGGCACCAGGCCCAGCATGTTCTTCCTTTGACAGGGTTTTGGGGTTCCTCTATATGATCATGTAGAAGGTGATGATAACCCTTAGTGGGTACCGCATGAGGAGAGTGAGATATCTCTAGAGTTTCAGATCCCGGCGGGTCATGTCAGTGTATGTTGTTTACCCTTTCTTTTATTCATCCCACTTTTGTCTTTAGTCATCCTCTCATTTGGTCTTGTTTTGATATGCTTGTGCTGCCTTTTATCTAGGTGACCCCTCAGACTTATGAGGCTATGACATGCCGTGAGGCCGGTCTACGTGAGGTGATTCGGAGGCTGCAGCGAAGATTGGCGAAGAGTCTTCGCAAGGTGGCAGAATGCGGTGGTTCTCCTCCTTCCAGTGATGACGATGGTGCTCCGGGCGTACATCCTCTGAAGAGGACTCGAGGCGATTCTAGTTGATCGGCTTCTTAGTTTCTGCATTTTGTTAGCGTAGAGCACAGACAGTAGCATAGCATATAATTATGGATGACTGTATAAACATTTATATTATGTACTATGTAATATGTACAGTAGCAAGTAGCACGTAGATAGTATGCAGAAAGATAGCATGTAGATAAATAGCAGATAGATAGCATGTAGATAACATGTAAATAGCATGTAGATAGCATGTAGATAGCATGTAAGTAACACGTAGATAACATGTAGATAGCATGTAAATAGCATGTGAACAGTCTAGGAGCGCATTGTACAGGCCAAGGGTACCCTAGTTGGGTTCAGAAACTGCTTCCTAAAGGCGATTTAGGGATTTTGACCTAAAGGAAACGAGACGCGGGACCCTAGGGTGTCCTAAGTTGTAGGGTAAATGGTAAAGGACCGAGTCAGTTAGGGACTGAAGGCACCCAAACCAGCCGTACGGCTGGGGCCTTCTAGTACCCAACTATCCGTATGGCTCAGCCTGGCGAGCTTCTGGATTTTTCTAAGTTTAATTCTAAGATAGTCCTAAAGTTTTTGGTTTGTCCTACTGATGTCCTAGTCTATCAGTTTTATCCCTAAATAGTCCTAAGAATACATCTAAGTTGGCTTTAGTTCAGATTGGGTTACTTACAGAGCCTCTCAGCAATATCGCTTTAGGAAAGCGGGGTTGTCGACCTAAAAAGCATCCCAATCTGCTTATGATGGGAGGACGGCTTGGCCGATTTGGTTGCATGGCTGGACCTAGAAGTATAGGATTCCTACGTATCCCGTTTGCATGGAATCAAGCCTTAAAGTAGTTTGGAAGAAGGATGTTTTTGGGATATGGGAGCTGTTTAGTGGGAGCTCACCCAAAAAAGGGGACATCTTTTGTCTTCTCCTTGGATGCTTTGATAGGGGGACATATGTTATCCTCTCCTAAACCTTGGTGGATATCTGTCATCCTCTCCTAGAAGAGGCTTGATAGGGGGATATCTGTCATCCTCTCCTAAACCTACGTGGATATGTGTCATCCTCTCCTAGAAATGATTTGATAGGGGGATATCTGTCATCCTCTCCTAAACCTAGGTGGACATCTGTCATCCTCTCCCAGAAATGATTTTGGTCTTATGTCCAGTTAGGACTGCCGGGGACTCTTTCAACATTAACGGGCTTACGTCATAGACCGCCGGGACATTTGGATTTGACTCTCTTTTGGTCAAAGTCGGGATTTGGTCAACTCGACTCTACGGGGATGGTTGAATAAAGGATGGACTTGACTCTCTTTTGGTCAAAGTCGGGATTTGGTCAACTCGACTATACGGGGAGGATTGACTAAAAGGATGGACTTGACTCTCTTTTGGTCAAAGTCGGGATATTTTTCCTCTAAAGAACACTGGGCTTACATCACATTGGGACTGCCGGGACATTCGGTTCAAAAGCAATGGGCTTATAATTTTCAATGGGCTTACGTCGAAGACTGCCGGGAATCAGGCTTAAATGATCTTAAATGGTCTTACGTCACATTGAGGACTGCCGGGAATCAGGCTTAAATGATCTTAAATGGTTTTACGTCACATTGAGGATTGCCGGGAATCAGGCTTCAACCTAAAATGACCACTCTGGGTTAAGGGTTGACATGGGTCAACTCCATCTTTGGGAAGTTGACGAAAAGATTGGTCTTACGTCCTACTAAGGATTGCCGAGGGTGTTTTAACTTGACCTCTTTGGTCAAAGTTTGGACTTGACACATTTTCTTGACACTGGGGGAGAGCCTAGGGGCGACCTTTAAGACACATTGTGGACGAAAAAGTCCAAGACTTTGGAAAAATCATTTTGAGGGGAGATCAAAAGAATTTTGCTTGAAACATTGTTTTTGATAAATGATGCCAAATGGGCAAATTTGGAAATGCTTATTTCTAACAGCAAATCTTTTAACGAAGCATGTTAGTCAAATTTTTTATTTTAACTTAACCACGAGGTTTGTTATGCATAAAGTCCTTTGAAGCTTTGTCCGTTCGTTGACAACTAACTGGTGGTAGGAAATTTGCTTGTCACTGTTGTGGGGATACCCCAATGTCATCTTTGTCGTTGATGTCGGGGTAGCCCCATGTCCTTCTTGTCGTTGATGTGGAGGTAGCCCATGTCGTTGTGGTCGTTGATGTAGAGGTAGCCCTAATGCCGTCCTCCGACTTTTGATGTTGGCGTAGACCCAATATCATCTTTTGACCTTTGAGGTTAGGAACCCATCCCTTTTTCATGACGTACCCTTTCTTTTTCCTAGGACGCCCTTTCGGGTTTTCAACCTAGCGGACATCTCTTTTACGTCTTTTATAGCACACCTTGTTTTTTTGCTAGGCCGCCCTTGCGGGTTTTCGACCTAGAGGGCTACTTTTTTTGTGCCTTTTTTTATGAGTGATCTAGGCGACTCGACGGGACAGGGACTTAAGGTATCTTTTTGGAGGAAACATGCTAGGGCATTTTATTTGGGGGAGAGTCCCTTTATGTTGGTGAGATCTTTGAGCAATGTATCATGAAATGGGAGGAAGCCCTTGCTGGACAGAACATAAGTGTTTAGATCTTTCCTAAGATGAAGAAAAGAATACTTGTCGAGACTGTGAGAGCGCGCGTCCTCTGGGTCGGTTTGGTTGCCACTGCTTGGTTGGAAGGACTTGATTGTTGCTCGATTGTTGTGAGTCGCCACCATGTTTAAAGGAACACGGACCATGAGATTCTTTGAGTTCGGGGGTTAAGTTATGGAATGGAAAGGTCAAGGAGCATCCAATCCACCCGATCTAGGATCGATCTTGCTTACGAAATCATCATCATCATCTTTAAAATTATGCATTCATGTACAAAAGGAAAGCAAACAAATAAATAATTTCTTATTTATTTGGAATGTCAGATCATGTGCTTCGAGACCATGACCATGAATTGGAGAGGCTCTAGGCTGATCCTTTTGATAGAATCACACTACTTCAAAGCAAAGAAGGAGATGAGAAGAGAGGAAAACAAAGGAATTACCTAAGCGTTCTTCGAGAATCCTATGGATGGCCTTAACTAAAGGTCTTGATGATCCAAAGAACTTGACTTGAATGGTGGTATGAAGGTTTGAATTTCATGGGTGAGGGAGAGAGGCTAATTATGAGGACCTCTTTTATCAGATTTGAATGGTTTTTGGGTGAATGACCATTCTAGAGCCTTTTTAGGTTCAAGAACCTCTATATTTATAGGATTTCTTGACCTAGGGATCAAGCCAAGGAGGTAAGTTTGTATGGGAATCAAAGACATGATTCCCAAGGAGGTATTTTTGGACTCTAGGAGACATTAGATTTTTCCCATATTGCACGAGTGTTTGCCAAGAAACGGGGTTGAGATCAACAAGGAAACTGACCAAAACCTGACTGTCAAGGGGATGTCTCGTACGAGATATCCAACGTCTCGTACGAGACATATTGTGTCTGAATCACAAATTTCCCTCCCGCAGAAGTTTAATTGTTCAATTTGGCCCCTGACTAATGGAGTCAGTCAGAAACTTAATGAAGCATGTCAAACTTAACGAGTTTCGACTCAAATCAAAGGCGAGACATAGAAGTAGTGTGATCATGGATGAATGTTCAAAATGGGGTGTCTACAGAGCCCCTCGACGACGATACTTATGAAAGAAGTAACGTCATCGATAGAAAAGACACCTTTTAAAACTTTGGGTATGGTCTTACTGAAAAGTTGCCTACGTATTCCTTGGAAGGAAATCAGACCAAAGGTAGTTCGACTCCAAAATATGCAAAAAAATGGAGGCTTGAGGTATCTTTTATGAGGAAACATGCAAGGGCATTTTATTTGGGAGAGAGTCCCTTTATGTTGGTGAGCTCTTTGAGCAATGTATCATGAAATGGGAGGAAGCCCTTGCTGGATAGAACATAAGTGTTTAGCTCTTTCCTAAGATGAAGAAAAGAATACTTATCGAGACTGTGTGCGCGCGCGTCCTCCGTGTCGGTTTGGTTGCCACCGCTTAGTTGGAAGGACTTGATTGTTGCTCGATTGTTGTGAGTCACCACCCTGTTTAACGGAACACAGACCGTGAGATTCTTTGAGTTCAGAGGTTAAGTTATGGATTAAGAAGGTCAAGGAGCACCCAATCCACCCGATCTAGGATTAGTCTTGCTTAGGAAATCATCATCATCATCCTCTTTAAAATTATGCATTCATGTACAAAAGGAAAGCAAACAAATAAATAATTTCTTATTTATTTGGAATTTTGAATCATGTGCTTCAAGACCATCTCCATGAATTGGAGAGGCTCTAGGCTGATCCTTTTGATAGAATCACACTACTTCAAAGCAAAGAAGGAGATGAGAAGAGAGGAAAACAAAGGAATTACCTAAGCATTCTTCGATAATCCTATGGATGGCCTTAACTATAGGTCTTGATGATCCAAAGAACTTGACTTGAATGGTGGTATGAAGGTTTGAATTTATTGGGTGAGGGAGAGAGGCTAATTATGATGACCTCTTTTATCAGATTTGAATGATTTTTGGGTGAATGACCATTCTAGAGCCTTTTTAGGTTTAAGAACCGCTATATTTATAGGATTTCTTGACCTAGGGATCAAGCCAAGGAGGTAATTTTGGATGGGAATCAAAGACTTGATTCCCAAGGAGGTATTTTTGGAATCTAGGATCGCACATTAGATTTTTCCCGGATTGCACGAGTGTTTGCCAAGAAACGGGGTTGAGATCAATAAGGAAACTGACCAAAACCCGACTATCAAGGGGATGTCTCGTACGAGATATCCAATGTCTCGTACGAGAAATCTTGTGTCTGAATCACAAATTTCCCTCCTACAGAAGTTTAAATGTTCTATTTGGCCCCTGACTAACGGGGTCAGTCAGAAACTTAACGAAACATGTCAAACTTAACGAGTTTCGACCCAAATCAAAGGCGAGACACAGAAGTAGTGTGATCATGGATGAATGTTCAAAATGGGGTGTCTATAGAGCCCCTCGGCGACGATACTTATGAAAGAAGTAATGTCGTCGATAGAAAAAACACCATTTAGAACTTTGGGTATGGTCGTGCTGAAAAGCTGCCTACGTATTAGGAAATCAGACCAAAGGTAGTTCGACTCCAAAATATGCAAAAAAAACGGAGGCTTGAGATATTTTGAAAATCATTTTTGAAAAAAATACTGCAGTAAGTAAAGTTTAGAGTTTAGAGAGTAACACATACTTAGGAATCAATGTCCTTGACCCAATTCTGAATATACTCCTTTGTTGATGATGAACCGTCTCCAGTTGCAATCCATACTTAGGAATCAATCTCTTTGACCCAATTCTGAATATACCCTATTGTTGATGATGAACCGCCTTCAGCTTTATTGGTGCCGGAATGACCATAGAGGTGGTTACTTGTGTGCCTCGGTGACCATAGGGTGCTTTGGTGTGAATCCTATGTTATTAGCGTACGCCTTGATAAGAATTATGGGATTCCAGTTTTGGAGACGCCAATTGCTCGGACCTTTCTTCTCCTTCCAACGAGCTTTCTCTTCCGTTGAAAAAGTGAATCCTATGCCATTAACTTACGTCTTGATGACAATTATGGGACTCGGGGTTTGGATCCTGTGCTGTTAACTTACGTCTTGACAACATTTGTGGGATTCCGGATTTGGAGACGCCAATTGCTCGGACCTTTCTTCTTCTTCCAACGAGCTTTCTCTCCCGTTGAAAAAGTGAATCATATGCCATTAACTTACGTCTTGATGACAATTATGGGACTCTGAATGGTGGGGATCCTGTGTTACTAACTTACGTCTCGGTAACAGTTGTGGGATTCCCGGCTTTGTAAATCCTGTGCCACTAACATACGTCTTGATGACAGTCATCAGATTTAAAGTTTGCTGATGCAGATTTTGTTGCTCACCCATGATCTTGGATGTGCGGTGAGAATAGATTCGTACTGACAAAAAATTCATTTGTTCCAATTCTGAAAATATTCTTTTAATGACGACTCAATATTCTATCTTGAACCGGGTTCAGATTTGACCTCTTAGTCAAAAGCAGGGCTTTTTCTGACCTTTCTGTTAATAGCAGGGCTTTTCTAGAATTTCCCAAGAAAACTGGGTTTTCTGAGGGTTTTTTGGGGATACCTCGTACGAGGGAGGGATGTCTGGTACGAGTCATCTCTGATTTTATGCAGAACAGGTGCATATCAGGCGCTAAAAAGTGATTTCAAAATCACTTTTCTTATTTCATTTCGAGAGCTTATCAACCCTAGGCGATTTTCTTCTCAAAAATCTCCATTTTCACCAAGTTCTAGTGATTTCCAAGCCTTTCAAATGGCCGGTGCACATCGTTCCCACAAGGAACACCTCTTCGGTAGGCATATAAAGGGTAAATTGTGGTTGACGGATGAGTTGTGCCCATTTCCCGAGTATCATATTTCTCATGCCGTTCGGACGAGGAGGGTAAGGATCTCTTCCTTTGACTTAGTTTCCATGTCAATTTCACCGTTGCATGTCTCAATTTTATGCTCTAGCGGTTGATTTTTGTCGACTTTTGTCAAGTTTTTGCCTAGACTTATCGCTGTTAGGGTTTATCATGCATGGTTGATCTCTTGATGGGATTTCACCCTTGTTGATGTTGAAAATGCTTAAATGAGGATTTTACCATTTTTCTAACATTTGTTTCCTTTTGCCTTTGTTGTTTGCAGCCATTCAGGGTTATCGAAAACTGTAGGGGCAGTGTGCGAGCGGTTGCCGAGAGGTGGGCAACTCTCAACGATGAGATGAAGGAAGAGATCGAGAACATGGGGCTTAAACCCTTCTTTGACGGCTTGGTAGGTGAGAGGAGGAACACCCACGTGCTTTAGGTTATTAGGGAGCGCTAGTGGGATAGTACTCACACCATGCACATGAGGTGGGGCGAGGTTACCATGACCCCTACTGACTTTTATGCCATTACTGGGCTCTCTATTGCCGGTGACCCAATCGAGGTAGAAGCGGACTTCTCTCCTAGCAGTGATGATATGAGGTGACTGTTAGGCATCACAGTTCGTACCTCAGGCAAGGGGGTCCCTCTCAAGGCCTTGAGGGATAAGGTGGATGCTTATGTCACCGCCAATGCAGGCCAGATGGGTTCTCTCAACACCCGTATCGTTGTTATCCGAGGTTTTATGTGGTGGGCCTTCTCTGAGATGCTATTTGCCAACAATGCGTCAACTGCCTTATTCACTCTGCTGAGCTGCTTTAGGGATATGCAGCACGTCACTGATGCTAGCTGGAGTTTAGCTGGCTTGGCCCACTGCTATGTGGCCATGGATGAGAGTTCGCGGGATCGGGCGAACGCTGGCTTAGGTGGGTACAGCTATGCCTGGGAGGTATGATACTCATTCTCTGTAGTATTCCTCTTTTTATTTTAGCCCCAGTTTTACTTTCTGTCTCGATAGCATTCTTAGTTTAGCCACCATATGCTGACATTTTCAAAGTTTCTCCCATTTACAGGCGTGGGGTTACGCCATGTTCGGTCTTTACAGCTTTGACCTCCGGGAAAATGCTATCATGTTTCCGGATACCTTGAGGTGGCGTAGTGGTAACAGGGATACCCATGGCGAGCATGCTGAGGGGGCAGACTTGCCAGTGGAGCAGATGCAGCGGTATTTTGATGAGTGGGTAGCCGTTCCTGAGTTCGAATATGCTCACTTTCCTTGGAGGAGTTTAGGGATTGAGCAGGCTTATAGGTACGCGAGCCTGAGATTGCTGATGATCGGCCTTGGTGGGGGATGTTTCTATTTAGGAAAGAGGGTTTCTCATCAGCAGGATGGTTGCAGATTGAATTTCCTCGTCCCCCTGGATCCTCCAGCTCATATGCTTAATTCTTCGCTATCGAGGATGAAGAAAGAGAGGACCTCATCATTGGCCAGGTTGCCTTTGACCTCATGAATCTGGAGGCAGATTATCAGGATTTTCTAGCTCGTCTCATGCTTCAGCTGATCACAGAGGGTGACCAGGCTTAGGCCCAAGGAGTTGTCCATGTCCCTTTCCGTCCGCAGCTCAGACCAGCTTCATTTTCCTACAGCATGGCTGAAGGGATAGAGAGCATTGAGGATCTTCCCGCCTAATACGATATGCCTGAGGGACTCGTACGTCCTGCTGATGCGACCATGGTATGACTCATGACTCTTCTTTGCCATTTCTCGTCATTTGACATATTCAAACGCTACCTTAACACGGTAGTTATAAAGGGTATGATTGGCATAATCGGAATCCCGTTGGGAAGAATAATAAGCTAAATGGATTTGTCCCTCCACGGAGAGATGTCAAGCTTGGGCCCCTCGAAAGAATGATGTTGATGAAATGTTCGGCCGGACTCAAATGGATTGATTGGATCAATAGCATTTGAATTATCAACATATTCGGAATCGAGAAAGTATTGAACAAGACAAGTTGACTGTTTGACCATGACTTGTGTTCAATGACATCGTGGACAAATGGATTGTGACATATTCTAAAGGAATGCGAACTTGTATCTAGTTATACTATTTGGGTAGGTATGACGGTTTGCTAGAACCTAATCATATCTTATGGGATCATGTTTGAGCCCATTGCCAACTTAGTATAATCCTAAAGGGTCACACAGAATAGAACGAATCTTATATAAGAGGACTATATTGGAATTTAGGGTCGAAGGACCTCAAAGGAATTTCTGAAAATATTCTGGGCTTCCTGGTCAACCAAGCGGGCGCTTGGGTTGGACCAGGCGGGCGCTTGAATGAATTCCAAAAGATATGGACCTTCTGGTCAAATAAGCGGGCGCCTGGGTTGGACCAGGCGGGCGCTTGGTCTGGCGGCAGAAATATTCCTAATTCGATTAGGAAAGGTTTTTGGCACTAGTTACCTATTTGGAATAGGTCTTAATTGTGTATAAAAACCCCAATTCGGCCAGACCATATTTACTTGTGCTTTTGTGAGTCTCAAAGAGTTTGAGAAAGATTTTATTTTGTTCTAAGACATCCTTGATTGAGGAACAAAATAATTCACAAATAAATTCCATATAGTTCTTTATTGAATTGTGAAAGTGTGTTTCATAATTATTGGTCTAGCAACCAAGATCAAGAAGTTTCTTGATATTCGTTCGTGGTGTGGATACCGCTAGAGGGTGAATTTTATCATCTACAAAGTTCGTGATTTTGTCCGTGATAAAGCTTCAAATTTCTCCACCAAGACCAAAGAAAACTTTGATAGTCATCAAGGGTTAGTTTTTTCCTTTATTCATTATGTTGTATTTGATTTAATCATATGAACGGATCCATGGCTTTGGGTTTCATAAATTTTAAATTGCTATATTCCACTGCGCATGTTACTTAGAAACCCAACAGTGGTATCAGAGCCCCGTTCATGTTGATTAATTCAATACTTGGATCATGTTATGTGTATATAAATTGTTTATGTGCCTTGCATGATGTGAATATTGGAATATATGATGTTTATGTGTTTTGTGATTTTATGTCGTTTATTGTTTTGCAACTTTAATCGCACGATTCAATCACAATAAAAATTATAGTGGATTCTGAATTATTTCGATTATTGATTTTTTATCAGATCAAAGTTTTAATAATCGGGGAAAAAATATTTTTGAGACAAAATTTTCGAACTTTAAAATTATGTACCATTCTGACCAAACAGGCGCCCGCTCGCTGGGGACCAGGCGGCCGCTTGCTTCAGGCTTGCTCAGGCGCGCGCTCGGTCATGACCAGGCGGGCGCTCGCTCGTCAGAATCTTTTCTGATTTTGGTTAAAATCTGAATATGGAATTTTCAATAAATTCAACAAAACCAGTAACAGAACCAGTCCAGACTTGCTGATCTGGAATGGGTTTTGGGTAGTTGGTTTGTGTGTGGATTTTGGGGTTTGATTTTCCTATTTGTTTTAGTCTTGTGATTCCTAGATTGGTTCAAGTTTTGGATGGCTAATCTGCGTTCATCGAGATTGTGTTTCCCAAAATTGATCGCAATCAAAGTTTCAAAGATAAAATGAAGTTAGAATTATGAAGAGTTCATAATTGCTAAAATTGAGAAACAAAGTTCTTGATTCAATGATTGGAGATCCATGTGGAATTGTGAATGCAATTGGCCTACGTTCATCAAGATTGTTGTCTTAATTTGGAGATAATAACCAAAGTTGAAATAGTCTCATCCTCATAATTATAGAGAAACTAATGACACATAAATATCATGCTTAAATTAATGGAGATTAATTTAGTGGCTAAACTTGATGTGTAACATGTTTATATTATGTGCTCATAAATGTGTTATATGCTATATATGATGAACCTTCAATGAAAAGTTTTAAGTCCTTTTGCCATGCCATGATTAAAACACTTGTTTGTACATGGGTGATTTTGATGTAGGTTCGCCTCCGCGAAGTGCATTAATTTTATTCATGTGTGAGCAAGATGAGGTTCATTAGTTTAATGTGGGCTTGCCTCCGCAAGGTGCATTAAATTGAATGGTTCCTATGATGAGGCCTTTTCACCCGTAGCAATGATCAAGTCTATAAGAATTTTGCTTGCCATTGCCGCATATCATGACTATGAAATATGGCAGATGGACGTCAAAACCGCTTTCCTGAATGGAAAACTCCAAGAGGATGTGTATATGACACAACCAGAAGGTTTTGAACAAGATTCTAAGGTATGCAAATTGCAGAGATCCATCTATGGATTGAAGCAAGCTTTAAGGAGTGGGCATGATTCGGGGGGAGTTCCCTTGGAGTAGAAGGAGGCTTCCTTGGCGCGACCTTACCAGCTTCTACGAGTATGTCGAAGAGCTCTGCTTGAGTGATGCCTTCCAATTTGTTGTAGACTCTTTCTTTCTTCTTTTCCTTGTTGGGTGGAGGGACGGAGGAATAGTTTCTCCTCCCTTAATTATTGAAAGCAATGGCATTGACAAATGTGTCTTTGCTAGTAGAGCCTTTGCTAGGGTAGCGGTATCCACCATCTCTCTTGGCTTCTTTCCTACTTTTGAAGATGTCATCTAGTCGAAGACTGGCTTTATGAAGTTCAGAGAAGCTTGGGAAGAAAGTACCGGAGAGGCGGTCCTCATACTCATTACGGAGTGATTTCAGGAAGATGTGCATTTGGTCGTCCGTAGTCGGCCTATCAACAATCTCAGTGAGCTTGGCTCTCCACCTTTTGAAAAAGTCACCAAATGTCTCATTAGTACCTTGTTGGATTTGTTCAAGGTCTCTTTTAATTGGACGGTAAGTAGTATTGTCCTCGAAGCGCCTTTGGAAAACTTCACATGCGGTAGCCCAATCGGTCCTTGTGGATAAGGGGAGAGACATGTACCAATCCCTTGCCCCTCTAGAGTTTGGGGAAAGCTTTGGGCCAAAACGGTGTCATCTACTTTCATCAGAAGCATGGCCCAAGTGTAAGTTTCAGCATGAACATGAGGACAGGTAGTGCCGTTGAACTTGGCTATGTCAGGAGTGCGGAACTTTCGTGGTAGCTTAGTGATTGACTTGCGAAGCGCAATGGGGTCAAATGGGACGATGGACCCCTTTGCTAGACCAAGATGTGCAAACCTCTTTTCAAGAAACTCAGCAGTGGCGGAGTTGATGAAGTGGGTGTCATCACTAGCATTATTTTTCTTATCGCTTGTGTTAGAGCAATAACAAGACTTGATAAGAAAAGTGAGCGATCACAAGAACACAGATATACGTGGTTCACCAATTTGGCTACGTCCACGGGGAGGGAGAGAATATTATTATCAATCTGGAGAAACGATTACAAGATCACACTATTACTGCTGCACGAATTATTGAACACAATAATTCCTAACTGTGCAACTGTAGAATTACAAACCTTGCTCTGAGCACTCTAATAATTTGTCTATGACAATCTTAGGTTTGATTTTAATCTAAACTACTGGCCTCTATTTATACTAGTAAAGTTTATCTCAAAATCACTTAGGAACTTGGAAACCTAGTCCAAAACTGACTTGGAAACCTAGTCCAAAACTGACTTGGAAACCTTCCTTCTGCGCTC
Organism: Campanula takesimana; assembly: GCA_026119855.1. Taxonomy (NCBI): domain Eukaryota; kingdom Viridiplantae; phylum Streptophyta; class Magnoliopsida; order Asterales; family Campanulaceae; genus Campanula; species Campanula takesimana. The sequence continues at coordinate 654,149 of JAOWBW010000601.1, read as the reverse complement.
TGTCCCGGAATTACGAAATCTCTCTATTGTTTAATCCTTTAACTCGGCGTCCCAAATTCAAAGGTATTAACCCAACAATCTCCACCTTGACTTTGAATCTCCATGACAACAAACCTTTTCTCCGCCTCGCCTCTTCTGCTATCTAATAGCTGCGAACAATCTGCAAGTCCAAGCAATGTTGGAATTTGCTTCCCGTCACGAGTTTTGTGAACATGTCTGCAGGGTTGTTCGCCGTCCCTACCTTCACCTTTACCCATTTCTCACCCCTTAGGAAATGATATCTGACATCAATGTGCTTGGTCCTCTCATGATGAACCCCAAGATTGCTGATCAATCCCTTCAACCATATTCCTTCCTTAGCGGACTCTGTCAATGCCACGTATTCTGCCTCTGTTGTAGACAACATCACTGTCATCTGCAATCTAGCCTTCCAACTGACAACTGACCCACCAAGCGTGAACACATATCCAGTCTTCGATCTTCTTGAGTCAACATCACCTAAATCTGAGAAACCCTTGACTGCACATTCTGTCCCATCTCCACAGACGAGTCTGACGTCGCTAGAGCACTGTAGTATACATCAAACTACCAACTGCACTAGCAAAGGATACTGGAGCCATATACTCTTTCTCCTCAACCGATTTGGGCCCAAACGCGACTGTATGTGCATTCACTGCACTCGAAGTATCTATAGTCTTAGCTGTCCACCCACCAAACCTTTCTGAAACTTTCTTGATGTATCTTTTCTGGGATAAGAACAATTTCCGTTTGGCTCTGTCTCTATAGATCTCCATACCCAGAATTTTCTTCGCGTTACCCAAACCCTTCATCTCTGCGACCAATAAGCCTTTCGACTTCTGAATCTCTGACTTCTTGACTGCTGCTATCATATAGCTATCAAATCTCTTGTACCACTGTCTAGGCGATTGCTTTAATCTACAAACTTGATCTTCCTTACCAGGAACTTGGAATCCTTCCGACTCTGTCATGTATATCTCTCCTTCTATTGCTAGCAACACTCTGATCGAAGTGTGTCTGACCACTGTTGAGAAGATCCCATTGTAGTCCACCCCCTCTCTCTGTGTCAAACCCCTTACAACATCTTGAGCTTTATACTTGACCTCTTTTGCCGGGGACATCCTTTCCCTTTTCTTGAAGATCCACTTGCAAGTCACAATCTTCCTACCTTCTGGCCTTGTAGTCAACTTCCAAGTCTGATTCCTGTGAAGAGACTCCATCTCATCACCTATAGCCGCATACCACTGAGATGACTCTGAACATGTATCTGCTTTATTGAAAATAGAAGGTTCCGCAAGAACGGGCTCTACTTCCTCAGCAACCTGCAGTGCATAAGACACCAAGTCTTCAAATCCATTCCTGAAATTAGCTCTTCTAGACCCTCCTTGTGCTAACCCATGTTCTTTAGGAACTGAAATTGAACTTTCTGGTGCTTCAGTCTTTGTCTCTGTTGGTGGATCCTGATTAACATCTGACTGTGGGACAACTAACTCTTCAGTATCTTGTTGCTCCACCTGTTTTTCAACATCTGACTGTGGGACAACTAACTCTTCAGTATCTTGTTGCTCCACCTGTTTATCAACACCGCCAACACTTGAAACAATCGTGGATTTACCAGTCCATACCTCATAGGGAACTTTGAGGACAATACCGGTATGAAGTCCATGATTAATCAAGTAACATGTTGTATTAAGCGCTTCTACCCAGAAACGTTTAGACAACTCTGCATTGGATAGCATGCACAACGCTCCCACAAGCCATGTCTGATTCATCCGTTCTGCTACACCATTCTGCTGTGGCGTGCCTCTGATGGTGAGATGTTTAGAAATCTCCACCTGTCTGCAAAACAAATCGAACTCAGTACTGCAGAACTCCAAACCATTATCTGTCCGGAGCTTCTTGATCTTCTTCTCTGTCTGGTTCTCCACTACCGTCTTCCAGTCCTTGAAATTCCTTAGAGCCCCATTCTTGTGCTCCATGATAACCACCCAAGTCTTCCTCAAATAATCATCAACCATAGACAAGACATATCTGTGCCCCCTTAGAAATCCCTGACGTGAAGGTCCCCAATACTCTGAGTGGATGTAATCCAGAACGCCTTTAAGATCCTTGATCTTAAGGCCATAAAGAAGATCTCTGTTAGTCAACTCATGCATCTCTCGAGTGCTCATATGACCGAGCCTGATGTGCCACAGCTTAGACATATCTCCCTCGTTCACCTCTTCTGATGTAGCCATAGTTGACTCTGCAAGCGTCTTTCCTTGGAGGAAATACAAGGAGCCCCGCTTAAGGCCTTTCAACATCACTTCTGAACCGTTACAGACACTAACTGCTCCACCTTTACCTTTGAAATTGAACCCTTTGCTGTCTAACTGACTATGAGAAATCAGATTCTTCGTCATAAGCGGAACGTGTCGAACCTCGTTCAAAGTGACAACCCTACCATCATGAGTCCTGACCTTGATCGAACCAATACCGACAACCCTGCAAACTGTACTGTTAGCCATGCTTATATCACCGCCAACTATCTGCCTATAACCGGTAAACCATTCTCTCCTAGGACTGATATGGTAAGACGCTCCTGAATCAAGAATCCACGCATTAGATGCGCATGCTGATTCTGATGTTACTAGAGCATAATCCTCATCTGAACTACAATCTCTAGCCGTCATGGCCTCTGCTGTGACTGGTGCCTTTCCTTGCTTCCTTCTGGGACAGTCGAACTTCCAATGCCCCTTCTCTTTGCAGAAATTACAGATATCCCCAGGTTTCAGACCCTTCTTGTGTGAAGAATTACCTTCATTGTTCTTCCTCCCACTAGAACCCCTGCTGTTGCTACTACTAGCAACCAAACCTGATGACTGGGTACCTGCCTCATTCCCACTCGCCTTTCGGCGCAATTCCCTCGTCTTTAGAGAAATTTTCACTTCCTCTAGAGAGATCCCATTTTTACGGTTTATGCACGAATCGACATAATGTTCATAAGACATAGGTAAAGATACTAAAAGCTGCAAGGCTGCATCCTCGTTATCAACAACTACTCCTATATTACGCAGTTCAAGTAATGCAGAAGTAAATCTGTCAAGATGATCATTTATGGGCGTACCTTCAGTCATACGACAATCATATAGCTTCTTCTTCAGGTATAACTTGTTGGTCAAAGAACGTGTCATGTACATATCTTCCAACTTTAACCAAAGATCGCTTCCGGAGTCTGTTCCTGCAACATTGGTTAGGATCTCATCATCCAACTGTCTGATGATCTTGGCGTGAGCCTTCTGATCTAACTTCTTCAATGCCGCCAACTCCTTCGCTGCTGCTATCTTGTTCTTCTCTTACTGTTCTGCTGTACTTTCTGTGGTGACTGCCTTATCCTTGGAATCCTTACGATCCCTGATTGCAATCTCCAACGGTTCCCATAAATCTTTGTCTATCAACAAAGCCTTCATCTTGATCTGCCAGAGAGAAAAACTATTCTTCCCATTGAACTTGCCGATCGAATCTGCTCCTTGACCCATCTTCTTGTTCTCTGCAGCGGAATCCCTGAATCTCTAACCACGAACCAAAGATCTGGTGCCACTAAGAGAAATCGCAACAAGAAACTCCAAATGCATACAATTGAAGACAAAACACCAGCAGCTTCTGTCCGGATACAATTTCGGATGCTACGGACATCAAAATCCGATCTCCACCGTTCAGATCGAAGATCTATGAGTCCCGAAGCTACTCACCGAAAATCAGCACGATTAAAAACGGACCATAAACTGCTACCTTGTTTTTCTTCGATCTTGGATCTCTTCCGTCGATGCTAATTCTCCTTTTCAACCAAGCTCTGATGCCACTTGTTGGAGCAATAACAAGACTTGATAAGAAAAGCGAGCGATCACAAGAACACAGATATACGTGGTTCACCAACTTGGATACGTCCACGGGGAGGGGCGAGAATATTATTATCAATCTTGAGAAACGATTACAAGATCACACTATTACTGCTGCACGAATTATTGACCACAATAATTCCTAACTGTGCAATTGTAGAATTACAGACCTTGCTCTGAGCACTCTAATAATTTTTCTATGACAATCTGAGGTGTGATTTTAATCTAAACTACTGGCCTCTATTTCAACTAGTAAAGTTTATCTCAAAATATCTTAGGAACTTGGAAACCTAGTCCAAAACTGACTTGGAAACCTAGTCCAAAACTGACTTGGAAACCTTCCTTCTGCGCTCTGTCCCAGAATTACGAAATCTCTCTGTTGTTTAATCCTTTAACTCGGCATCCCAAATTCAAAGGCATTAACCCAACAGCTTGCCTTAGTATCCTCGTCATCAGAGGAGGAGGAGGAGGAGGAAGAGTCGGATGTATTTAAATCAGATTCGGAATCATCATCCCTTTTATTCTTTTTCTTAGAATGGGACTCCCCATCTTTGGAGGGGGTTTTCGACTTCTTACTACTCTTCTTGAGTTCTTGGAGCTCTTGCAAGACGGTGTCTATGTCTTTGGCGTGACGATCACTCTCACGGGCGGAAATTTTGGCTTGCTCTCTGACCTGCTGCTCAAGTCGTGCAATGACGGCTTTGGTGGTCTCTAAGTCAGTGATGGGGGTACCGGCCATTACTGCAACCTTTTCTAGTCTCTTGGTCGCGGGATCACGGATGTAAATTACTGAAGCGATTGTGTTGGGAGTATGGAGCTACTTTGCTGATCGGATGGACCTAAAGTGCAGAAACTGTGTCAAATCCAGGCTGGGGTCCCAACAAGTCGTTTATGAAAGATGGGTTGACCAACACGGCAGATTCACATAAAAAGGAGGATGTCTCGTTCGAGACAATGGATGTCTCGTACGAGGCATCTAGCCTAACAGTCAGATAGCAGTTTTTAATCCTATTGGTCGGATGGAATTTAATCCATTTTAAAAAGATTACTACTCTAGTTCATACTGGAACAGTGGATTCTGTCACCCTAGAATATGAGCCCCTTGTTTTTCACCTGTATTGCACTCTCCCAAACGGACAATTCGGGCAAAGGTCCCATATTCTCATCGGAATCCACCATTCAATTAACCAAACCTAAGTTATTCCGTAGCTCTTTTGCACTTTGTTAAACAACGCATTAATGCAACCAAACCTTGTGAATTTTTAAGGGACAACCGAAAGGGACATGTTGAACGGTGCGGTCGAAACTAAGCCAAAATGGCATCCACAATCCCGCACAGAATAATGAAAGTAGGAAAACACAAACTCGAATTTCCGTAGAGAGGTTCTCCATTCTTTCAAAATCCTTTCTTCAACATTTAACCGAAGGGACATTCGTCATATTCATAAGGGAGGATTATAGATTGTAAAGATGCGTTATCTTGGGCAAAGATTAAAACAACCCTAAGAATCGAACCGACCGGTCTCGAGGAGTGTCTTATTAGCTAGTATGTATGCATGAGGTTGATACAAGGCTTACGGCTAAGGCTCCCCATGAACACAGTCTAGGAGCGTGTCACGGAGTGGGTACACCATCTTTGGAGAGACCGGCGAGGGCCATTCGTTAGAATGGGGGTGCTGACCGACATCCGTCCTCCGATTGGGACCCGGGTTTATAGGGTATGTAGTGCCATTATTTTACATGTGTGCACGTGTGTGAGAGTCAAGATCTAGGTGACAAGGAGAAAATAGAAAGTTTTTTTTGAAAGTAAATGCAAAAACAAGCAATGGCCGGGCCAAGTGGCTGCCTACATTTCCCTCTTGTGGAGGAACTCAGGCCGTCGTAGTTCACACATAAAGGAAAACATAAGCAAAGCAGAGAATAACGTATTTTGCACGTACTCCTGAAAACCAAAGGTTAGCCTTATAATATATGAGGAGTTTCTTCGTCGTTAGGAAGGTCCCAAGACTCAGAAACATAGGGGAGAGCAGGTCTGAGACTCTGTGTACGTGTTAGAACCGAACAAACTTCCCTTTTCAAACCAGAGAGTCAGATCCGCCAGGCAGAACTGAAATGTCTCGTACGAGACAAGTGATACCTCGTACGAGGCATCCTAGTCTGGGAACAGATTATCGTACAGAATGCATAATTTTGAAACAACGATGATTTCTTTCGACGCAAGTATAACCCACTTACTGTGATCAAGTCCCTAGCGGAGTCTCCACTGTTTGCGCGCGAGGTTTTGCTTTGAGGCACGTTTTCATCCTTCGATTTACCTTCTTGTTGATTCGAGAGTCGCCACCATGTTATTGTCGGAACACGGTCCGAGATGTCTGGATTCGGGGGTTAAGTTATGAATTGGGAAGGTCAAAGAGCACCCAATTCACCCAATCTATGATTGGTCTTGCTAAGAAATCATCATCATCGTTTCAAAATCATGCATTCATGTACCAAAAGAGAAAAAAAAACAAAAAAATAATTGATTATTTATTTGGGATGTCGGATCATATGCTTCGAGACCATCTCCATGGATTGGAGAGGCTCTAGGCTGATCCTTTGATGGAATCACACTACTTCAAAGCAAAGAAGGAGATGAGAAGATAGAAAGCAAGGATTTTACCTAAGCGTTTTTCTTCAAGAATCCTATGGATGGCCTTGACTAAAGGCCTTTGATCTTCCAAATTTCGTGGGTATGGGAGAGAGACTGATTATGAGAGCTTTTTGGTGGTTTAACGGCCTTAGGGCTGTCTAGAAATTCTCCTCCCTCTCTTAGAGTGAAAGAAACCCTTTATTTATAGGTTTTCGGTGACCTAGGGTTTTAGTTGGAGAGTTGTTTATGGTTGGGAATCAAAGACTTAATTCTCAAGAGGTTATTTTAGGACTCTAGGATCGGCCATGGGATATTCCCTGGATTCCATGAGAGTTTGCTAAGAAAATGGGTTAAGATCAACAAGGAAACTGACCAAAAACCCGACTGTTGAGGGGGATACCTCGTACGAGACATCAATGTCTCGTACGAGGCATCTAAGTGCTGGAATCACTTTGTTTTGCCCTCTGCAATAGTTTTAATGTTCAGTTTGGCCCCTAACTAACGGAGTCAGTCAGAAACTTAACGAAACATGTCCAACTTAACGAGTTTTGAACCAAATCAAAGGCGAGACACAAAAGTAGTGTGATTATAAATGAACGTCCAAAATGTGGTGTCTACACATTCCCTTGTGACGAGTGAATTTGGGAGTGAACTTGGGAGTATTGCTGCGTTTTTAATGCATGTATTCAAATTTGGGAATTGGGCAGCTTGAAGCAAAGTGTCCTGGTTTCCTGCAATTAAAACAAACAAGGTCTTCTTTTCTTTTAGAATCACTGCTCCTCGTGAACTTTGGAGGAGCTCTGCTTGTAGATCCTTGAGCTTTGTTGAATGAGTTGGATTTTGAGAATTTTTTGAACTTCTGGAATCTCTTCTCAAATAAAGCAAAGTCTTCATCATCCATGTCTAATAGCTCAGAAGTAGAAATTTTAGGATCCGAACTTTTCTCATCTTGTCCCGGCGCAGGCGCATGCGCTTCCTCTCTATGTGCCACCATTGCAATAGATTTTGATTTTCCTTCAGTTTCACTAATGCGTTGGAGTTTGAGCTCATAAACCTTATGATTTGCATAAAGGTTCCTTAAAGTCCATACATATAAAGTTCCAGCATCTTCAAGGGCGCTAGATTTATGTAGGTATCTTGATCCAAAAGCATCAAGGAAATTAGTGTTTAATTCCTTATTGGAGAACTTCTTTTCCAAGTAAAATACAGAGATTTATAATTTCACAATAGCGTTCATAAGTCTGTCTCAATGTTTCACCGGGGAGTTGAGAGAAATTGTTGAATCTCTTTTGCACTTCATATCTCTTGTTCTCCTTGCAAACCGTGTCTCTTTCTATATGCTCTTCAATAGCATCACATAACTCATTGGCGGTAGCACAATGCATGACTTGTTTCATAGCCGTGCTTAGAGTGCTTAGGAGAATGTTTCTTGCTTTGCCATCATTTGCAACTCTTCTCATTTCTTCTTCAAAATGATCTTCATCAAAGACTGGAACGTGAGTGTAGTTTGCAGTTGCCATAGGTTTTAAGTTTGCCATTTCGAATCGGCACCCAAGCTGTTAAGCTTAAAAAACAAAGATGTTTTATAAAGGTGTTTGCTCTGATACCACTTGTTGGTCCCAAAGGGCAACAAGGATATGGAAAATAGCTAGAGGGGGGTGAATAGCTGTTTTAAAATTCTTTTCTTACTCTTGATAAACTCAATTGCAAATGCGCTCTTTATCAAATAAGAGTTATGAAATGTGCCTAAGTGAGTGATTGAAATGCACAACGGAATTTAGTAAAGATAATAGGCGCAAAGGTGATAAAGGGGGCGCACACACACTTTAAGTATTTTGGCTCAAAGTGAGTGAAATAAGGAACTACGGCAAATGATATAACAAACACAACACAATTCAATCCAATCAATATACAATGATTAAACAAGCAAATAGTGAGATAAGATATAAACTTGAAAGTAAATGACAAGTAATAAATACGCGCTATTTGGAGAGGTTCGATCAAGGAAAGATCTACGTCCTCTACCAAGATGGTTAGTCTTGGATTTCTAATGGAGATCTTATAATATGAGAGAGTGTTACAAATTACAATCGATTGAGCATATACACTAACTCAAGATCTAATATTCTATGAAAGAATAAATCCTAGACAATACCGGTATATCTCTTAAAGAAAGATCTAAATGATCAAACTTAAAGAGGTGCGTGTGTGATTTTAGATTCAAGGCTCTTTAGATCTTTAAGATTGAGAGCACAAGAAAACTAAAGTGTTTTGCTTGAGGATCTGGGCTAAGGATGAAGGTATGAAGATGTTCTTGAGGAATCTGGTGTTGGGTTTCCAAGTAACATGCGCAGCGGAATATAGCAATTTAAAATTTATGAAACCCAAAGCCATGGATCCGTTCATATGATTAAATCAAATACAACATAATGAATAAAGGAAAAAACTAACCCTTGATGACTATCAAAGTTTTCTTTGGTCTTGGTGGAGAAATTTGAAGCTTTATCACGGACAAAATCACGAACTTTGTAGATGATAAAATTCACCCTCTAGCGATATCCACACCACGAACGAATATCAAGAAACTTCTTGATCTTGGTTGCTAGACCAATAATTATGAAAAACACTTTCACAATTCAATAAAGAACTATATGGAATTTATTTTTGAATTATTTTGTTCCTCAATCAAGGATGTCTTAGAACAAAATAAAATCTTTCTCAAACTCTTTGAGACTCACAAAAGAACTAGTAAATATGGTCTGGCCGAATTGGGGTTTTTATACACAATTAAGACCTATTCCAAATAGGTAACTTGTGCCAAAAATCTTTTCTAATCGAATTAGGAATATTTATGCCGCCAGACCAAGCGCCCGCCTGGTCCAACCCAGGCGCCCGCTTATTTGACCAGAATGTCCATATCTTTTAGAATTCATTCAAGCGCCCGCCTGGTCCAACCCAAGCGCCCGCTTGGTTGACCAGGAAGCCCAGAATATTTCTAGAAATTCCTTTGAGGTCCTTCGACCCTAAATTCCAATATAGTCCTCTTATTTAAGATTCGTTCTATTGTGTGTGACCCTCTAGGATTATACTAAGTTGGCAATGGGCTCAAACATTATCCCATAAGATATGATTAGGTTCTAGCAAACCGTCATACCTACCCAAATAGTATAACTAGATACAAGTTCGCATTCCTTTAGAATATGTCACAATCCATTTGTCCACGATGTCATTGAACACAAGTCATGGTCAAATAGTCAACTTGTCTTGTTCAATACTTTCTCGATTCCGAATATGTTGATAATTCAAATGCTATTGATCCAATCAATCCATTTGAGTCCGGCCGAACATTTCATCAACATCATTCCTTCGAGGGGCCCAAGCTTGACATCTCTCCGTGGAGGGACAAATCCATTTAGCTTATTATTCTTCCCAACGGGATTCCGATTATGCCAATCATACCCTTTATAACTACCGTGTTAAGGTAGCGTTTGAATATGTCAAACACAATGTTCATCAAGTGGAAGACTATAATAACTTCATGTCTAAGGATTCAAATGACATAACTAATATGAGATATATGTACGACATAGACCATGACATAAATCTCATACAGCGGGTCATGTCCAGTACCTTATTCCAAACAAGTACCCATAAATCTAACATGATCATCCCATGATCATTTAGCCTTTATACTAGTGCTTAACAAGTACTAGGGACGGAGATTATTATAAGTAATCATGAACAACAATAATAATCAAAACATCTCTTTATTAATATGAAATAAATGATAACAATTACAACGTTTGTTAAACGTGCCTAGGGCACCATTACCAACAACCTCCCACTTTCCCTAGGCCCAATCTCCCATGTATCTAATACCCATGGACCTAACATGACCATCATGTTTAGCTTGTGGAAGTCCCTTTGTTAGCAGGTCCGCAACATTGTCATCATTAGGTACTCTGCATATATTTACGTCTCCCCTATCAACGATCTCTCGAATGATATGAAAACGCCTAAGTATGTGTTTGGATTTCTGATGTGCTCTTGGTTACTTTGCTTGAGCAATAGTACCATTATTATCTCAATAAAGGTCTATTGCATTAGCAATACTAGGAACCACTTCAAGTTCAGTTATGAATTTTTTAATCCAAACATGTCGCGACCCCGAACCCCGCGGGCCCGAGAGCGCGAGCTGGACGTCGACTTACTAATCAAAGCACCAAAATATCGGAGATAAAAATTCCATTTCATATCAAGAGATGGTAACACAAGGTTTTGGAAAACAATTTAACAACAACAACGTACTAGTGTAAGCCCCACAAGCTCACACTACAAAATAATAAAATATACAAATCTTAGTGACGTCAAAGTGTGGTACAACTATCCCCAAAAGAGTTACACATTTATATAATGTAAACCCACCAATATACACTTGCCCCAAAAGCTCAACCCTCTCGATGTCCTCGTGATCAGCGAGTCTAATTCCTTGGTCCTGGGGGGGGGTTAGGAAAAACAAAGATAAAAAGAAAGGGGGTGAGATAAATCTCAATAAGATGAAACTACATGACATGCTATGATGCAATAATCAATAATAAATCACATAACACATAGCAATTATCATATATCAGATAGCAGCGGAAATGAACACATAACAAAAGATATTAGCCAAGGTTTTCCAAACCGATAAACCAAATAAAGGTCACTGCGCAGCTTCAATAATCAACAAATCATCATCTTCATAATAGCATGAAAGCTGAAGAGAAATCCCCGGTACGGAACCAATAACAGAGTAATGTGCCACAAAGGGCGGGAGCCATGCCACAAAGTCATGCTCCAAACGTCTCAACCAAGGCCGATCTGGAAGAGGAAAATAAGGGCAAAACAATGGTCGACACCATAATGGACTTGGCCGGTGCCATCACAATATCTCACATCGCCCGACACAACCACAAATACCAGCTAGACTTCCAAGTAAAAGCTAAGTAATAAAATACTAGCACGATAAACAACCATTGATTCCAAAGTAGGGAACCATACCAAGTAGTCACCAAGAAAGTGAAATGAACCAACAATAACCAATTAAGGTGCTCTAATAATTTCCACAATGATAACACAACTCCCTTATCACATTTGATCACAAAGGATCCATTTAACTCAAGCACACAACCAAAACTATTCACTCATCTTGAAGAGCTCGAGGAGAGCTTTAAAACGATAGCTTATACACCTAAAACGGAGTCCGGATGAGAGAGTTATGAATTATCGAAGCTTGTCTACGAAAAGTACAAGGGTATAAAGCTCAAGGCTTGTACAACGGAGGGGGCGCACGCCCGCGCAGGGAGGGTGCGCGCGCCCTAGGTGATCAGAAGGTTCATGCCAAAAGGGCCAGAGGAGGGTGCGCGCGCTCGCCCGAAAAGGGTGCGCACGCCCTAAGACATCAGAAGGTTTTGAGTTTTTTGAAACACTAGAGCGCGCCCTACTATATCAGAAGGTTTTGCTCACAAAGCGCATAAGGGTGCGCACGCCCCCTCCCAAAGGGTGCGCGCGCCCCCTTGCCCAGAGGGGCAAAATCCGGCCAAAATTCCTGGGTTCCTCCATTTTCAACCCAAAATCAAACCAAACCCAAATCTTCACCATTTCACAAATACTTGGAACCAAGACTTACAATATACACAACTATGAACCAAAACAACTTATAGACTTGCAATGGGGCTAAATAACAACATCTAGAAATCCAACACAAGATTCAAATACCAAAATTTTACAAAAATGAATAAAAATGTAAATCATCTCAAAATCAACCAAAAAAGCAATAAATGGTAATCATAGTATCATCTAAGCATAGGATGAACATTTTTAGCATAAATGGGGGAAAAGCAACTTACTTGAATTTTCTCAAAGTTGTCGGAACTTGAATATTTTTAGCCCTCTACGCTCCTAACGACGATCTAAACAAGTTTCATGTTTTAAGAAATGAGAAATAACAAGAGAAAGATGGTTAGATTGAAGAGAGAAGGAAAGAGAGAAAAACTTACCCAAAACACATAGGAGAGAGAGAGAGAGTTACTGGGAGAGATGGTGAGGTGGGGGTGAAAGAGTGAGGGAGGAGGAGTAGTAGGGAGGGAGTAGGAGAATGATTTAAAAGAACTTACACTAAGGCCCCCTCCCCTACTAACACAAATACTTACACTCCCTACTAACAATTAAGACCCAACAATACAACACTAACCCAAATGACTCAAATAAAATGCTAGGCAATAAATTATTATGAAACATAAAATGCACATATAAATAATAATTTAAATAAATAAATAAGCAAATAAATAAATAATTAAATATTTATTATTAGAAAATAGAGACGGGTTTTCGGGTCGTGACATTCACTCCCCCTTAAAGAAAATTCGACCCGAATTTTAACGAGACTTACCCGAATTAAAAAGCCACGGATATTTCCTCTCGATCTCATCTCGGAGCTCCCACGTCGACTCCTCGATATCATGATTCCTCCAAAGAACTCTAACCAACGGAATGCTTTTGTTTCTCAACTCTTGGACTTTGATATCTAAAATCCGAACCGGTCGTTCCTCGTAAGTCATATCCAGCTCTATATCCTCCGGTACCCTCGGTAAAACGTGAGATGGATCATGAACATACTCCCGAAGCATAGAAACGTGAAAAACATTATGCAACCGGTCCAAAGATGGCGGTAACGCAAGTCAATACGCAAGAAGTCCCACTTTCTCCAAAATCTCAAACGGACCTATAAACCTCGGAGCCAATTTGCCTTTCTTCCCGAACCATCGAATACCCACCTTTGGAGATACTTTCAAGAACACAAAATCACCGGTCTGAAAACTAAGATCTCACCTTCGGTTATCTGCATAGCTCTTATGTCGACTCTGGGCTGTTTTCAATCGATCCCGGATAACTCTAACTTTCTCAACTGAATCCTGAAGCAAATCAATACCCACGATATTCGCTTCACCGACCTCATCCCAACAGATAGGCGATCTACATTTTCTCCCATATAAGGCCTCATATGGTGCCATCTCGATACTAGCCTGATAACTGTTGTTGTAAGAAAATTCCACTAACGGTAAATGTCTATCCCAAGAATCGGAAAAGTCTATCGAACAAGCTCGCAACATATCCTCCAAAATCTGAATGGTCCTCTCGGATTGACCATCGGTCTGAGGGTGAAAAGCTGTACTGAATCGCAAATCTGTACCCAAAGCTTCCTGAAACGCCTTCCAAAATCTAGAAGTAAACCTCGGGTCTCGATCTGACACAATGCTAACCGGAACCCCATTCAATCTCACAATCTCATCAATGAAAAGGGTCGCAAGCTTTTCCATCGAGTACCTAATGTCAATAGGCAAGAAATGTGCACTCTTGGTCAATCTATCCACGATTACCCAAACACTGTCATACTTCCTACGGGTACGAGATAGTCCCGTAACGAAATCCATAGTCACATGCTCCCATTTCCACTCCGGAATCTCTAACGGCTGAAGTAGTCCTGCGGGTCTCTGATGCTCGGCTTTGACCTGCTGACAAGTTAAACATTTCGAAACATACTCGGCTATTTCCCTCTTCATGTTGTTCCACCAAAGTGTTGTTTCAAATTTTGATACATCTTCGTACTACCCGGATGAATAGTATATCTCGATTTGTGACCCTCATCTAAAACTTGCCTCTTTATTCCACCAACATCGGGTACGCACAAACGACCACGGAAAGTCAACACCCCATTCGAACTCATAGAAAATCCTCGAAATTCTTTTCCTTCATTTTACCCATTACTTTCACTAACTCGGGATCTTCCTTTTGAGCATCCTTTATTCTTTGAATTAGGGTCGGAGATACCCTGATATTCGCAAAAATATCCCCATGTCTCGATTCACGAGGACACCAATCTCGAACATCCTCAAGCATTTTCCATTCTCGAACCATCATCGAAGCCGCGTAAGACTTTATACTAATCGCATCGCCTACCAAATTCGCCTTCCCCCGGATGATAAGAAATCGTACAATCATAGTCCTTCAAAAGTTCCATCCATCGACGCTGACGGTTATTCAACTCTGCGGGAGCCAACCTATACGGTGCTTTCGAAATCGGAGCTGTACCCGGCAAAAGATCTATACAAAATTCTATCTCACGATCTGGAGGCATATCATATTCAGAAGAGAAAACATCGGGAAATTCTCTAACTACCCGAATACTCTCCAAACTAGGGGATTTTTTCCTAGTATCAAGCACACTAGCCAAGTACCCCTCACAACCACGATGCAATAATTTTCTCGCTTTCACATAAGAAATTAAACGGACTTTTCTACTCAAAGGGCTAGCCTCAAAAACAAATTTAGGCACATTGGGAATAGAAAAAGTAACAACTTTCCTACAACAATCAACAAAGGCATGAAACTTGCTCAACCAATCCATACCCAAAATAACATCAAAGTCTTGAATGGGAAGGACTACCAAGTCCGCACATAAGACACGACCACAAATAATAACATCACAAGCACGAAAGACTTTATCAGTCACCAGACACTCTCCCATCGGAGTAGACACTTCTAACACATAAGGCAATGACTCAGATGCAGTATTTAGCAGAGAAGTAAATTGCACAGAAATGTAAGAATGAGATGATCCTGGATCAACTAACACTCGGGCGCTCACATTAAACACAGAAACAATACCTCCAATAACAGAAGGATCATCGGTAGCTTGTTGTTTATTCATGGCAAATACCCTTCCTTGGACCTTGGGCTTCCCCGTAGCATCCCTTTTCTGACCCTGAGTAGTACCAACTCCTGACCCGGATGGTTGACCTCTGAATCTCGGGCAATCCTTCACAAAATGCCCCAACTGCCCACAGCTAATACATTTCCCCTGTTTCTTCCAACACCGGTCCTCAGAATGACCTTCCTTTTGGCAATAGGAACAAAGCCTCCTATTTTGGTTCCCTTGGTTCCCGGAAGTAGTACCCGGGTTCCTTGGGATCGGTTGCCCTCGGAACTGAGATTGTCCCCCAAAGTTACCTCGGTTATCAGAACGGGATTGTGGCTTACTCTGCCCTCCTTGCTTGCTAGTGCTAGTCACCTCGAACTTCTTCTTATGCTCCTCTATGTCTTGCTCAATTAAGTATGCACGGTCTACCGCATCCTGGAATGTCACAATCCTTTGAGCTATAAGTTGAGTACGGATAGAAGTCTTCAAACCCCGAATAAATCTCATAGCTTTCTGTTCTTCGGTCCTCACAAGATGGTCACAATACCGGGCAAATTCTGTGAACTTAGCCGAGTATTGAGCTATAGACAACAAACCTTGCTTCAAGTTGAGTAGCTCGATCTCCTTTCGGTTCTGGTCCACTACCGGAATAAAATGCTCTTTGAACTTCCGCACAAACAATTCCCATGCATACACAGTGTGAGTGTCATCCCAACTCGCTTTAACCCCTTTCCACCAATGCTCGGCGGCACCCACAAGCTTATAAGCCGCAAACCGGACTCTACCCTCGTCCGTGCACCTAAACACATCATAAATTTTCTCCATTGACTCGATCCATAGTTCGGCCTTCTTCACATCGGGCTCACCGTCAAACTCTCTTGGTATTAATTTCAGAAACTGCTCCAACCCGTAACGTGGAGGTGGCACATGCTCCTCTCTAGGCCCTTGGTCATGAATAGCCTTCATGGACGCCTCAAACATGCCTTGGAACATGGCACGGTTCTCTTCCCGTAGATCATTCTGATTCTGAGCCCCACTAGCACCTTCACCTGTTCTTCTTCTAGCCATTGGAAACAATTACCTGCATAAAACATCAACCGTTACTCACTCCGAACACAACTACCCTCCTAGGTCATACTAGTCCACCTAGACTTATACTTAGAGCTAAACCATAGCTCTGATACCAACTGTCGCGACCCCGAACCCCGCGGGCCCGAGAGCGCGAGCTGGACGTCGACTTACTAATCAAAACACCAAAATATCGGAGATAAAAATTCCATTTCATATCAAGAGATGGTAACACAAGGTTTTGGAAAACAATTTAACAACAACAACGTACTAGTGTAAGCCCCACAAGCTCACACTACAAAATAATAAAATATACAAATCTTAGTGACGTCAAAGTGTGGTACAACTATCCCCAAAAGAGTTACACATTTATATAATGTAAGCCCACCAATATACACTTGCCCCAAAAGCTCAACCCTCTAGACGTCCTCGTGATCAGCGAGTCTAATTCCTTGGTCCTGGGGGGGTTTAGGAAAAACAAAGATAAAAAGAAAGGGGTGAGATAAATCTCAATAAGTTACTAATGCAACTACATGACATGCTATGATGCAATAATCAATAATAAATCACATAACACATAGCAATTATCATATATCAGATAGCAGCAGAAATGAACACATAACAAAGGATATTAGCCAAGGTTTTCCAAACCGATAAACCAAATAAAGGTCGCTGCGCAGCTTCAATAATCAACAAATCATCATCTTCATAATAGCATGAAAGCTGAAGAGAAATCCCCGGTACCGGAACCAATAATAAAGTAATGTGCCACAAAGGGCGGGAGCCATGCCACAAAGTCATGCTCCAAACGTCTAAACCAAGGCCGATCTGGAAGAGGAAAATAAGGGCAAAACAATGGTCGACACCATAATGGACTTGGCCGGTGCCATCACAATATCTCACATCGCCCGACACAACCACAAATACCAGCTGGACTTCCAAGTAAAAGCTAAGTAATAAAATACTAGCACGATAAACAACCATTGATTCCAAAGTAGGGAACCATACCAAGTAGTCACCAAGAAAGTGAAATGAACCAACAATAACCAATTAAGGTGCTCTAATAATTTCCACAATGATAACACAACTCCCTTATCACATTTGATCACAAAGGATCCAGTTAACTCAAGCACACAACCAAAACTATTCACTCATCTCAAAGAGCTCGAGGAGAGCTTTAAAACGATAGCTTATACAACGAGATCATCTTCCAGCTTCCTTTGCAGCATCCGATGCAGCAATATACTCAGCTTCTGTTGTAGAATCAGCGATTGTACTTTGCTTGGAACTCTTCCAGTTTACAGCTCCACCATTTAACATAAACACAAAACCCGATTGCGATCGGCTATCATCTTTGTCGGTTTAGAAGCTTGCATCCGTGTAAGCATTTACAACGAGATCATCTTCCATTCCTCCATAGACCAAAAACGAGTCTTTAGTTCTTTTCAAGTACTTAAGAATCGCTTTTACAGCTATCCAGTGATTTTCGCCAGGGTCGGATTGGTATCTACTTATCATGCTCAAGGCATAAGATACATCCGGCCTAGTACAAATCATGGCATACATGATGGACCCAATTGCCGAAGCATATGGAACATCATTCATTTTCTCACGCTCATCATTTGTCTTAGGACATTGAGTCTTGCTTAGAGAAACTCCATGTAACACGGGCAAGGTGCCTCTCTTAGAATTTTCCATACGGAATCTTCTAATGACCTTGTCAATGTATGTACTTTGGCTTAAACCAAGTAGCCTCCTTGATCTATGTCTATAGATCTTAATACCAAGAATATATGCGGCTTCACCCATATCTTTCATTGCGAAGCACTTTCCTAACCAAGTCTTCACAGACTGAAGTGTAGGAATGTCGTTTCCAATGAGTAATATGTCATCCACGTATAAAATAAGGAATAGCACTATGCTCCCACTAATCTTTTTGTACACACAAGGCTCATCTTCGTTCTTGATGAAACTAAACTCTTTGACCGATTCATCAAAATGGAGATTCTCTCTACTGCAAGTTCCACCAGTTCAGCGGTCATGATACCAATACTTGCAACCACCTCAAAGGTGTGATCCAAGATCTCATAGACTCTAAACAGCTAGGGGTTCCCAATATAGTGACAAACCCTCTCCCAACTGCGGGAGGAGGGATCAATGTAATAGAAATAGCTAGTGAGAAAGGGGAGACTACTCGCCTAATCCCAAATGTGGGCGAGAGAACTCCAAAGTTTGATAATAAAATTTCCTTCGGTTACATGTTGTCTCGTAATCAAGTACTTAGTATGAAAAATAACAACTTTGTACGCGAGGGGGAAAACTTGCCATACTTCATGTTCCCTGAACCATGGATTGACCATAAGGGGAAGCACCAACCGGGCTTTGAAATCTTCAGTGACTGTGATCCATACTCGCTTGAAACAGAACCAATGCAGTTCTCGTGGCTACCTCGAGAATTAAGGGGTACCAAGGCCGAGGCATTCAGTAAGTGGGACTTTGTATTGGGAGAAGACCTACTGCGCCAATTTCTCAACCTTTGCAAGCTAGAGAACACTCCGATCAATGCAATAGACAAGGGGGACACTCCGAACCGAGACTACACCGAGCTCATCAAGAAGAGTGATGAGCCTATCCAGAATTGGTACACAACTGGGGGACCCATAGCAAGTGAATACTTCCTCATCAAGGAATTAGGATGTACTCCCCATCCCCATAGAGAAAGAAAATTTGTAACTCTTACCTTAGAGTCAGATACCGCTACCGATGAGCTCACCCAAGAGGACTTGGATGCCATCGCGGAACATGTATTCCCCTACTTTCTTAATGAAAAAATAGATCTTTCTGAGTATCCCGAGATTGCTAGCGTCCTAAATAATGAATTAACTAATAACTCTAACGAATTAGATAATAATGAGTCATACGACGAGATAGATCAAGAAAACGAACAAATCTTAAAAGAAATTAATAAGCAAGTAGGTCTTCGTGGTGGAAATGGTCCTATTGATGCTGAAGAAATGCAAACAGTTAATCTGGGGACGGACGATGATCCGAAAGAGACCAAGATTGGCCGTTTCTTCAAGGGGAAAGACCGACAAGCCCTCATAGCGCTTCTCCGAGAATTCGTAGATGTGTTCGCTTGGTCCTACAAAGATATGCCGGGGCTAGCCAATTCAATTATTGAGCACAAGATACCACTGCTTCCTGATTCAAGTCCAGTCAAGCAGAAACTCCGCAGAATTAGGCCAAAGTGGTCGGTACAAGTCAAACAAGAAATAGAGAAACTCCTGAATGTTGGTTTCATCTAGGTGATAGAGTATCCAACCTGGTTGGCTAATACTGTGCAAGTTTCCAAAGCAAATGGAAAAGTCTGAGTCTGTGTTGATTTCCGTGATCTCAACAGAGCATCTCCGAAAGATGACTTCCCTCTTCCCAACATAGACATGCTCGTTGAAAATACCACGAAATACGAAGTCCGTTCATTCGTAGATGGATTCGCCGGTTACAATCAGATCCATATGACCGAGGAGGACCAACACAAAACAGCGTTCACCGCACCTTGGGGGACGTTCTGTTATACAGTTATGCCATTCGGATTCAAGAATGCCGGAGCCACCTATCAGAGAGCTATGACTACGTTGTTCCATGACATGATACATAAATAAATGGAGGTGTACGTTGACGATATGATCATACACTCCAAAGGCTCCGATGGACAACACTTTTTTGAACTTAGGAAGTTCTTTGAAAGGTTGAGGAACTACAAAATGAGACTTAATCCGGCCAAATGCACATTTGGGGTAGTGAAAGGAAAGGTCCTTAGGTACATGGTCACTGAGCGTGGTATAGGAGCAGACCCCGCTAAAATCAAAGCCATAATTTACATGCTTCCACCTAAGACGCAAAAAGAAGTCAAAGGATTCATGGGTCGCCTTCAATACATTAGTCGTTTCATTAATCAACTCACGACGATGTGCGAGCCCATCTTCAAACTCCCCAAGAAGAATGCATCCCTAGAATGGACAGAAGAGTGCCAAGAAGCCTTCGAAAAGGTCAAGGAATACTTAGTAAATCCACCAGTGTTGCTTCCACCGCATAAAGAGAAGCCGTTGACCTTATACCTCACAGTCAATGACACTGCATTAGGGGCTATGCTGGCACAAGAGCAACCTGATTCGAGGAAAGAGAATGATGTGTACTTTGTCAACCGTCGCTTCCAAGGGGCTGAATTGAATTACTTTGCATTAGAAAAGTCGTGTGCTAAACTGGTATGGGTAGCTGAGAGACTAAATCCGTACATGGAGGCGTTTCCTGTACAACTGATTTCCCGAATGGACCCAATGAAATATATCTTTGAGAAGTCGCATGTCCCCTCTAGGATAGCCAAGTGGTACTTCATGCTCGTGGGGTACGATATCACTTACATCACACAGAAATCCGTGAGAGGAAGAGTTTTTGCGGATCATTTAGCCGAATTTCCATGTGATGAAGCGAAGGGGAAGACCCGTGATTCCCTGATGAGGATATCATGGCAATAGCAGAAAATAAGTGGCAATTATTTTTCGATGGCGCAGCCAATAAAAGAGGGTATGGCATTGGCATGTTACTAGTAGATCCCTCAGATTTCTACAGTCCACTCGCAATCCGCCTTGAGTTTGAGGCCACTAACAATATATCCGAGTACGAAGCTTGCATAGCGGGACATGAAGCAGCCTTAGAAAGAGATGTGACCGAACTAGAAGTGTACGGAGATTCACAACTTATAATCTATCAGTCACTCAAGAAATGGAAGGTACAAGATCCTACACTCAAGAAATATAACGAGCATCTCCAAGACTTGGTCAAACAGTTCAGAGAGGTCACTTTCTACTATCTCCCTAGAGATAAGAACCGCTTAGTAGATTCGCTAGCCATGCTAGCATCACTTGTGGAGATCCCCGAATGGACTGAGGTTAAGACCTTCAAAGTCACGAGGCGAGTGACTCCTGCTTACTACTCAATCATAGACCTGCATGACAGCAAAGAGCCGTGTGATGTCATTTCTATAAATGCCTTAGACAATAAGCCTTGGTATTATGATGTATGGCGTTTCCTCCTAGATGGAACATTCCCATCAGACGCATCACCTAAAGCAAAGAAAGCCCTCAAACGGTTTTCCACTCAATTCATTATTATAGGTGAACGCCTCTATAAGAAACACAACGAGCAGAGTCTACTCTGTGCCGATGAGCACGAAGCCATAGAAATCATGGACCAAGTCCATCAAGGAGTCTGTGGAACCCACATGAATGGCAATATGCTAGCAAAGAAAATCATCCGACTAGGGTACTATTGGGTTACAATGGAAGCGAACTGCACCAACATGGTTAAGAAATGCCACAAGTGCCAGATACATGCCAACTTACAACACGCACCACCATCCGTGTTATACCCCATAACATCCCCTTGGCCATTTTCTACATGGGGAATAGATTTCATTGGCAAAGTCTCACCGATAGGTCATAATGGGCACTCATTCGTATTAGTTGCCGTTGACTACTTCACTAAATGGATCGAGGCTCAATCCTAAAAAGTCTTGAATGCCAGAAAGGTGGATGAGTTCATTAAGACCAACATCATATGCCGATATGGGGTACCTCATGAGATGATATCTGACAATGGCACACACTTTGAGAAAGAATGCGACCAACTACTTGCAGAGTACAAAATAAAGAGACATCAGTCATCACCGTACCGGCCACAAACCAATGGAGCAGTCGAAGCTACTAACAAGACCATTGAGACCATCATTAGGAAAATAGCTAAGACTGGCAAGTGAATGAAGTCGCATGGTTAGACAGCCATTATGAACAACTAGCCCTTCTAGATGAACGACGACTTCGAGCCGCCGAGCATATCCAAGCGTATCAACGAAGAATGGCCCGAGCATTTAATAAGAAAGTAAAGTGCAGAAACATCAAAGAAGGGGACCTTGTCCTACGTGAACATCGTCTTGGACCATTCAACCTTATGGGAAAGTGGGGACCAAGATGGATATTCCCCTACATAGTTAAGAAGGTATTCTCCGGAGGAGCGGTACAACTTACAAACCTAGATGGAGATCAACTGCCGAAGCCCGTCAACATGGACAAGCTGAAGAAGTACTATTCATAAGTCCGTCCCCTATTTCAAAAAAAAAAAAAAGAGGAAAGCTCGCTAGGTTGAAAACCCGCAAGGGCGGCCTAGGCAAAAATTAGAGCAGAGAGCACGAGAAAAGAAGCCCGCTGGATTGAAAACCTGAAAGGGTGGTCTAGGCAAAAATCAGGGTGTGCAAAAAAATAAAAAAAAAAAAAAAAAATAAAAAAAAAAATATATATATATACATATATATATAATAATAATAAAATAGGGGACAGTCTTGTACGAGACACCTATGTCCCGTGCGAGACATGTCAGTCAGCAAACATATTTTTCTCTTTCTTAAACAAGAACTACGATGACCTGAGCTCCTTATTTAATTGATGTAAAAGGAGAACGTAGGCAGCCTTTTGGTCCGGTCTATTCAATAAATAAAATCAAAATCTTGTCTTCTTATTAATTGAATGCATTTCAAGAAACCAATAAGAAAATTTCTAACATGAATACCCACTTGCAAAAGAAAATAAATAAAATACTAAAAATCTAAATATTGGTCTATCTATGGCAATCTCTCGATACTCCTAAATATCTATTTCTTCCTTAACTTAGAAAGGGCTTGACCATGATCCACCTTGTCATCCCTCTTCCTCTTGAACCAAGGTATCTCGAAACCGGGAGGTGTTGGTAGTGGTGCCCTAGGCACGTTTAATAAACCTTGTAATTATTATCATTTATTTCATATTAATAAAGAGATGTTTTGATTATTATTGTTGTTCATGTTTACTTAAATAATCTCCGTCCCTAGTACTTGTTAAGCACTAGTATAAAGGCTAAATGATCATGGGATGATCATGTTAGATTTATGGGTACTTGTTTGGAACAAGGTACTGGACATGACCCGCTTTATGAGATTTATATCATGGTCTATGTCATACATATATCTCATATTAGTTATGTCATTTGAATCCTTAGACATGAAGTTATTATAGTCTTCCACTTGATGAACATTATGTTTGACATATTCAAACGCTACTTTTAACCGAGTAGTTATAAAGGGTATGATTGGCATAATCGGATTCACGTAGGGAAGAATAATAAGCAAAATGGATTTGTCCCTCCTCAGAGAGATGTCAAGCTTGGGCCTCTCGTAGGAATGATGTTGATGAAATGTTCGGCCGGACTCAAATGAATTGATTGGATCAATGTCATTTGGAGTATCAATATATTCGGAATCGAGAAAGTATTGAACAAAACAAGTTGACTCTTTGACCATGACTTGTGTTCAATGATATCGTGGACAAAAGGATTATGACATATTCTAAAGGAATGCGAACTTGTATCTAGTTATACTATTTGGGTAGGTATGACGGTTTGCTAGAACCTAATCATATCTTATGGTTTCATGCTTGAACCCATTGCCAACTTAGTATAATCCTAGAGGGTCACACACAATAGAACGAATCTTTAAAAGGACTATGTTGGAATTTTGGAAATTCTGGACATTCTGGGGAAGTGGGCGACCGCACAGTATGGACTGGGCGGCCGCACACTTAGCTCAGTTTTTGTATCAGTTTTGTTTCAGATAGTTGTGCGACCGCACAGAGGCTTTTGGGCGGCCGCACAGTACTGTCGGGTGGCAGATTCCTAATTTGATTAGGAAACGAATTTTGGACGGATTTTGACACAAGTTTCCTATTTGGAATAGGTCATACTTGTGTATAAAAGACCAAATTTGGCTAGCACTCTAGGCTAATGATTTTGTGAGTCTCAAAGAGTTTGAGAGAGGGTTTATTTTGTTCCAAGACATTCTTGGTTGAAGAACAAAATAATACACAAAATAAATTCCATATAGTTCTTTTGATTGTGAAAAAGTGTTTCACAATTTGGTCAAGCAACCAAGATCAAAGAAGCTCCTTTGATATTCGTTCGAAGTGTGGATACCGCTAGAGGGTGAAAATCATCATCTTCAAAGTTCGTGTTCAAGCTTTGTGATCGTGATCAAGTCTTCAAACCTCCACCAAAGACCAAGAGAATTTGATAGCCATCAAGGGTTAGTTTATTCCTTTATTCTTATGTTGTATTTGATTTAATCATATGAACGGATCCATGGCTTTGGGTTTCAAAATTTTAAATGCTAAATTCCACTGCGCATGTTTGATCAAAACCCAACAGTGGTATCAGAGCCCCGTTCATGTTGATTAATTCAATACTTGGATCATGTTATGTGTATATAAATTGTTTATGTGTCTTGCATGATTTGAATATTGGAATATATGTTGTTTATGTGTTATGTGATTTTATGTGGTTTATTGTTTTGCAACTTTAATCGCACGATTCAATCGCAATAAATAAATTATGGAGGATTCAGAATTGTTGATTATTAATTTTTGATTGGATCAAAGTTTTAATAATCGGGGAAAAACGATTTTGAGACAAAATTTTCGGACTTCAAAATTCTGTACATTCTGATCAGTTTGGGCGACCGCACAAAATCACTTGGGCGGCCGCACATGTTTGGGCGACCGCACAGTGAGTTTTGGGCGGCCGCACATAAAGATCAGATTGTCTGATTTTTGGTTGAAATCAGAATTTGGAATTTTTGAGAGGTCCAACAAAACCAGTAACAGAACCAGTCCAGACTTGCTGATCTGGAATGGGTTATGGGTAGTTGGTTTATGTGAGGATCTTGGGGTTTGATTTTCCTATTTGTTTTAGTCTTGTGATTCTAATATTGGTTCAAGGTTTGGATGGCTAATCTGCGTTCATCGAGATTGTGTTTCCCAAACTTGATCGCAATCAAAGTTTCAAAGATAAAACGAAGTTAGAATTATGAAGAGTTCATAATTGCTAAAATTGAGAAACAAAGTTCTTGACTCAATGATTGGAGATCCATGTGGAATTGTGAATGCAATTGGCCTACGTTCATCGAGACCATCTATTGCTTAGTTTCGGCCACATGGACTACTTTCTTGGTTTCTTGAATTAGTGCGGGATTGTGGTTGCCTAATGGCTTAGTTCGACCGCACTTCTTGTTGTCTTGATTTGGAGATAATGACCAAAGTTGAAATAGTCTCATCCTTATAATTATAGAGAAACTAATGACACATAAATACCATGCTTAAATTAATGGGATTAATTTAGTGGCTAAACTTGATGTGTAACATGTTTATATTATGTGCTCATAAATGTGTTACATGCTATATGTGATGAACCTTCAAAGAAAGTTTTAAGTCTTTTATTGCCATGCCATGATTAAAACACTTGTTAGTACATGAGTGATTTTAATGTAGATTCGCCCTAGCGAGATGCATTAAATTTGTTTATGTATGAGCAAGATAGATAGTGTGGGCACGCCCTAGCGGGACACATTAACTATGCGTTTAAAATGGTTAGACTTAATTGGGCATCAAAACAGTTTTGGGCCTAGGCAAAGATGAGGTTTAACATGCTTTTTGAAATTGGATTTCTTAAAGAATCTCATAAAAGGAACTAAGAGTCATATGAGATATGATTGACAAGAGTTGTCTACCTAATTAGTTTGATTTTGTGTAATCCGCCTTAGCGGACTTGAAATTAAATTAAAGTTGGATCTTAACCCATTTAAATTATATTATACATTGGATGTATAAGAAGGTTATGTAATTTAGTGGGAGTATTTTTGGAAAAATACATTATTTATCTCTTTAATGAAAATCGGTACTTATTAAATTTTGGAATTTTTGCATATTTGTAGATAATGACTAATAACACTCAATCAATGTCGTTGCGATCGATCCTTGAGAAGGATAAGCTCGAAGAGAATGGTACAAACTTTATGGATTGGATCCGTAGCATAAGAATCGTTCTTAGGCAAGAAGATAAGTTGTACATTCTCGATGGGCCTCTCCCCGCAGAACCACCGCCTACTGCCCCTAGGGTAGAAAGAGACAATTACAAGAAACATCGTAATGATTCTAGAGATGTAAGTTGTCTCATGCTTGCTGCTATGTGTTCAAAACTCCAACAAAGTTTGGAACATTTGGAAGCCTATGAGATAGGCGTGGAGTTGAGAACCATGTTTCAAGAGCAAGCTAGGCAAGAGAGGTACAAGACCATTGTTGCATTCACTACTAGTAAAATGAATGAAGGGCAACAAGTGAGTCCTCACTTTCTTAAAATGAAAGGTTATGTAGAGCACCTTGAGAAACTTGGCTATCCAATCCCATTGGAGTTAGCCACGGATCTCATTCTTAATTCATTGCCTAAAAGTTATAATCAGTTTGTGATGAATTATAACATGCATGGAATGGATAAGAATCTATGAGTTGCATGGGATGCTTAAAACTGCAGAGATGAAAATTGTGGAGAAAGGTTCTCCCGTGCTTTTGGTTCATGATGGGAAGAAGGCTAATGCCAAAGGAAAGGGTAAGGCAAAAGTTGTCAAACCCAAGATAAGCAAGGCAAAGGTTGCCAAGGCTTCTGAGGCAAAACCTGATTCACAAAAGGATGCAATCTGTTTCCATTGTCAAGAAATTGGTCATTGGAAACGTAATTGCAAGGCTTTCTTGGAAGAGCAAAAGAAGAAGAAGAGCAGCAAGGCTGCGTCGACTTCAGGTATCTATATGATAGATATTCTCCTTTCTACCACTGATTCTTGGGTATTGGATACCGGATGTGGTTCTCACATTTGTCTAAATGTGCGGGGACTAAAGAATAGGAGACTGCTTAAAGAAGGTGAAGTAGATCTACGTGTGGGGAATGGAGCAAGAGTTGCTGCATTAGCCGTAGGGACTTATGAAGTCACTTTACCTTCCGGATTAATTCTTGTTTTGAACAATTGTTATTATGTTCCGGATTTAAGCAGAAATATTATTTCAATTTCTTGTTTGGATAATGAAGGTTTTAAGTTTCTTATTGAGAATAAGAAATTTTCTATTTATTTAAATGATGTGCTTTATGGTATTGCTAATTCATTTAATGGCCTTTATATCTTGGATGTCAAGAATGAAAATAATGTCTATCATGTAAATAAGAAATCTAAACCTAATGATGTAAATCATACTTATTTATGGCATTGCCGTCTTGGTCATATTAATGAGAAGCGTATCTCAAAACTCCATGGGGACGGACTTTTGGGTTCATGTGACTTAGAGTCATATGACACTTGTGAGTCGTGTCTTCTTGGAAAAATGACTAAGACACCTTTTACCAAGCTGGGTGAAAGGGCAAGCGACTTATTGGGGTTGATACATTCCGATGTATGCGGACCATTAAGTAGCAATGCTAGGGGAGGTTTTCAATACTTCATAACCTTCACTGATGATTATAGTAGATTTAGGTATGTTTACCTAATGTATAAAGGCACTTCGATCAGATCGAGGTGGTGAATACTTGAGCCAAGAATTTGATGATCATCTAAAGAATTGTGGAATAGTTTCACAATTGACTCCGCCCGGAACACCACAATGGAATGGTGTGTTTGAGAGGAGAAATCGGACTTTGTTAGACATGGTTCGATCAATGA
Source organism: Campanula takesimana (assembly GCA_026119855.1). Lineage (NCBI taxonomy): Eukaryota > Viridiplantae > Streptophyta > Magnoliopsida > Asterales > Campanulaceae > Campanula > Campanula takesimana. Next base: position 626,202 of record JAOWBW010000601.1, on the reverse strand, counting down.
TGAGTCAAGTTGATCTTCCAATATCCTTTTGGGGTTACGCCCTAGAAACCGCTGCTTTCACACTAAATCAAGTTCCAACTAAATCGGTTCCAAAGACTCCATATGAGATGTGGAGTGGAAAGAAACCTAGTTTATCTTTCATGAGGATTTGGGTTGCGAAGTTTATGTCAAGAGACTTATCTCTGACAAACTAGCACACAAATCCGATAAATGTATTTTCGTGGGATATCCTAAGGAAACTAAAGGATATTACTTTTACAACCGTGAGGACAACAAAGTGTTTGTTGCCCGAACTGGTGTCTTTCTAGAGAAAGAGTTTCTCTCCAAAGAAATCAGTGGGAGTAAAATAAATCTTGAAGAAATTCGAGACCCAGAAAATAACATTGAACCAATAGTGGAACAAGAACAAGAACCACAAGGAGTTGTGGAAACTGTCAGAATATACAAGCGACTCGCAGATCTAGTAGGTTACGATCCGAGCCCGAGAGATATGGATTTCTCGTAACGGATAGTAATGAGGTAGAAATCATTGAGAATGATGAACCGTCAACCTACCAAGAGGCGATGTCTTCTCCTGATTCGGACAAGTGGCTTGGAGCCATGGAATCCGAATTGCAATCCATGCAAGACAATCAAGTTTGGAATTTGATTGATGCGCCCGAAGGTGTAAAAACCATAGGATGCAAATGGGTCTTCAAGAAGAAGACTGACATGGATGGGAAGGTGGATACTTACAAAGCTAGGCTTGTAGCGAAAGGTTAAGGATCTCCTTAGCTTCCTTCTTCCTCAAATTCAAGCTAGGCTCGAATTGGTCCCCCAACAGAGAGTGACGGATCTCATCAATACCCTCGACATTGAAACGGAGTTCCGAGAGAAACCAATTCAAGTATTTATCCAACAAATAGATGCTCCCTCCATCATGATGAAGATTGGTCCAACGATCCATAATGGTGCTTGCCCCCAAGCACGAGCCAAGATCGTAGAGAACTCTGAGTCCATGAAAGAAATGTCTCGAGGCCGTCCCCCCTGACAAGAAAGTGTCCTGCTGTTGACCGAATTGTCGCATTACCCTCCGAGCAAAATAGAAAGAGGAGTCCCTCAAACCTGGAAGGACGACCCTGTCGTACCCAAGGGTATTAGCTACGAACCTCCTCACCTTCCAAAAGGATGGGCACCAAGCGATATCATTGGTCTCCGCTTTAGCAAAAAGATGAGCCCACTCCTCAATGCTGAGACTCTTCACTAACAGTCTCCGCCTATGGAAAGTATAAGGTGAATACTCAATCGGAGAGTCCAACAATTTGAAATGTTCTCTAAGCCAAATGGTCAATAATAATGGACTTTCCCGAGTCATAGAGCCAGTTTGGTGTAACTCATCAAGACCATGAAGAGTCTCCCCCAAGATGAGAGGGATTATGTTGAAGGCCCGTCCTCTATCTTACAGAACGATGTCCACGAGCTCCGTGTCCGTCATGCCACACTTGCTCATGAAAAGTACGCTTCGAAATAAGCACAATGCCAAGAGGTAGCACTGGGAATCCACGCCGTGACCGCTAGTCACCTGACCTTTAAATCTCCTAGGCAAAGCATGGAGATCGACATAGCGGTTATGAATATAACTCTGCGCCTCAGTGTGAGAGCCCGCGCTCGAAGCCGAACCGCGAAATGACCGCCCGTGAGTGCGGTTCGGGTCCGTTTCGTGCTGATGCGCTTTTGGAAATGCGCTCGGTTCCCACACAATGGTTTCCTCTCGATGGAATCAAAACAGTCAAGAGTCGCCACCTCATTTTATTTTAGGAAAAACGAAGATAAAACCTTTTGTTTAGAGAAAGTGGGTTCGGGGGCTAAGTTACGAGAAGAGAAGGGGTTAGGCACTCTCCTCGCCCATGATGGTCTCTAGTATGCATGCCACTTAAATTCATTTTATGCCTTTTATGCCTCGCTGTTATGCCCTAACCAAAATGGTGATTTATATACATGGGAGTCTTCCTATTCTAGGAATGTTTGCTTTAATTCACAAATGGGAGTCAGTTTGGGTGGACTCTCACTTGGTTTTGAAAATGGGTTAGCATTCATATCCAGTAAAGGAGATCACAAAAGGGGTGGGGGATTAATATTTACATTGGTGAACAAAAAAGGGAAACAAATCCTATAAAAAAGAATGTACAAACTCCGTCCCCAAAGATTTTAGGGACTGCTGTCCCTTCCTTTCTTGTTTACCTGCTCTTATGCTTGCACAATATAGAAAGTGAATGTTAGGAAAAGTCCCTAACACATCAAGTATCAACCATGAATTTTCCTCTGATTTTAGAAGCGTGTCATGGTGTCCAAATAAGGCATGCAAGATCATACTTTCAACAGCCTAATCTGACAGATATTCATACTTCCACAAAAGATCCACTTTGTGCATCATAAAAACGGGTAAATAATGGGAAACACTAAACATGAAAGTTATTCCTAACATATAAAAGTTTAGATCTGGAAAGTTTCAAGGCCAATGAGAAAGTTTAAGTCACACAAAACAACTCTGACATTTTGGTGTCAGAACAGGAAGTATGCTAATCTGAGAACAGAGAGTTGAAACAAAAAATGGAAAGAACCTCTTCCACTCAGTTAAAAATAAGATATTTACATTATAATCTTCCTTTGTTTGTCTAGAACAAAATACCTTTTGATGTATAAAACCAAAAACCATGTTTGCTATGCATAAACAAAGCAACAAGACAGAAAGATGCAGATGGACAGTCTGCTGAACATTTACAAAGGGGATGAAAATACCCATGAAAACTCACCCAAATGAGATGGTATGAACATGAAACTTTGGACATACAATGATATACATACGAAAAACATAACACAACAGCCATTTGAGCATTTAATCATGGTATATCATCATTTAGAGAGAAGAACAACAAGAGTATCAACATTACATCTCTTGGACATCAAATGGGGGTCTAGCCTAACAAGTGGCTAGAACCTTTTCCAAATCACATAAGGACCTACATTTTACATGGATGAACTTTACAAGAACAAAAGATTACCTAGATGTGCTTCCTTTGCTTCCAAGGGAAGACTTTTTTGTTGCTTTTCTTAAGGTGTTTGCCTTAGATTGAGAGAGTGTTTGAGTCGGTTGTTTGCTTTGCTTTGTGTGGTGTTTAGGATGGGATTATGGTGGTGATATGGTGGTGTTGTGGTGGTTTATGGACTGAGGTTTGAGAGCTCTTTTTGTTGCTTAGAGAGAGCAAGAGTGTGGTGCGTATCATCTATGATAAAATGGATGAGGGAGGTGAGTATATGGAGGAGGGAGGTGGGAAATGACCTTAGGCCACCCTTGCTAGGCTTAGGAGTCAGTTTAGGGGGTGGCTACCCGCCTAAAATGCAGCTGGGAATGATCAAAATCATGACTTTTGTGGCCAAGTTGCTGCAAACTGCTGTCTGAACCTCCCAAACTAGCCGTACGGCTCATGCCTCCGTCCCTTTTTCCCAAAGTGCCACTTGTCGCATTATGATTGGCTCCTTCCTTATTATTTTGGCCAACCAACTTGGGCCACTTGTCTGACTCTTTTAGGCGTGAATGATCACAATTTTTGATCCGGTATTGGTTCTGCAACAATCCAAGTTTTGTTCGAGTGTGCGCACAACGGTGTCCCGGTTGTCCGCGGTCCCAACATGAAAGTTGCTTGAAATAATCTTGTGGTCACGTACATCTATCTGAAAAATGTTAATTAGCAAGGGATGACAATTATACATTTTTAAGTGCACAGAATGGATAATAACGAGCAGTTCTAAGGTGCGGGCCCCACTTTCGGGTCCCGCCACTCAAAAATTGAAGTACATGCCTGTTCACTTGTTTTTTCGCTCTGATCATGAATTTAAAGTCCGTTAATACATTTGATGCACCGATAAGGCTTACGGCACTCCCTCATAGCCAAATCGAGGGCTTAGGTCAATTTTACGGGTTAGACCAATAAAAAGGGGTTTGATAAGGGGTGCGAGATCGGAGTATCTACAGAGCCCCTCGTCGAATCTCCTTGTAATGTAAAGGGGATTCTACGATTCACTAAGAGACACACGATATCGTCTAGGGTGTAACGGATGGGTCCAAAGTAGGATTTCCTACGTATCTCTTTCGAGAATCAAGCCTCCGTAGTTCTAACTCAAACAAACAATCAAACAATCACAAAAAGTGGTCGGTCCCGGATTACCGGTTTACCTACGTATCTCTTTCGAGAATCAGACCAATCGTAGTTCATGTTTATTAAAGAAACAAGAAATTACAAGGGATAGCATTGAGATGCATTGTCTCTTAGCTGGGGAGGAAATTGACATGAGAAAATATTTATGAGAACGGGCGACTGAGTTCACCGGGGTGAACTGCCTACGTATCCCTCCATGGGAATCAAGTCAAAACGTAGTTCGGGGGAGGTACAACTCGGGCAGGCGAGAAGACCATGGTGGAACAACAATACTCAAGGATTGACGCAGGGTACAATCGGAGCGGGGGGTACATCTCAGAATCCGGGAGATGACCTAATTCAACATCAAGATGAGTCGCATTTCTGACTCAAGGGATTGGTATTTGACCAACAACTTGCAAAAACGGGCGACTGAGTTCACCGGGGTGAACTGCCTACGTATCCCTCCATGGGAATCAAGTCGAGTCGTAGTTCTGACTCAGGTGATTGGTAGTTGACCAACAACTTGCAAAAACGGGCGACTGAGTTCACCAGGGTGAATTGCCTACGTATCCCTCCATGGGAATCAAGTCGAGTCGTAGTTCTGACTCGAACCAACTCAATAAATCAAGAGAAGGCTTAAGATCAACATTACTCGAGGATTGACGCATGGTGCAATCCGAGTTGAGGTACATCTCAAAATCAGGAGACTACCAGGGGATATAATAACGACTCATCGAGGGCCGGACGCTTCGCGCCACTCAGAAAAACCAACTCACTCAAAGGTCGAGCGCTTCGCGCTAAATCAAAAAGGGGGGTATAACTCAACATCAAGAGAAGACCAAATAACAGATGATAATTCATAAAACATTCAATCAAAGGATACGCTGCTTCCAGAGCTATATCAAGACCCCTCGGCTTTTGAGTTGTCGTGTGATGAGATTTTTGTGCTTTATTAAGCAGTGAACCATCGCTTCGCGTGATCCATTGACACTGTTTCAGTTTTGACTAAAGTCTCTCGCGCCTCGAGGAGATGACAAAATCGACTTTGTGTGCCGTGACCTGCAAGTTAGATTTACATGCAGTTGCGGATATGATTCGCATACATAAAATTTGGACCACATCTTATCGAGCACAAGCTTTCTTTCACTTTGAAATCGGGGTGCTAATCTTTTGCTTTAACTCACTTATTAAATGACACCGACTCGTGATTAATGACCAACAATGAACCAAACTCGGATTAGAGAGGGTTGCAGATTGATGAAACTAAGGGGGGCTTATCCACCTAGGGAAACGTGGAGAAGATAAAATTCTGGCTGGGTCAGAGGTCAGGAGCCGTATGGCTATTGAGGGGGGGGTGAGGTTTCTGATCAGTTTCTGGAAATTTCTTGGAATTCGTGCCTTATCCAGGCATGGGGGTGGTGCGCACTTCGAGGGAGGCATGCTGGAACCCTATCTCCGAGATACTATAATAAGGGAGGGAGATTTTCATTGTTTTTTCATCCCAAACACCTTCTCCTTCTTTCTTTCCTTGCAATCCCGACCGACCTTTCTTCCCTTTTCAAATGGCTCATCTCGGCCCAACCATGTTTAGCATCGAAGAATACCGCGAGGGACTCAACCGTTGGGTGAGTTCCTACTCAGAGAGTGCGCGAGCAGCGCTAGAAGATATACCTTTCATTTCAAACTCCTTTTTGCATTAAGGAGGCTTCCTATCCAATGGGAGATGATCCGTGGTGCGTCCATCTTCTGGTTGACAGCTACTCACTTATTTAATTTTACCCAAGATGAGTTGTGTCCTACCTTTGAGGAATTTTGCGCCATTACGGGAAACCCAACTCATGGTAGGGCTATGGTGCCCACTTCTCGCAAGACCCCTGTCCGGTGTCTCGCTGAGGTCTTCGATTTTGATATCGGATTTTCGAGGAGGCTCCTTCACAGGACCCACTTTGATGTCACTTGCTTCCCCGGACTCTATGGTGAGGCTGCCCCTCATAACCCAGAGTATTCTGACCGCAGGGACTTTGCCTTAGTCATGTGCCTCTTTGCTGAACTGTTCTTCGTCTCTTATGACGGTTTCATTGATTCGAGAATGGTGGATATTGTTGATTCCTGCAAAGGTGGTGCCAATAGCGTGATGACTGTCCTTTTGGCAGAAACCTTGCACGGGCTGGACGGTTACTATCCTAGGGGTGACGCTTTCACATCGGGCAGCCCCATTTTGCTGCAGATATGGCTCCAGGAGCATCTCAGAATCATTCGCCTGGTGTCTGATCCAGACTATACCCCTTCCATGCTTCCGAGGAGAGGTTTAAACAGGCAGAACTGCACTACTGTCAAGGAGTGGGTTGGACACTTTTGGCGGATTAGGTCGGCATACATCCTGTGGGTGCCTCCGCATTGGAACCTGAGCAGGTACATTATCACAAGTGCAGGCCACTCTTTCGTTTGGTTAGCTGGGCTTCGATCTACCACCTTTTATCTAGGCGAACAGACTTCCCGCCAATTTGGACAAGTCCAAGAGGTTCCTTTTTGTGACCACCCTATCCCAGCCAATTTTCCCATGGATGCCAATATTTGCGAATTGTTGAAAGAGATTTGGTATAGGAATGGTGCGCACATCGGTAGAGGCAGACGCCGGAGCGAAGGGGACACGTTCTATGAACCCTCTTTGGCGTATCTTGAATGGCTGGGTCCTCAGACTGTTGAAGACAATGCTACCATCACAGCTTTGGTCTCGGAGCTCTTTGGTCCAGAGATTCTGTCTGGGGATTACTTTTCTCAGATAATGGGTCCTACAGTCTTCCAAAATCAGATAGGCGGGAATCAATCATGCAACGGCCATCGGTCAGGACGTCGCAGGACTGGCCGGGACCTAGCTTCAAGGATTATCCTACCCGATGCAACCGGCTCTGGGAACCAAAGGGGAGAGAGCTCTTCAGGCTTTTCCAGAAAGTGTTCAACCGCCTCGGTTAATGGGTGGAATTTCATTTATTTTAGCATAATCCTTGGTTGCCACGCCAAGATGTTTTTTCTTTATTTCAAAGTTGTGATGTTTGTTTTTCCTTTCCAAATGTAATGTTTGCAAGTTCAACGTGGGGAATAAAGTTTTTATTATTAATGACCGGACCCGAAGGTTGCCTACGTTCCTCTTTAGAGGCTCAGGTCAGCGTAGTTCGACACAGTTACTTGAATTTCTTGCGCGCCTCCTGATTTTTACCTAGAACTGCCCTTTCGGGTTTTCACCTCTAGTGGGGTTTTTTTTTTTTTAGACTCGATAGGAATCACCAAACTCTGCGCCTTCTATGCATAATACTTATTCAATTTGCTGAGGTTGCAGGGCTGAACGAGGTTTCTCCAAATTCAGTTTGCAGAAACACGGCTCCTCCGGATTGTATCTTCTTAACAATGTAGGGGCCCAACCATGGACACTTCCATTTCCCTCGAGGGTCGGCAAAGCTTGGTGGATTTTCTCGCAGCACAAGATCTCCCACTTTGACATCATGATCTTTGACCTTCTTGTTAAATGCCCTGGCGATTCTGCGTTGATACGCGCGGTTGTGCTCCAAAGCCAGCAATCGCTTTTCATCGAGCAATACTAACTCTTCTTGGCGACTTTGTAGCCAATCAATCTCGGACACTTGGTTCTCAAGTAAAACTCTCATGGAGGGGATTTCAAGCTCAATTGGGAGAACCGCCTCCATGCCATATGCAAGTGAATAAAGAGTAGCCCCATTCGGTGTTCGGACAGATGTGCGGTATCCCCAGAAAGCTAAAGGTAACTTCTCGGGCCAATCCTTTCCGGTGATGGCCATCTTTCAAATGATGTTCTCAAGGGTTTTGTTCGCCGCTTCTACCACTCCATTGGCTTGGGGTCGGTAGGGGGAGGACCCATATCTGTAGAAAATATTGGTGCGGATGAACTCGGCTACCTTCTTGGCATTCAAGACTTTGTAAACGGTGGCCTCAATCCATTTGGTGAAGTAGTCGATAGCTACGAGCACATATTCTTGCCCACTCGAACCCGTCGGTTTGACTTGACCAATAACATCTATTCCCCAAGTGGAGAAAGGCCAAGGAGCGGTTGATTGATAGAGAACGTGGGGCGGCAGATGTTGTAGATTAGCATACCGTTGACATTGATCATAAGTTCGCACTTTCATCATACAATCCTTTTCCATTGTAGTCTAATAATACCCTTGCCTCACTATCTTCTTAGCGAGCATGTGCCCATTCATGTGGGGTCCGCACAGTCCCCCATGGGTCTCTTCCATGATTCTGGTTGCTTCAGACTTGTCTACACAGAGCAAATTTGGTCCGTTATGATATCTTTTGTACAATCGATCTCCGGAGATCACAAATTGGGAGGCCCATCTTCGCATTGCAATTCATGCCCGTTTGTCCTCTTTTGGAGGGTAGATCCCGTCTTTGAGCACATTCCACACATCTGTGTACCATGGCTCTTCATTTTCCTCATTTTCCAATTTAATGGCCTGGCAGTAGGCTGGGATTGATCTCTTACTAACCACGAATGGCTTTATCGTGACATCAGCAGGGAATTCCATGATGGAGGCTAGGGTAGCCAACGCATTTGCGAATCTGTTTTGGTCCCTCGGGAGGTAATGAAATGAGATATTCGAGAAATGTTCTGTGAGCACTACCAGTCGAATATGATATTGTTGTAGTCTTGAATCTTGGACCCTCCACTTTCCTTCAATCTGATTAATGATTAGGGCGGAGTCCCCGAACACTTGAATTTCTTTGACCCCTTTGTTTAACGCCTCTTCAAGGCCAGCCATGCAAGCTTCATACTCCGCTGTGTTATTCGAACAGTCAAAGTCTAACCGGTGGGCATGTGTGCATCGCTTGGATCAATGAGCAAAATTCCAATTCTGAAACCTCTTTTGTAGGCAGCCCCATCAAAGAAGAGTTGCCACTTGTTTTCTTAACAATCAACAGCGTAGATTCCTTCATCGGGAAACTGCGCATCTGGCTCGGGCTCGAGATCAAGGGCCAAATCTGTAAGTTGGTCCGCTATCACCCTTCCTTTAATGGACTTAGGCGTTGCGTAAGTCATATCAAATTTGCTTAAGAGAAAAGCCCATTTGGCTACTCGATTGGACATGGTTAGCCTTTCGAGGATATACTTTACTGGATCCATTCGGGATATGATCTGAACGGGTAAGGAATGCAGATAGATCTTTAACCACTGTGAGACCCAAACCAAACCGGTGCAAGCCTTTTCTAATGCTGAGTAGTTCAATTCACTCCCTTGCAGCTTTCTACTAACAAAATAGATTGCATTTTCAACCCAGGAGTCTTCCTTTTCTTGTGCAAGCATTGCTCCTACTGCAGTGTCAGTGACGGTTAGATACAACCACAGAGGTTTGTGCGAATGAGGTGGGGCCAAGACCGGTGGGCTTGTCAGGTGTCGCGACCCCGGACCCCGCGGGCCCGAGACCGCGATCTGGACGTCGACTCTAAAACCAAAACTATGAAATACCGAAGTTAAAAATTCCATTTCATACCAAAAGGTAATGATCCAAAGTTTTACAAAACCAAGTTTGATAAAAACTAATTACAACTATCATAAACTTCCACAAGTTTATGACCAACAAAATACAAATATACACTTCTTAACGACGTCATTGTTCTGGTACAACTATCCCAAAATGGTTACACATTTACATAATGTAAACCAACCTATAACAACCTTCCCCAAAAGAACGGATCCCCACTCGACGTCCTCTTTCTCGTGATCAGCGAGACTAATCCTTAGCACCTGGGGGGGTTAAGGAAAAACAAAGATAAAAGGAAAGGGCGGTGAGATAAATCTCAATAAGTTACTAATGCAACTACATGACATGCTATGATGCAATAAGCAATAAACAATAATAATTATCACATAGCACATAGCAATTATCATATAACAGATAGCAGCGGAAATAAACACATAACAAAGGATATAGCCAAGGTTTTCCAAACCGGAACATCCAAATAAAGGATCGCTACGCAGCTTCATAATCAACCAATCATCATCTTCATAATGGCATGAAAGCCGAAGAGAAAACCCCGGTACCGGAACCAATAACATGAAAGTGTCACAAGGGACAAGGACCATGACACAAAGTCATGCCCGCTAGCCAGATACATTCACAAAGGAACGCTGACTTATCCTTTCCAAGGCCAATCTGGAGAAGGGGTAAAGAAGGGGGCAAAACAATGGTCAACATTATAATGGACTTGGCTTTGCCATTATAATATTTCCCATCGCCCAAATACACACAAACTACCAGCTGGGCTTTCAAATAAATGCTAAGTAATAATAATTTAGCATGAATGAACAACTTAAGGTTCCAAAGTAGGGAACCATTCCAATTAGTCACTAATAAAGTGAAATGAACCAACGATACACAATTAACGTGTTCCAACAATCTTAACAATGATAACACAATTCCCATATCACATTTGACCACAAAGGATCCAATTAAATCGAGCACTCTACCAAATTTACTTACTCATATCGAAGAGCTTAAGGAAAGCTTTAAAACGGTAATTTATACGCCTAAAACGGAGACCGGATGAACACAATATGGCCCTCGAAAGATTGGACAAAAGGGGAAACAAATGTCATAACAGAGGATGGGGTGCGCGCGCCTCCTATGGGAGGGTGCGCGCGCCTCCTAGATCAGAAGGGAAATCAAATTTGGAGGAGGAGAGGGTGCGCGCGCTTCATATAAATGGGTGCGTGCGCCTCCTTCCAACAGAAGCACAAATGTTCAAGGAGGGCATAAGGGTGCGCGCGCCTCCTTGCCCGGAAGGGCAATTTCCGGCCAAAATTCTGGGTTTCCACCATTTTCAAACCAAAACCCAAACCAACCCAAATCTTTCACCATTTCACAAAAACTTGGAACCCAGGCTAGCAATACACACAACTATGAACCAAAACAACTTATAGACTTGTAATGGGGCTAAATAACACAATCTAGAAACCCAACACAAGATTCAATACCAAATTTCCCAAAAATATGAATAATATACCAATCACTCCCAAATCAACCCAAGATGCAATAAATGGCATACATAACATCAAATAAACATGGAGTAGCATTTCTAGCATAAAATAGGGGGAAAAGCAACTTACCCGGATTTCTCAGAGTTGACGGAATTCAAATCTTTTTGGCTTCCTACGATCCTATCGACGATCTAAACAATGTTCAAGTTTTAAGAAATGAATGATAATGAGAGGAAGATGGAGAAATTGAAGAGAGAAGGAAGAAGATGAAACTTACCTTTTGCAAATGAGAGAGGGAGAGAGAAATGGCTGGGAATGGGATGGAGAATGGGGAGGTTGAGTGTATGAGGGAGAAGGGGAGGAGTAGGGAGGGAGTAGGGAAAAATTTCAAACATTTACACTTAGACCCCCTCCACTACACTACACACAAACACTACACTCCCTACTAATAATTAAGACTCAACACTTCCACACTAGCCCAAATGACCCAAATAAAATGCTAGGCATAATTTATTATAACACATTAATTGCACACATAAATATTTAAATAAATAATAATTTAAATAAATAATTAAGCAAATAATTAAATAATAATCATTTAATTGCCAATAAAATAGAGCCTATATTTCGGGTCGTGACATTCACTCCCCCTTAAAGAAAATTCGACCCGAATTTTAACGAGACTTACCTTAAACAAAAAGCCACGGAAATTTCCTCTCGATCTCATCTCGGAGCTCCCACGTCGACTCCTCGATATTATGATTCCTCCAAAGAACTCGAACCAATGCGATGCTCTTGTTTCTCAACTCCTGGACTTTAGAATCTAAGATCCGAACCGGTCGTTCCTCATAAGTCATATCGGGCTCAATATCCTCCGGTACCCTCGGTAACACGTGAGACGGATCATGAACATACTTCCGAAGCATAGAAACGTGAAGGACGTTGTGCAACCGGTCTAAAGATGACGGTAACGCGAGTCGATACGCAAGAAGTCCAACCTTTCCCAAAACCTCAAACGGGCCAATAAACCTCGGAGCCAATTTACCTTTCTTCCCAAACCTACGAATACCCACCTTCGGAGACACTTTCAAGAACACAAAATCACCGGTCTGAAAACTAAGGTCTCGCCTTCGGTTGTCTGCATAGCTCTTATGTCGACTCTGGGCTGTCTTCAATCGATCCCGGATAACCTTAACCTTTTCAACTGAATCCCAAAGCAAATCAATACCCAAAACTTTCGCTTCACCAACCTCATCCCAACAAATAGGCGATCTACATTTCCTTCCATACAAGGCCTCAAACGGTTCCATCTCGATGCTAGCCTGATAACTGTTGTTGTAAGAGAATTCCACTAACGGTAGGTGCGAATCCCAAGAATCAGAAAAGTCTATCGAACAAGCTCGCAACATATCCTCAAGAATCTGAATAGTCCTCTCGGATTGACCGTCGGTCTGAGGATGAAAAGCTGTACTGAATCGCAAATCTGTCCCCAAAGCTTCCTGAAACGCCTTCCAGAATCTAGAAGTAAACCTCGGGTCTCGATCTGACACAATGCTAACCGGAACCCCATGCAATCTAACAATCTCATCAATATAAAGGGTCGCAAGCTTCTCCATCGAATACCTGATGTCAATAGGCAAGAAATGGGCACTCTTGGTAAATCTATCCACTATTACCCAAACGCTGTCATACTTCCTACGGGTACGAGGTAGTCCTGTAACGAAATCCATAGTCACATGCTCCCATTTCCACTCGGGAATCTCTAACGGCTGAAGTAATCCCGCGGGTCTCTGATGCTCGGCTTTGACCTGCTGACACGTTAGACACTTCGAAACATACTCGGCTATTTCCCTCTTCATATTAATCCACCGAAATTGCTGCTTTAAATCCTGATGCATCTTCGTACTACCCGGATGAATAGTATATCTCGATTTGTGACCCTCATCAAGAACTCTCTGTTTAATTCCATCAACATCCGAAACACATAAACGACCACGAAAAGTCAACACTCCACTCGAGCTCAATGAAAAATCCTCGAAATTCTTTTCCTTCAATTTACCCATTATCTTCACCAACTCGGGATCTTCTTTCTGAGCTTCCTTTATCCTCTGAACTAGGGTCGGAGATACCCTAATATTCGCAAAAATAGCCCCATGTCTCGATTCACGAGGAGACCAATCTCGAACATCCTCAAGCATTTTCCATTCTCGAACCATCATCGAAGCTACATAAGATTTCCTACTAATCGCATCGGCTACCACATTCGCCTTTCCCGGATGATAAGAAATCGTACAATCATAATCCTTCAATAATTCCATCCATCGGCGCTGTCTATTATTCAACTCTTTCTGGGAGAAAAGGTACTTCAAACTCTTGTGATCCGTAAAAATCTCAAACTTCGCCCCATAAAGATAGTGCTTCCATTTGTGCAACGCAAAGACAATAGCCGCTAACTCCATATCATGAGTCGGGTAATTCTGTTCACTCGGGGTCAACTTCCTCGAAGCATAAGCAATTACTTTCCCATTCTGCATCAACACACAACCCAAACCCTCTTTCGAAGCATCACTGTAAATCACTAGGCCATCGCTCCCATTGGGCAAAGTCAAGATCGGTGCGGTAGTCAACCTCTTCTTCAATTCCTCGAAACTCTTGTCACATTTCTCGGTCCACACAAACGGAACATTCTTCCGAGTCAACTGAGTCATCGGAGTAGCAATCCTTGAAAACCCCTCAATAAATCTTCGGTAATAACCAGCTAGACCCAGAAAACTGCGAATCTCGGTCACTGACTCGGGTCTCTTCCAATCCACTATAGCCTCTATCTTTGAAGGATCCACAGAAATCCCATCTTTCGAAATAACATGACCCAGAAATGACACCTTCTCGAGCCAAAATTCGCATTTACTAAACTTCGCAAATAATTTCTCCCTCGCGAGAACGGATAAAACTGTCCTCAAATGTTGCTCGTGCTCCTCTCGAGATTTCGAATAAACAAGAATGTCGTCGATGAAAACCACCACGAACGAATCAAGATAAGGATGGAAAACTCGGTTCATCAAATCCATAAATACGGCAGGCGCATTAGTCAACCCAAACGGCATAACCGAGAATTCATAATGACCATACCGAGTGCGAAAAGCAGTCTTCGGAATATCCTCCGATCGAACCTTCAACTGATGGTACCCACTCCTCAAATCAAGCTTGGAAAACACAACGGACCCTTGAAGCTGATCAAATAAATCATCGATGTGCGGTAGAGGATACTTATTCTTCACCGTAACCTGATTCAACTTCCGATAATCTATGCACAATCTCAACGAACCAGCTTTCTTTCGCACAAACAAAACCGGTGCTCCCTACGGGGAAACACTAGGGCGGATAAACCCTCGATCAAGCAACTCTTGCAATTGAACCTTCAATTCCTTCAACTCAGCGGGAGCTAACCTATAAGGCGCCTTCGAAATCGGAGCCGTACCCGGCAAAAGATCTATACAAAACTCAATCTCACGATCGGGAGGCATATCATACTCGGTAGAGAAAACATCGGGAAATTCCCGAACTACCCGAACACTATCAAAACTAGGGGATTCCTTCCTAGTATCAAGAACACTAGCCAAATACCCCTCACAACCACTATGCAATAATTTTCTCGCTTTCATAAAAGAAACTAAGCGAACCCTTCTACTCAGAGGACAAGCCTCAAACACAAATTTAGGCACATCGGGAATAGAAAAAGTAACAGTTTTCTTACGGCAATCAACAGAAGCATGAAACTTGCTCAACCAATCCATACCCAAAATGACATCAAAGTCTTGGATAGGAAGAACTACCAAATCCGCACAAAGGACACGACCACAAACAACCACATCACAAGCACGAAAGACTCTATCAGAAATCAAGCATTCTCTTATAGGGGTCGACACCTCTAGCACGTACGGTAAAGACTCGAATGCAACATTTAACATGGAAGCAAATTGCACAGAGATGTATGAATGAGATGATCCTGGATCTACTAACGCTCGTGCACTCACATTAGACACAGAAACAATACCTCCAATAACGGATGGATCATCGGTAGCTTGTTGTTGATTCATGGCAAATATTCTTCCTTGGACTTTGGGCTTCCCTGCGGCATCCCTTTTCTGACCCTGATTAGTACTAACTCCTGACCCGGATGCTTGACCTCGGTACCTCGTGCACTCTCTCGCAAAGTGCCCCATTTCACCACAATTGGTGCACTTGCCTTGCTTTTTCCAACACCTATCCTCCGCATGGCCTACCTTCTGACAAAAGGTACAAGGCTTCCTAATTTGGCTCCCTTGGTTCCCGGAAGTGGTACCCGGGTTCCTTGGGATCGGTTGCCCTCAGGACTGAGATTGTCCCCCAAAGTTACCTCGGTTATCAATCTTTGGTTGTGACTTACTCTGCGCTCCTTGCTTACTCGGGTTGGCTATCTCGGTTTTCCTTTTGTGTTCCCCAATATCTTACTCTATAAGATAGGCTCGGTCCACCGCATCTTGGAATGTCACTATTCGTTGGGCAATAAGTTGAGTACAGATGGAGGTCTTCAATCCCCGAATGAATCTCATAGCCTTTTGTTCCTCGGTCCTCACCAAATAGTCGCAATACCGGGCTAATTCTATGAACTTAGCCGAGTATTGTGCTATAGACAACACACCTTGCTCTAGGTTGAGTAGCTCGATCTCCTTTCGGTTTTGATCAACCACCGGAATGAAGTGCTCCTTGAATTTGCGCACAAATAACTCCCATGCATACACCGTGCGAGTGTCATCCCAACTAGCTTTGACACCTTTCCACCAATGCTCGGCGGCTCCCACAAGCTTGTAAGCCGCGAACCGGACCTTGTCCTCATCCGAACACCCAAACACATCATAAATCTTCTCCATCGAGTCAATCAACAACTCAGCTTTCCTTACATCGGGTTCCCCATCGAATTCAATCGGTTTCAACTTCAAAAAATTGCTCCAATCCATAGCGGGGTGGTGCTTGCTCTACCCTCGGACCTTGATCATGTATGGCCTTCATGGCCGCCTCAAACATGCCTTGAAACATGGCACGTGCTTCATCCCTAGTATCATTCTGATTCTGTGCCCCACTAGTACCTCCTCAATTTCTTCTTCCAGACATTGCGAGTAATTACCTGCATAAGACATCAACCGTTAATCACTCCGCACACTACTACCCACCTAGGTCATACTAATCCACCTAGACTTATACTTAGAGCTAATGCCATGGCTCTGATACCAACTGTCGCGACCCCGGACCCCGCGGGCCCGAGACCACGATCTGGACGTCGACTCTAAAACCAAAACTATGAAATACCGAAGTTAAAAATTCCATTTGATACCAAAAGGTAATGATCCAAAGTTTTACAAAACCAAGTTTGATAAAAACTAATTACAACTATCATAAACTTCCACAAGTTTATGCCCAACAAAATACAAATATACACTTCTTAACGACGTCATTGTTCTGGTACAACTATCCCAAAATGGTTACACATTTACATAATGTAAACCAACCTATAACAACCTTCCCCAAAAGAACGGATCCACACTCGACGTCCTCTTTCTCGTGATCAGCGAGACTAATCCTTAGTACCTGGGGGGGTTAAGGAAAAACAAAGATAAAAGGAAAGGGGGGTGAGATAAATCTCAATAAGTTACTAATGCAACTACATGACATGCTATGATGCAATAAGCAATAAACAATAATAATTATCACATAGCACATAGCAATTATCATATAACAGATAGCAGCGGAAATAAACACATAACAAAGGATATAGCCAAGGTTTTCCAAACCGGAACATCCAAATAAAGGATCGCTGCGCAGCTTCATAATCAACCAATCATCATCTTCATAATGGCATGAAAGCCGAAGAGAAAACCCCGGTACCGGAACCAATAACATGAAAGTGTCACAAGGGACAAGGACCATGACACAAAGTCATGCCCGCTAGCCAGATACATTCACAAAGGAACGCTGACTTATCCTTTCCAAGGCCAATCTGGAGAAGGGGTAAAGAAGGGGGCAAAACAATGGTCAACATTATAATGGACTTGGCTTTGCCATTATAATCTTTCCCATCGCCCAAACACACACAAAATACCAGCTGGGCTTTCAAATAAATGCTAAGTAATAATAATTTAGCATGAATGAACAACTTAAGGTTCCAAAGTAGGGAACCATTCCAATTAGTCACTAATAAAGTGAAATGAACCAACGATACACAATTAACGTGTTCCAACAATCTTAACAATGATAACACAATTCCCATATCACATTTGACCACAAAGGATCCAATTAAATCGAGCACTCTACCAAATTTACTTACTCATATCGAAGAGCTTAAGGAGAGCTTTAAAACGGTAATTTATACACCTAAAACGGAGACCGGATGAACACAATATGGCCCTCGAAAGATTGGACAAAAGGGGAAACAAATGTCATAACAGAGGATGGGGTGCGCGCGCCTCCTATGGGAGGGTGCGCGCGCCTCCTAGATCAGAAGGGAAATCAAATTTGGAGGAGGAGAGGGTGCGCGCGCTTCATATAAATGGGTGCGTGCGCCTCCTTCCAACAGAAGCACAAATGTTCAAGGAGGGCATAAGGGTGCGCGCGCCTCCTAAGGGAGGGATGCGCGCGCCTCCTTGCCCGGAAGGGCAATTTCCGGCCAAAATTCTGGGTTTCCACCATTTTCAAACCAAAACCCAAACCAACCCAAATCTTTCACCATTTCACAAAAACATGGAACCCAGGCTAGCCATACACACAACTATGAACCAAAACAACTTATAGACTTGTAATGGGGCTAAATAACACAATCTAGAAACCCAACACAAGATTCAATACCAAATTTCCCAAAAATATGAATAATATACCAATCACTCCCAAATCAACCCAAGATGCAATAAATGGCATACATAACATCAAATAAACATGGAGTAGCATTTCTAGCATAAAATAGGGGGAAAAGCAACTTACCCGGATTTCTCAAAGTTGATGGAATTCAAATCTTTTTGGCTTCCTACGATCCTATCGACGATCTAAACAATGTTCAAGTTTTAAGAAATGAATGATAATGAGAGGAAGATGGAGAAATTGAAGAGAGAAGGAAGAAGATGAAACTTACCTTTTGCAAATGAGAGAGGGAGAGAGAAATGGCTGGGAATGGGATGGAGAATGGGGAGGTTGAGTGTATGAGGGAGAAGGGGAGGAGTAGGGAGGGAGTAGGGAAAAATTTCAAACATTTACACTTAGGCCCCCTCCACTACACTACACACAAACACTACACTCCCTACTAATAATTAAGACTCAACACTTCCACACTAGCCCAAATGACCCAAATAAAATGCTAGGCATAATTTATTATAACACATTAATTGCACACATAAATATTTAAATAAATAATAATTTAAATAAATAATTAAGCAAATAATTAAATAATAATCATTTAATTGCCAATAAAATAGAGCCTATATTTCGGGTCGTGACATCAGGTATTTTTTGACCTTTTCAAAAGCAATCTGGCATTCTTCATCCCAGGATCGATCGGTGTCCTTTTTTAGGAGCTTGAAGAGCGGCTCACACATCGTGGTTAGCTGCCGTATGAATCTGCTGATATTGAATTATTCCCAAGAAACCTTTCACCTCCTTTTGAGTTCGAGGTTGGGGCATTTCTGTGATGGCCTTTACTTTGTCGGGGTCGATTTCAATCCCTCTTTCTGTTACCAGGAAACCCAGGACCTTACCTCGGATGGTACCGAATGTGCATTTAGCAGGATTAAACTTCATATGATACTTCCGCATCCTTTCAAAGAATTTTCTGAGGTTAACCAGATGCTGAGCGTCTTCTTCAACTGAGTACAAAATCAAGTCATCCACGTAGATTTCAAGTTCTTTGTGGATCATGTCATGGAAAAGAGTTGTAGCACCTCTTTGATAAGTTGTTCCGGCATTTTTAAGACCGAAAGGCATCACATTGTAACAAAATGTCCCCCACGGGGTGATGAAGGAGGTTTTTTCTTGATCTTCCACCGCCATTTTAATTTGATTGTAACCCGCCATTCCATCAACAAATGACTTCACTTTGTGCATTGAGACTGAGTCAACCAGAATATCAATATTTAATAACGGGAAATCATCTTTTGGGCAAGCTTTGTTGAGGTCTCTGAAGTCAACACATATCCAGACTTTGCCGTTCGCCTTCTCGACTGTGACCATGTTGGACAACCATTGGGGATATTCCACAACTTGGATGAAACCCACTTGCAGCAACATCTCGATCTCTTCTTTAACCTGGAGGGCCCAGTGCGGCTTGATTCTGTGTAGTTTCTGTTTGACCGGCTTGGCGTCGGGAAAGGTGGGAATTCGGTGCTCCACAATTGTCGAATCTGCATATCTTCATACGACCAAGCAAACACATCAACAAATTATTTGATTTCCCCGTTCAGCCCCAGATTGATAGTGGAAAATCTTCCCCACAGGCCTCTAACTTTCGCTCCCCACGCTGCTTTGCTAACCTGCTTAACTCAATTAAATAATCTTTTTCATCTTGGATTATGTCTTTTAAAGATTCATGATTAACTTCATTTGTTATTAAATTTTCATTTGTTAAATCATTATTTAAAATATTGGCAACTAAGGAGTAAGCGGAAATAGAGGAAATTTCATTCACGACAGAGGGAAGTACAAGCTCGGCGACCGCGTTGAGGTCCTCGACAGTGAGGCCCTCTTCGGGAGTCCCGGAAACAACATCAGAGAGTACAAAGGGTTCAAAAGCCGGTCCAAACTGCTTCACGAGCATGTCAACAGTAGCGAGCGGGCCAGTGGTTTTGGACCAGTTATTAAGTGGTGCCACTGCTGGGTGGAGGTGCTTCAACGGGTCATAAGCTTCCATGGTGCCATCTTCGATCAAACCACAGATCCGTCTTCAAAGCCAAACCCTTCAAACAATGCGAAGACATCATCCTCCTCATCGATATTCCATGGAGTAACCGGGCCCGATTTCTTATAGGAACCATCCAAATCAAGGCTTTCATCGAACAACTTCACATCATCAAATACTTCCCATCCCGCGCGAGACTTTTCGTCCATGTCACTAGTCGGCTCAAGAGGCATAACATGGGCCACATTTTCGCTCTTGCGAATAAAGTATCCCTTCCAAGATTTTTCGTAGGGACGGAGTGGTGGGAGCTCATAGGTCCTTCCCTTCTTGATGGCATTCTGCCTCTCCCTTTTTTCATGCATAGCTTTGGCAATTTCAGCAGGAGTGGGCTTGTAGCCGAGTCCAAACGGAGGAATGAAAACAGGCACATCATTTTTGATAGCTTCAATACACCCTTGTTTCTCTTTCTCGAGTCCCAACATAGGTAAGAAATCCATCTTCTTTGACCATATTCAAGGCCATCGCGTCACCATACTTAGTCCTCTTTCCCCCAATCAGATCAGTTTCTTTGACATAGTCAATAGCATGGATCCGAGCTTGTGGGATCACTTCAAAACCGCTTAAGAAAATACCGGTATCTTTGTGTTCAATTCCTAAGATCAGGAGGTCATTGACTTGCGTGTCATCCTTGGCGTGAACTACCACAACATGATTTTCGTGAATGAACTTGATGCATTGATGGTAAGAATAAGCTACCCCTTTCACTCCATGGATCCAAGGGCGTCCCAAGAGTAGACTGAATGAGGACTTGATGTCGATCACTTGAAATTCAATTAGCATAACAAGAGGGCTAATGGTGAGAGTGAGGGAGATAACACCCAAGACACAGCGACTGGTACTATCGTAGGCACGGACCACTTGAGAAGACGGGGCCAAATCAGTTATCTTGATTCCCAAATCTGTGAGAATATGCACGGGGCAAACATTGACCGAAGAGCCATTATCGACCAACATACGAGCTAAGTGCTCACCTCCAACCCCGAATGTGATGTGCAGAGCTTCGATATGATTAAGACCAATTTTTGGTGCATCGAGGTCAATAAAAGTGATAATATTCCCAAAATGAATGTTACCGACCATGTGGACAAGGTCATTGGGAGACGTCTCAATTGGGATAACAGCTTGAGTGAGAGCTTTAACTAGAGTGTCTCGGTGATCTTGAGAAGATGAAAGCAAACCCCAAATGGATATATTATCCTGGGTTTTCTTTAACTGCGTTAAGACCGGGTTCTCGGCGACCTTTTCTTTCTGAGTGGGGGCTCCTTCTTTGCCCTTTCCAGATTCACTCACCTCAGGATTCGAAGACTGATAGGCTCTCCCTGAGCGAGTGAGATGATTCACGTTTCCACCAATCCAAGTGGCCTTTTCAAGAGGGGCCTTTCGTTCCTCAACGGCTTTAGCACTAGACAAGATTGAGTCCCAAGAGATCATGTGGCACTCAAATTCTTCGGAAATAACAGGAGTCACGGTGTAATTCAAAGCTTTCTTTGGGACTATGAAACTAGTCATTGAGTAGTCTTCTTCAAATTCGATCATATGGATTCCCGGCAAGGGATTAGTCACCACATTCGGTTGGGGTGGTTTCTGAATGAGCCCATCGTCAATCATGTCTTGCAGAGTGTGCCTCAAATTCCAACAATCGTCTGTCGCATGACCAGGTGATATGTGGTATGCACAATACTTGCTCGTGTCCCAATTCTTAGGAGATGGATTAGGCGGGCGGTATCCTTCTATCGGTTTCAATGCCTCTTGGGCGACAAATCCTTGGAAAATAGTGGACAACGGAGCGTTGAACTTATCAAACTGTCTCTCTCTCCGATTTCTACCATTCCTTTGCTGATTGTTGATGGAATTCACAGACCCGTCTGGATTATAGCACGGGGGTACCCTATTGTAGCTGTTCCGGCTAGGCCCCACATTGTTGTTCCACAAGGGAGCGGGAGTCATGGCAACATTGTTCACAACTGGCGCCGGGGCTTTAGCAGTAGGTCGGAACCTGTAGGAGCTGGGAGAATGGTCTAGCTTGATCACTATGGTTTGGACATCTTCGTCAATACGGGAACCCACATCTAGAGTAGAGGCAAAATCAGGAAATGGGAGATATTTCATCCTATCTGCATATACCGGCTGAAGATTCTTAAGGAAAATGCGAGTTTGCTCTGCACCGTCGGGCCTTTCCAAAGTCTGAGCGACTTTCTTCCTCCACCTACTTGCAAATTCAGAGAACGATTCCTTCTCACGCTGAGCACACGAATCAAGATCACGGCGGCTCTTCTCCCAGTTGGAGTTATCTTTGTATCGCTTTGGGAATTCATCCACAAGCTTTCCCCAATTATCAACCAAATTGGCATCCACAGCCATGAACCATTGCTTAGCGGCTCCTACCAAAGTCAAATGGAAGTTGGAGGCCATAGCACCGACATTAGCCCCACGAGACTGCATTGCATGAGCATAAGATTTCAGGTGGGCCATTGGGCACCCCGTACCATCGAATTTTTCCATATCGGGCATTTTGAATTTAGGGGGCAGAACAGCAAACGGAGATAATTTCAAGGAATCTGCAGAAAATTCTCCTTTATTCATGACTTTTCTCAACATTTCTTTCATTTCATTCATTTCAATCTCATCTCTAGTAAGAGGTACATATGGGACCCCTTTGTAGTACGCTTCCATTTGACGGACCAAGTTAGGATCTTTCCCCTGTGAAGTTCCTTGATTGTACGGAGAGACACCACTAGCAAACGCACCATAGGCATTGGGTTGCTGATTCGGATACAGAGTTTGCATATACTGAGCAAAGGCGTTATGATCGGGTGGATACTGAGATGGGTTCACCACAAAGTTTACTTGATTCGGGATGAAGTTGTGATTGAGGCCACTGAAGTCTGGATGAGCCACATGACCATGAGGATGGACACCTTGGTGATGATTATGACCGTTGGTGTTACTACCATTGAGATTCAAGTTCACGGTGGGGATGCCGTTGCTATTTCCGTTCACATTAGGATTGCCATTGCCATTGCGGAAGCCATTAGGAGCCCCATTACCATTCTGATTTTAATTCAGATTGCCATTGGGATTTCCGTTGGGGTTGCCATTGGGAGCCCCATTACCATTGTCATTTCCATTCGGATTGCAATTGGGATTTCTGTCGGGGTTTCCATTAGGAGCCCTATTACCATTCTGATTATTCATCTGAACAAGCGTAGCAAGTAACTTGTCTTGCTGAGTTCTCATCTGACGCAACACATTCTGTTCTAACCATGCTTGAAGACCCGGTGGCGGCACATAGGCTTGATCAACCCCTTCTTCGGCCATTGCAGTAGCTTCTTCGACAACGGGCACTGCCTCGGTAACCCGGATCAACCTCCCCTTGCGGTTTCTAACTCCCCCTCTCCAAGTAGATGCCAGGCTTAGAGTATCTAAAAGGGATGGTGTTTAGGTTTGATTAGAGAGTGGAAAGGATCGAGATTTTCCGAGCTTGATTCAAAAGAAGTTCAAAAAATCACAAAATCAAACCTAGAATGCCGGATAAGCACTTGCTTTATTTTGACACATTTTCGCATGAAATCTTGGAATAGTGGATACCGTCTCCAAAGTATAGGACCAACGTTTTGCACCTGTACTATTGGCCGTCCAAGCCCCTAGCGAAGGGCCTATACTCTTTCGGGGATCCACCATTCGGTTACGGTCTAAGGGAGGGTCTTGACAATTTAAAGTCAATCCGAGCATTTCAATGAATTTCCACAATGTAGGTTGTTTATGACCCTTTGGGAAATGCATAGGATATAGGTGAAATTGCTAGACAAAAACCGGCATGAAGTCTGGGACGTGTCATTTTTTGAAAACATGGACATCGTGGCTTGGTAACGGGGAAGATTGGCTTACACCCAGCGCAACGACTAATAGGCGCGCTTTGGGATGAGAATGTACACCGCGGGCCCTATAGGGAAGTCCAATGGGCTCCCTTATACCCTCGGATTACCTTCTCGGGTTTGTACGGTTCTACGAGACGTTATTTTTTAAAAACGTGCATGTGTGTGAGGTATCTATGAGTTAAAAAATGATTTTGAAAGCAAGTAAAGAAAACAAGAAAATCCTTTTCTTTTCCTTTTTTTTTTATTTTATCCATTTTCTTTTTCCTTTTTAAGGGAATCACCCACCACGCATGCATATATATAAAAATAAGAGGGTGAAGGAAAAAGAATGTCCCTACAAAACAAAGGTTAGGGCATAAATATATATACAACCCAAGCAAGGCAAGTAAAGCATGACACACAGAAAGATTAGAGTCTAGCCCACTTAAGAATTCCCGAGCAGAGTCGCCACTGTGAGAGCCCGCGCTTGAAGCCGAACCGCGAAATGACCGCCCGCTAGTGCGGTTCGGGTCCATTTCGTGCTGATGCGCTTTTAGAAATGCGCTCGGTTCCCACACAATGGTTTCCCCTCGATGGAATCAAAACAGTCAAGAGTCGCCACCTCATTTTATTTTAGGAAAAACCAAGATAAAACCTTTTGTTTAGAGAAAGTGGGTTCGGGGGATAAGTTACGAGAAGAGAAGGGGTTAGGCACTCTCCTCGCCCATGATGGTCTCTAGTATGCATGCCACTTAATTTCATTTTATGCCTTTTATGCCTTGCTGTTATGCCCTAACCAAAATGGTGATTTATATACATGGGAGTCTTCCTATTCTAGGAATGTTTGCTTTAATTCACAAATGGGAGTCGGTTTGGGTGGACTCTCACTTGGTTTTGAAAATGGTTTAGCATTCATATCCAGTAAAGGAGATCACAAAAGGGGTGGGGGATTAATATTTACAATGGTGAACAAAAAAGGGAAACAAATCCCATAAAAAAGAATGTCCAAACTCCGTCCCCAAAGATTTTAAGGACTGCTATCCCTTCCTTCCTTGTGTACCTACTCTTATGCTTGCACAATATGGAAAGTGAATGTTAGGAAAAGTCCCTAACACATCAAGTATCAACCATGAATTTTACTCTGATTTTAGGAGCATTTCATGGTGTCCAAATAAGGCATGCAAGATCATACTTTCACAGCCTAATCTGACAGATATTCATACTTCCACAAAAGATCCACTTTGTGCATCATGAAAACGGGTAAATCATGGGAAACACTAAACATGAAAGTTATTTCTAACATATTAAAGTTTAGATCTGGAAAGGTTCAAGTCAAATGAGAAAGTTTAAGTCACACAAAACACCTCTGACATTTTGGTGTCAGAACAGGAAGTATGCTAATCTGAGAACAGAGAGTTGAAACAAAAAATGGAAAGAACCTCTTCCACTCAGTTTAAAAATAATATATTTACATTATAATATTACTTTGTTTGTCCAGAACAAAATACCTTTTAAGGTATAAAACCAAAAACCACGTTTGCTATGCATAAACAAAGCAACAAGACAGAAAGCTGCAGATGGACAGTCTGCTGAACATTTACAAAGGGGATGAAAACACCCATGAAAACTCACTCAAATGAGATGGTATGAACATAAAACTTTGGACATACATAGATACACATACAAACAACACAACACAACATCCATTTGAGCATTTAATCATGGTATATCATCATTTAGAGAGAAGAACAACAAGAGTATCAACATTACATCTTTTGGACATCAAATGGGGGTCTAGCCTAACAAGTGGCTAGAACCTTTTCCAAATCTCATAAGGACCTACATTTTATATGGATGAACTTTACAAGAACAAAATATTACCTAGATGTGCTTCCTTTTCTTCCAAGGGAAGACGTTTTTGTTGCTTTTCTTAAGGTGTTTGCCTTAGATTGAGAGAGTGTTTGAGTGGGTTGTTTGTTTTGCTTTGTGTGGTGTTTAGGATGGGATTATGGTGGTGATATGGTGGTGTTGTGGTGGTTTATGGACTGAGGTTTGAGAGCTCTTTTTGTTGCTTAGAGAGAGCAAGAGTGTGGTGTGTATCATCTATGATAAAATGGATGAGGGAGGTGAGTATATGGAGGAGGGATGTGGGAAATGACCTTAGGCAACCCTTGCTAGGCTTAGGAGTCAGTTTAGGGGGTGGCTACCCGCCTCAAATGCAGCTGGGAATGATCAAAATCATGAATTTTGTGGCCAAGTTACTGAAGAACAAACTGCTGTCTGAACCTCCCAAACCAGCCGTACGGCTCATGCCTCCGTCCCTTTTTCCCAAAGTGCCACTTCTCGCATTCTGATTGGCTCCTTCTTTATTATTTTGGCCAGCCACCTTGGGCCACTTGTCTGACTCTTTTAGGCGTGAATGATCACAATTTTTGCTCCGGTATTGGTTCCGCAACAGTCCAAGTTTTGTCCGAGTGTGCGCACAATGGTGTCCTGGTTATCCGCGGTCCCAACATGAAAGTTGCTTGAAATAATCTTGTGGTCACGTACATCTATCTGAAAATGTTAATGATCAAGGGATGACAATTATACATTTTTAAGTGCACAGACTGGATAATAACGAGCAGTTCTAAGGGTGCGGGCCCCACTTTCGGGTCCCGCCACTCAAAAATTGAAGTACATGCCTGTTCACTCGTTTTTTCGCTCTGATCATGAATTTAAAGTCCGTTAATCCATTTGATGCACCGATAAGGCTTATGGCACTCCCGCATAGCCAAATCGAGGGCTTAGGTCAATTTTACGGGTTAGACCAATAAAAAAGGGGTTTGATAAGGGGTGCGAGATCGGGGTATCTACACTCAGGAAGGCCAATACTCAATAAATCCCTAAGAGACTCTGCCAGTACCTTCTCACAATTAGGAAACGCAATCACCCCGGTCAACGGCATATCCAAGATAGCCGCCATCTCCTCCACGGTATGAGTCGATGGATCCCAGAAGCGTGCAACTCCCTTTAAGAGGTCCCATTCCGGATTTAGATTCTTCAAGGTGAAAAGAATCTTAAACCCGAACATCTCCACGAATTTCTCTTGGCGAGGTTTATTGAATGAACGAAAGAACGTTGCTAAATCAACCTTGTAGCGTTCCACTAACTCTAAGTCCAAGGAGAACTCATCAACAATTATTGATGAAGGGACGGACTTACTTAGGGCCATTGGGAGCAAAAGGTTGAGAATTCTACTGCAAAAGAAAGGTTCCCAGAACTGATTTAAGGCTGCATGGTATTCTAGGATAGACTAGAGGTGTTTATATACAAGTTTGGACACCAAATCCTCGAGGAAAAGGAGAAACAGCCGCAGAATGAAAGGATGGCTCGTACGAGACATCGATGTCTCATACGAGGCATCTCCCAAGTCAGAACAACAGAAACTCTGCTCAGATTTCAGGTTGCTCGACAAGTCAAAACATGTCTCAATCACCTCAAAAATCCATCCAAAACAGTTCATTCATCACATACAAATAGCCCAACGTGAATCCATCTCATAAAATTAACCCTCGGTTGACCAACCGGACGTGAGTCAATACATTTACACAGTCAGAAATAAAACTAAAATTAACTAATGTATTGTGTGCTAGAGTTAGGAAATAATTGTTGCATAGGTACAAACTAAAGAAAGGAAAAATTGTCTTCGCCTACGCCGAGGCAACAAATACATCATCAACAAAAGGGGAGAATGGGGGAATCCTATGTAGGACGTGTCGCCACTGCCACACTATCATCCATCAGTCCGAGGCCGCTTCCCGCAAGAAGCTAGCTCCGCCGTCTGTTGAGCCAAACGTCTGAGCAGCCCCGCTGTCTCTCTCTTCATCCTCTTGGCATAGGCCATGAACTAGGTGAGCCATCCCGCGACCTCTCTATACTCAGCAATGGGAACCTGTTGAGAAGAAACAAATGGACATATCAAAATCTTTAGATAAATGATAAACAGAAAGATGAAATGGTAAAATGATGGAAACGGCGGAAGAAGGGTCATAAATCATACCATGGTCGCGTCGGCAGGAGGTACGAGTTCCTCAGGCATGTCATACTATGCGGGAAGATCCTCGGTATTCTCTACTCCCTCAGCCATGCTGTAGGTAAAAGAAGCTGGTCCAATCAGTGGACGAAAAGGGATGTGGACAACTCCCTGGGCCTGAGCCTGATCACCCTTTATAATTAGCCAGGGGAATGAGACGAGCAAGGAAGTCCTGATAATCAGCCTCCAAAGACATATGGTCAAAGGCATCCTGACCAATAATGAGCTCCCCTCTCTCATCCTCCGCAATGGCATAAGAATTAAACATATGAGCCGGCGGGTCCAAAGGGACAATGACATCGAGTCTGCCACCACCCTAATGGCGAGAGACTCTCTCTCCTAAGTAAAATCATCCCCCGCCAAGGCCAATCATCAGTAGCCTCATACCATTGGTCAATGCCCAAACCCCGCCAAGGAAAGAAGGCGACAGCGGACCAGGGACGGCCTCCCATCTGTCAAAATACAGCCTCATGCGCTCCACCGTCATGTCAGCCCCCTCATCATGCTCATCACGGGTATCCCTATTATCCCGGCGCCATCTTAGAGTATCTGGGAACATGACGGTATTGTCTTGAAGGTTGAAAGTAAAGAGACCAAACATGGCGTAACCCCAGGCCTGCAAAATGGGAGAAATATAAAAGATGTCAATACACAGTAGCTAAGATGAAAATGCTACCAAAATAAACTGGGGCTGAAACAAAGGAGGAATACAGAAGAAGATGAGTATTATACGTCCCAGGCATGACTGTAGCCGCCCAAGCCAGTGTTCGCCCTATCCTGTGAACTCTCGTCCATAGCCACATAGCAGTGGGCCAAGCCAGCAGAACCCCAGCCAGCATCAGTACAACATGCTGCATATCTCTCAACACACTCAGCAGAGTAAAAAGGGAAGTTGACGCATGGTAGCAAAAAGCATCTCAGAAAAGGCCCACCATAGAAAGCCACGGACAGCTGCAACTCGGGTACCAGTCAGTTCTGACCAGCATTGCAGCAATATAGGCATCGACCTTGTCCCTCAAGGACTTCAGAGGGACACCCTTGCCTAGGGTACGCATAGAGAAACCCAGAAAATGCATCATATCGTCCCTGCTAGGAGTAAAGTCCGCATCTACCTCAAGTGGCTCACCGACGATGGCAAGTCCAGTAATTGCATGAAAGTCAGTAGGGGTCATGGTAACCTCCCCCCACCACATATGCATGGCATAAGTACTGTCCCACCAGCGCTCTTGGATGGCCTGGAGCAAGTTCACGTTCCTCCTCTCACCGAAAAGGCTGTCAAATAAGGGTTTCAATCCGAGATTCTCAATCTCTTCCTTCATCTCGACATTGAGAGTTGTCCACCTCTCAGTGACCGCTCGTGCACTACCCCTACAGTTATTGATCACCCTGAATGACTACAAACAACTGAGACAAAAGAGACAGATGTCAGAAAATCGGTAAAATCCTCATTTAAGCATTTTACCCGAAAAGTCGCGGAATTGCCTAAAGCGACAGTCAAAATCATGTACTACCATACTACAATAATTTTCAACATAAACAAGGGTGAAATACTATCGAATGATCATCCATGCATGATAAACCCTAGAAGCGATAATTCTAGGCAAAAATTGGCGAAAATCGAATTGCTAGTACACTAAATTGAGACATGCAGCAACGAAATTTACATGGAAACTCAATCAGAGGAAGAGATCCTTACCCTCCTAGTCCGAACGGCGTGAGAAACGTGGTCCTCCGGGAATGGGCACAACTCATCCGTCGCCCACACTTTACCCTTCATATGCCTACCAACGAGGTGCTCTTTGTGGGAACGATGCACACCGGCCATTTGAAAGGGTTGGGGTCACTAGAACTTGGTAAAAACAACGATTTTTGAGTGAGAAAATCGCCTAGTGTTGAAAGCTCCCAAAAACAGAATGAGAAAAGTGATTCAAAATTTACTTTCAGCACCTGATATTGTGAAAAAACAGGAATAGCTCGTACGAGGTATCCATCCCTCGTACGAGGCATCCCCAGAAAATCACCAGAAAACCACGTGTTCTCAGGAAATTCTAGAAAAGCCCTGCTTTTTAACAGAAAGGTCAGAAAAATCCCTGCTTTAGACCAAGAGGTCAAATCTGAACCCGGTTCAAGATGGAACATTGAGTCATCAACAAATGGATATTTTTAGAATTTGAACAAGCAAAGTTGTTTCTCACTACGAATTTATCCTCACCGCGCATCCAAGATCATGGGTGAGCAACAAAATCTGCATCAGCAAACTTTAAATCCCACGACTCTCATCAAGACGTAAGTTAATGGCACATGATTTATGACCGGGTATCCCACGACTGTTATCAAGACGTAAGTTAATAACACATGATCTGTCACGACCCGAAATCTAGGCTCTATTTTATTAATATTAAATAATTATTATTTATTTATTTGCTTATTTATTTATTTAAATTATTATTTATTTAAATATTTTATGTGTGCATTTTATGTTTCATAATAATTGCCTAGCATTTTATTTAGGTCATTTGGGTTAGTGTAGTTTTGTTGGGTCTTAATTGTTAGTAGGGAGTGTAAGTAATTGTGTTAGTAGATGGGGAAGGGGCCTGAGTGTAACATTTCAAAATAATTCTCCTACTCCCTCCCTACTCCCGTCTCCTCCCTCACTTCTCCCTCACTCACTCCACCTCCCTCCCAGCAAACTCCCTCTCTCTCTCCATTGTGGGTAAGTTTTCTTTCTCCTTCCTTCTCTCTTCATTATCTTCGTCTTCCTCTCATAATCTCTCATTTCTTAAAACTTGAAATGTGTTTAGATCGTCGATAGGATCGCGTAGAACCAAAAAGAATCGAATTCCGTGAACTTTCATTATTTTCAAGTAAGTTACTTTTCCCCCATTTTTATGCTAAAATGTTCATATCATGTTTATATAATGCTTGGTGTGTTATATTTGAAGTTTGGTTGAGTATAGAATTTATTTGGAATTTAATTGAGTTTTTGAGTAAAAATGGTGAAATCTTGAATGTGGAGTTTTGGTGTTGGTTTGGGTGATTAAAGGGTGTTATTTAGGTTCCCTTTAGGATTGGGTGTTGTTTAGGAGCTTTAGAATTGTATTGGGAAGCTTTGATTTTGATACTTATGGAAGGATTGTGGTTTTGGGTCGAAATGTGAGAACCCAGCTCTGTTACCCGGCTGGAATCCAGACCAGGCGCCCGCCCGCGTGGCGCCAGGCGCCCGCCTGCACCCCCTTTTCCAGCGGCCTGACCTTCTGGCCAAACAAGCGCGCGCCTGCCTCTGCCCGAGCGCCCCCTCGCCCGCCTGTTTGGGATTTTGACCTTTTTGCTTGTTTTAACTAAATGGCTTAACTAGTTTAGGGTTCCTTCTTCTAATTAGCTTAAGATAACACCGTGGAACACTTATTTAAGTGGAATCGATTCTTTTGTGAATAAATATGTTATGGGATTTGATTGAGTATCATTTTGGGAATGTGGTTCATCCTTGATGTGTTGTTTGGATTGGTTTACCTTTGTGGTAATTTATTTGGAATGGTTCCCTACTTTGGAACCTTAAGTTGTTTATTCATGCTAAAATATTATTACTTAGCATTTATTTGGAAGCCCAGCTGGCATATTTGTTGCATCGGGCGATGGGAAAGATTATAATGGCAAAGCCAAGTCCATTATAATGTTGACCATTGTTTTGCCCCCTTCTATACCCTTTCCAGATTGGCCTTGGAAAAGACAAGTTAGCTTCCTTTGTGAATGTATCTAGCTACCGAGCATGACTTTGTGGCATGGCTCTTGTCCCTTGTGACACTTTTATGGTTATTGTTCCGGTACCGGGGAATTCTCTTCAGCTTTCATGCCATTATGAAGATGTTGATGGTTGATTACTGAAGCTGCGCAGCGATCCTTTATTTGGATGTATCGGTTTGAAAACCTTGGCTAATATCCTTTGTTATGTTTTTATTTCCGCTGCTATCTGTTATGTGATAAATTCTATGTGCTATGTGATATTTATTATTGCTTATTGCTTCTTGCATCATAGCATGTCATGCAGTTGCATTAGTAACTTATTGAGATTTATCTCACCCCCTTTCTTTTATCTTTGTTTTTCCTTAACCCCCCCCAGGTGCTAAGGATTAGTCTTGCTGATCACGAGAAAGAGGACGTCGAGTGTGGATTCATTCTTTTGGGGAAAGTTGTTATAGGTTGGTTTACATTATATCAATGTGTAACCTTTTGGGGATATTTGTACCAAACATTGACGTCACTAGGATTTGTGTATTTTGTAACTTTGGTGTATAAGCTTATGGAGTTTATACTAGTTTTACTTTGTTGTTCAAGTTGATTTACAAAACCTTGTGTTATCATATTTTGGGTATAAAAGGAAATTTTTATCTCCATCATTTTAGAGTTTATTGTTTAAGTCGATGTCCAGCTCGCGATCTCGGGCCCGCGGGGTTCGGGACGCGACAGGATCCCACCATTTAGAATCCCATAATTGCCATCGAGACGTATGTTAATGGCATAGGATTCACTTTTCTGGCGAATAAGGCATCCTCATTGGAAGGAGAAGCAAGGTCCGAGTAATTGGCGTCTCCAAAACCGAGTATCCCACGACTGTTGTCAAGACGTAAGTTAACAACACAGGATCCCACCATTTAGAGTCCCATAATTGTCATCAAGACGAAAGTTAATGGCATAGGATTCACTTTTCTGGCAGAAAGGCAGTCGCGTCAGAAGGAGAAGCGAGGTCTGAGTAATTGGCATCTCCAAACCCAGAGTCCCATAACTATCATCAAAACGTAAGTTAATGGCATAGGATTCACATTTTCCAACATAAGGTACAAACTCGTTGGAAGGAGAAGCAAGGTCCGGGTAACTGGCGTCTCCAAAATCCAAGGCGGTTCGTCATCAACAATAGGGCATGTTTAGAATTGGATCAAAGAGATTGATTCCTCTGTATGGATTGCAACTGGAGACGGTTCGTCATCAGCAAAAAGGAGTATATTTAGAATTGGGTCAAAGAGATTGATTCCTCAGTATGGGTACTCTCCAAACTCTAAGCTTTACTTATCGCAAGTATTGTTTTCGAAAATGATTTTCAAAATACCTTTAACCTCAGTTTTTGCGTATTTTCAGAGTCGAACTACGTTTGGCCTGATTTCCTTCCGAGAATACATAGGCAGCTTTTTAGAACGACCATACCCCTAGTTCAAACTGACGTCTTTTCTATCGACGACGGTACTTCATCCATAAGTATCGTCGCCGAGGGGCTCTGTAGACACCTCATTTTGGACGTTCATTTATAATCATACTACTTCTATGTCTCGCCTTTGATTTGGGTCAAAACTCGTTAAGTTGGACATGTTTCGTTAAGTTTTTGACGGACTCCGTTAGTTAGGGGCCAAACTGAACATTAAAACTATCACAGAGGGCAAAAAAAAAGTGCTTCCAGCACTTAGATGCCTCGTACAAGACATTCATGTCTCGTACGAGGTATCCCCCTCGACAGTCGGGTTTTTGGTCAGTTTCCTTGTTGATCTTAACCCCTTTTCTTGGCAAACACTCATGCAATCCGGGGAAAATCCCATGGCCGATCCTAGAGTCCTAAAATAACCTCTTGAGAATTAAGTCTTTGATTCCCAACCATAACAACTCTCCAACTAAAACCCTAGGTCACTGAAAACCTATAAATAAAGGGTTTCTTTCACTCTAAGAGAGGGAGGAGAATTTCTAGACAGCCCCAAGGCCGTTAAACCACCAAAAAACTCTCATAATTAGTATTTCTCCCATACCCACGAAATTTGGAAGATCAAAGGCCTTTAGTCAAGTCCATCCATAGGATTCTTGAAGAAAACGCTTAGGTAAAATCTTTTCTTTCTATCTTCTAATCTCCTTCTTTGCTTTGAAGTAGTGTGATTCCATCAAAGGATCATCCTAGAGCCTCTCCAATCCATGGAGATGGTCTCAAAGCATATGATCCGACATCCCAAATAAATAAGCAATTATTTATTTGTTTGTTTTTCTCTTTTGGTACATGAATGTATGATTTTGAAACGATGATGATGATTTCTTAGCAAGACCAATCCTAGATTGGGTGAATTGGGTGCTCCTTGACCTTCCCAATTCATAACTTAACCCCCGAATCCAGACATCTCGGTCCTTGTTCTGACAATAACATGGTGGCGACTCTCGAATCAACAAGAAGGTAAATCGAAGGATGAAAACGTGCCTCGAAGCAAAACCTCGCGCGCAAACAGAATGGTTGCTGAAGAAGAATCACCAGCAAATGAGCATAACACTTGGATTGAAACAGACTCAGAAGAGAGCGATGAAGATTCCGATGATGGACTCGTTTGTTTGGTAGCAAAGGATGATGAAGTTGAAGTTTATGACTCCGATGATGACTACTCCAAAGATGTTCCTGATATGAATGTCTTGAATAAACCTATCAAGAAATCTGCAGGTTTTCAAGAGGTGAAAAAGAAGAAAGGACCAACCATCAGCGAGCTCGTTGAACATGGATTTCTCACTCCGGCTCAAAGTGATGGTGGCTTGTTATTCTCTAGATGTGATCTGAGTACTAGAAGCAAACTTAGAAAGAGTGAATATGTTAGACCTCAAGTTGCACCTATTCCTACAATAAATCATGATGAGGACATTGTAAAGCAAGAAAAGTTATTCAAAGAGGCTAAAAAGGTAATCAGTCGATTTAGAGATATGAAGGAAGCTTTAGCATTATCATGTGATGAAATTTGTTGGTAGTGGTGCCCTAGGCACGTTTAATAAATGTTGTAATTGTTATCATTTATTTCATATCAATAAAAGAGATGTTTTAATTATTATTGTTGTTCATGTTTACATATAATAATCCCCGTCCCTAGTACTTATTAAGCACTAGTATAAAGGCTAAATGATCATGAGATGATCATGTTAGATTTATGGGTACTTGTTTGGAACAAGGTACTGGACATGACCCGCTTTATAAGATTTATGTCATGGTCTATGTCATACATATATCTCATATTAGTTATGTCATTTGAATCCTTAGACATGAAGTTATTATAGTCTTCCACTTGATGAACATTATGTTTGACATATTCAAACGCTACCTTTAACCGGGAAGTTATAAAGGGTATGATTGGCATAATCGGATTCACGTAGGGAAGAATAATAAGCTAAATGGATTTGTCCCTCCTCTGAGAGATGTCAAGCTTGGGCCACTCGTAGGAATGATGTTGATGAAATGTTCGGCCGGACTCAAATGAATTGACTGGATCAATGTCATTTGGATTATCAACATATTCGGAATCGAGAAAGTATTGAACAAAACAAGTTGACTGTTTGACCATGACTTGTGTTCAATGACGTCGAGGACAAAAGGATTATGACATATTCTAAAGGAATGCGAACTTGTATCTAGTTATACTATTTGGGTAGGTATGACGGTTTGCTAGAACCTAATCATATCTTATGGGATCATGTTTGAGCCCATTGCCAACTTAGTATAATCCTAGAGGGTCACACACAATAGAACGAATCTTAAATAAAAGGACCATGTTGGAATTTAGGGTCAGAGGACTTCCAAGGAATTTCTGGAAAGATCTGGGCCTCATGGTAAACCAAGCGGGCGCTTGGGTTGAACCAGGCGGGCGCCTGTTCAAGCCGGAAAGGAACTGGACTTTCTGCCCAAACAGGCGGGCGCCTGGGTAGGACCAGGCGGGCGCCCGGTATGCCGATTGGGAATTTCCTAATTCGATTAGGAATGGTTTTTGACACAAGTTACCTATTTGGAATAGGTCTTAATTGTGCATAAAAACCCCAATTCGGCCAGACCATATTAACAAGTGCTTTTGTGAGTCTCAAAGAGTTTGAGAGAGAGTTTATTTTGTTCTAAGATATCCTTGATTGAGGAACAAAATAATTCACAAAATAAATTCCATATAGTTCTTTATTATATTGTGAAAGTGTGTTTCATAATATTGGTTTAGCAACCAAGATCAAAGAAGCTCCTTTGATATTCGTTCGAAGTGTGGATACCGCTAGAGGGTGAAAATCATCAACTTCAAAGTTCGTGTTCAAGCTTTGTGATCGTGATCAAGTCTTCAAATCTCCACCAAAGACCAAGAGAAAATTTGATAGCCATCAAGGGTTAGTTATTCCTATATTCATCTTGTTGTATTTGATTTAATCATATGAACGGATCCATGGCTTTGGGTTTCTTAAAATTTTAAATGCTAAATTCCGCTGCGCATGTTACTTGGAAACCCAACAGTGGCATCAGAGCCCCGTTCATGTTGATTAATTCAATACTTGGATCATGTTGTGTGTATATAAATTGTTTATGTGCCAAGCATGATATGAATATTGGATTATATGATGTTTATGTGTTTTGTGATTTTATGTAGTTTATTGTTTTGCAACTTTAATCGCACGATTCAATCGCAATAAAAATTATGGTGGATTCTGAATTATTTCGATTATTGATTTTTGATTGGATCAAAGTTTTAATAATCGGGGAAAAATAATTTTGAGACAAAATTTTCGAACTTTAAAATTCTAAACTATTGTGGCCATTCAAGCGGGCGCCTGGTCCTTTGCAGGCGGGCGCTCGGTGGTCAAAATCTGTTCTGATTTTGGTTAAAATCTGAATATGGAATTTTCGATAAATCCAACAAAACCAGTAACAAGACCACTTCAGACTTGCTGATCTGGAATGGGTTTGGGGTAGTTGGCTTGTGTGTGGATTTTGGGGTTTGATTTTCCTATTTGTTTTAGTCTTGTGATTCCTAGATTGGTTCAAGTTTTGGATGGCTAATCTGCGTTCATCGAGATTGTGTTTCCCAAAATTGATCGCAATCAAAGTTTCAAAGACAAAACGAAATTAGAATTATGAAGAGTTCATAATTGCTAAAATTGAGAAAACAAAGTTCTTGATTCAATGATTGGAGATCCATGTGGAATTGTGAATGCAATTGGCCTACGTTCATCGAGACCATCTATTGCTTAGTTTCGGCCACATGGACTACTTTCTTGGTTTCTTGAATTAGTGCGGGATTGTGGTTGCCAAATGGCTTAGTTCGACCGCACTTCTTGTTGTCTTGATTTGGAGATAATAACCAAAGTTGAAATAGTCTCATCCTCATAATTATAGAGAAACTAATGACACATAAATATCATGCTTAAATTAATGGAGATTAATTTAGTGGCTAAACTTGATGTATAACATGTTTATGTTATGTGCTCATAAATGTGTTATATGCTATATGTGATGAACCTTCAAAGAAAGTTTTAAGTCCTTTTGCCATGCCATGATTAAAACACTTGTTTATACATGAGTAATTTTATGTGGGCTCGCCAAAGCGAGGTGCATTGATTTTATTCATGTTTGAGCAAGATGAGTGAATAAGAGTTTCCTATGCGTTTAAAATGGTTGGACTTAATTAAGCGTCAAAACAGTTTTGGGCTTAAGGCAAAGATGAGATTTAACATGCTTTTTGAAATTGGATTTCTTAAAGAATCTCATGAAAAGAACTGAGAGTCATATGAGATATGATCGACAAGAGTTGTCTACCTAATTGATTTAATTTTGAGCGGTGCGCCAAAGCGTACTCAAAATTAGATTAAAGCGGGATCTCAACCCATTTAAATTATACTATACATTGGATGTATAAAGAAGGTTGTATAATTTAGTGGGAGTATTTTGTTTTTTAAAATACATTATTTATCTCTTTAATGAAAATAGGTACTTATTAAATTTTGGAAATTTTTGCATATTTGTAGATAATGACTAATAACACTCAATCAATGTCGTTGCGATCGATCCTTGAGAAGGATAAGCTCGAAGAGAATGGTACAAACTTTATGGATTGTATCCGTAGCACAAGAATTGTTCTTAGGCAAGAAGATAAGTTGTACATTCTCGATGGGCCTCTCCCCGCTGAACCACCGCCTACTGCCCCTAGGGTAGAAAGAGACAATTACAAGAAACATCGTAATGATTCTAGAGATGTAAGTTGTCTCATGCTTGCTGCTATGTGTTCAAAACTCCAACAAAGTTTGGAACATTTGGAAGCCTATGAGATAGGCGTGGAGTTGAGAACCATGTTTCAAGAGCAAGCTAGGCAAGAGAGGTACAAGACCATTGTTGCATTCACTACTAGTAAAATGAATGAAGGGCAACAAGTGAGTCCTCACTTTCTTAAAATGAAAGGTTATGTAGAGCACCTTGAGAAACTTGGCTATCCAATCCCATTGGAGCTAGCCACAGATCTCATTCTTAATTCATTGTCTAAAAGTTATAATCAGTTTGTAATGAATTATAACATGCATGGAATGGATAAGAATCTCTCTGAGTTGCATGGGATGCTCAAAACTGCAGAGATGAAAATTGTGGAGAAAGGTTCTCCCGTGCTCTTGGTTCATGATGAGAAGAAGCCTGGTGCCAAAGGCAATGGTAAGGCAAAAGTTGTCAAACCCAAGATAAGCAAGGCAAAGGTTGCCAAGGCTTCTGAGGCAAAACCCGATACACAAAAGGATGCAATTTGTTTCCATTGTCAAGAAATTGGTCATTGGAAACGTAATTGCAAGGCTTTCTTGGAGAGCAAAAGAAGAAGAAGAGCAGCAAGGCTGCGTCGACTTCAGGTATCTATATGATAGATATTCTCCTTTCTACCACTGATTCTTGGGTATTGGATACCGGATGTGGTTCTCACATTTGTCTAAATGTGCAGGGACTAAAGAATAGGAGACTGCTTAAAGAAGGTGAAATAGATCTACGCGTGGGAAATGGAGCAAGAGTTGTTGCATTAGCCGTAGGGACTTATGAAGTCACTTTACCTTCCGGATTAATTCTTGTTTTGAACAATTGTTATTATGTTCCGGATTTAAGCAGAAATATTATTTCAATTTCTTGTTTGGATAATGAAGGTTTTAAGTTTCTTATTGAGAATAAGAAATTTTAAATTTATTTAAATGATGTGCTTTATGGTATTGCTAATTCATTTAATGGCCTTTATATCTTGGATGTCAAGAATGAAAATAATGTCTATCATGTAAATAAGAAATCTAAACCTAATGATGTAAATCATACTTATTTGTGGCATTGCCGTCTTGGTCATATTAATGAGAAGCGTATCTCAAAACTCCATGGGGACGGACTTTTGGGTTCATGTGACTTAGAGTCATATGATACTTGTGAGTCGTATCTTCTTGGAAAAATGACTAAGACACCTTTTACCAAGTTGGGTGAAAGGGCAAGCGACTTATTGGGGTTGATACATTCCGATGTATGTGGACCATTAAGTAGCAATGCTAGGGGAGGATTTCAATACTTCATAACCTTCACTGATGATTATAGTAGATTTGGGTATGTTTACCTAATGAAACATAAAAGTGAAGCATTTGAGATATTTAGAATATTTCAAAATGAAGTAGAAAAACAACTTGGCAAAAGTATAAAGGCACTTCGATCAGATCGAGGTGGTGAATACTTAAGTCAAGAATTTGATGATCATCTAAAGAATTGTGGAATAGTTTCACAATTGACTCCGCCCGGAACACCACAATGGAATGGTGTGTCTGAAAGGAGAAATTGGACTTTGTTAGACATGGTTCGATCAATGATGAGTCAAGTTGATCTTCCAATATCCTTTTGGGGTTACGCCCTAGAAACCGCTGCTTTCACACTAAATCAAGTTCCAACTAAATCGGTTCCAAAGACTCCATATGAGATGTGGAGTGGAAAGAAACCTAGTTTATCTTTCATGAGGATTTGGGGTTGCGAAGTTTATGTCAAGAGACTTATCTCTGACAAACTAGCACACAAATCTGATAAATGTATTTTCGTGGGATATCCTAAGGAAACTAAAGGATATTACTTTTACAACCGAAAGGACAACAAAGTGTTTGTTGCCCGAACTGGTGTCTTTCTAGAGAAAGAGTTTCTCTCCAAAGAAATCAGTGGGAGTAAAATAAATCTTGAAGAAATTCGAGACCCAGAAAATAACATTGAACCAATGGTGGAGCAAGAACAAGAACCACAAGGAGTTGTGGAACCTGTTCAAAGTACACAAGCAACTCGCAGATCTAGTAGGTTACGATCCGAGCCCGAGAGATATGGATTTCTCGTAACGGATAGTAATGAGGTAGAAATCATTGAGAATGATGAACCGTCAACCTACCAAGAGGCGATGTCTTCTCCTGATTCGGACAAGTGGCTAGGAGCCATGGAATCCGAATTGCAATCCATGCAAGACAATCAAGTTTGGAATTTGATTGATGCGCCCGAAGGTGTAAAAACCATAGGATGCAAATGGGTCTTCAAGAAGAAGACTGACATGGATGGGAAGGTGCATACTTACAAAGCTAGGCTTGTAGCGAAGAGTTATAGGCAAGTTCATGGTATTGACTATGATGAGACCTTTTCACCCGTAGCAATGATCAAGTCTATAAGAATTTTGCTTGCCATTGCCGCATATCATGACTATGAAATATGGCAGATGGACGTCAAAACCGCTTTCCTGAATGGAAAACTTCAAGAGGATGTGTATATGACACAACCAGAAGGTTTTGAACAAGATTCTAAGGTATGCAAATTGCAAAGATCCATCTATAGATTGAAGCAAGCTTCAAGGAGTTGGAATCTCCGTTTTGATGAATCCGTCAAAGAGTTTGGTTTCATCAAGAACGAAGATGAGCCTTGTGTATACAAGAAGATTAGTGGGAGCATAGTGCTATTCCTTATTTTATATGTGGATGACATATTGCTCATTGGAAACGACATTCCTACACTTCAATCTGTGAAGACTTGGTTAGGAAAGTGCTTCGCAATGAACGATATGGGTGAAGCCGCATATATTCTTGGCATTAAGATCTATAGAGATAGATCAAGAAGGCTACTTGGTTTAAGCCAAAGTACATACATTGACAAGGTCATTAGAAGATTCCGTATGGAAAATTCTAAGAGAGGCGCCTTGCCCGTGTTACATGGAGTTTCTCTAAGCAAGACTCAATGTCCTAAGACAAAAGATGAGCGTGAGAAAATGAATGATGTTCCATATGCTTCGGCAATTGGGTCCATCATGTATGCCATGATTTGTACTAGGCCGGATGTATCTTATGCTTTGAGCATGACAAGTAGATATCAATCCAACCCTGGCGAAAATCACTGGATAGCTGTAAAAGCGATTCTTAAGTACTTGAGAATAACTAAAGACTCGTTCTTAGTCTATGGAGGAATGGAAGATGATCTCGTTGTAAATGCTTACACGGATGCAAGCTTCCAAACCGACAAAGATGATAGCCGATCGCAATCGGGTTTTGTGTTTATGTTAAATGGTGGAGCTGTAAGCTGGAAGAGTTCCAAGCAAAGTACAACCGCTGATTCTACAACAGAAGCTGAGTATATTGCTGCATCGGATGCTTCAAAGGAAGCTGTTTGGATTAAGAAGTTCATAACTGAACTTGAAGTGGTTCCTAGCATTGCTAATCCAATAGACCTTTATTGCGATAATAATGGTGCTATTGCTCAAGCAAAGGAACCAAGAGCACATCAGAAATCCAAACACATACTTAGGCGTTTTCATATCATTCGAGAGATCGTTGATAGGGGAGATGTAAATATATGCAGAGTACCTACTGATGACAATGTTGCGGACCCGCTAACAAAGGGACTTCCACAAGCTAAACATGATGGTCATGTTAGGTCCAAGGAATTTCTGGAAAGATCTGGGCCTCCTGGTAAACCAAGCGGGCGCTTGGGTTGAACCAGGCAGGCGCCTGTTCAAGCCGGAAAGGAACTGGACTTTCTGCCCAAACAGGCGGGC
This sequence comes from Campanula takesimana, assembly GCA_026119855.1. Lineage (NCBI taxonomy): Eukaryota > Viridiplantae > Streptophyta > Magnoliopsida > Asterales > Campanulaceae > Campanula > Campanula takesimana. Next base: position 584,289 of record JAOWBW010000601.1, on the reverse strand, counting down.
GCCTGGGTAGGACCAGGCGGGCGCCCGGTATGCCGATTGGGAATTTCCTAATTCGATTAGGAATGGTTTTTGACACAAGTTACCAATTTGGAATAGGTCTTAATTGTGTATAAAAACCCTTTATTCGGCCAGACCATATTAACAAGTGCTTTTGTGAGTCTCAAAGAGTTTGAGAGAGAGTTTATTTTGTTCTAAGATATCCTTGATTGAGAAACAAAATAATTCACAAAATAAATTCCATATAGTTCTTTATTATATTGTGAAAGTGTGTTTCATAATATTGGTCTAGCAACCAAGATCAAAGAAGCTCCTTTGATATTCGTTCGAAGTGTGGATACCGCTAGAGGGTGAAAATCATCATCTTCAAAGTTCGTGTTCAAGCTTTGTGATCGTGATCAAGTCTTCAAATCTCCACCAAAGACCAAGAGAAAATTTGATAGCCATCAAGGGTTAGTTATTCCTATATTCATCTTGTTGTATTTGATTTAATCATATGAACGGATCCATGGCTTTGGGTTTCTTAAAATTTTAAATGCTAAATTCCGCTGCGCATGTTACTTGGAAACCCAATCCCAGCTTAAGACCAAGAAATCTCTATTAAAATCTGAACTCACCCTCCTTAAGCAGCAGATAAAGAGCATGACTCCTCTTACTGTTAAAAACACTTTTCTAACAGAACAGAACTCATTACTTAAAGTTCAAAACGATGAATTGGTTACTCAAATTACTGATCTTAAAATGATTACAAATGAGTGGTCCAATTTGCGTGTCACTATGGACGGTATCTTTGAGTCCCAAAAAGCCAGTGGTGATAAAAGTGGCTTGGGATTCACATCATCAACTAGTGACAACTTTAAGTGCGATGTCTGTGCTGAAAGAGACAGTGAATTTACAACTCAGCAAACTTATGAAATTCCCAATGAAAAACATTCTAATTCAATGGGTAAAGGACAGGAAAAAGTCAAGAGACAAACATTCTATTATGTCTACCCAACGAAACCATTTGGGAAAGCTAAAGAGAGGGAAATAGCTACAGATGAATCATCCTCTAGCAAAATCATTCTTGAAACAAAGCGCGCTCCTTCTCCGAGTGCACATTATGTGCCTAGGAGCCACACGCCTCACCGCCGTGCGCTCCTAGTCCTATGCGCCCTCCAAGAAATAGGTCTCCAAAATTTCAAAAGAATGATTTTGTTAAGGCTAGTTCATCTGACCCAAAGAAGAATGCTATCCCAAAGAAAAGTAAACAGTTTGTGAAAACTCACGTGATTGGTGACTTTCATCATTGTTCCATTTGTGATTGTTCGGGACATAAGGCCGTGGAATGCCTTTTGAGATTCACTCCCAATGCCAAAGGACGTAAAAATCATAAGGTCAAGCAAGAGTGGGTCGTCAAAAGTTGCTAACTCTAGGACCCTAAAAGGAATAAAGGGGACCTTCTTTAAATGTTTAAATTTAGGTTGTTTGCTTCATGTCTGGATCTTCAAAAGCTAAAACGTATGAATGGATTCTCGATAGTGGGTGTTCAAGACACATGACTGGAGATGGATCCTTACTTGAAGATGTTCATGAAGAGGTCCCTCCGTAACATTTAGTGATAACAACAAAGGTCAAATTGTAGCATATGGAAAGCTCAAGAAAGACAAAGTGTGCATTGAAAGAGTCTCTCGTCGAAGGGCTCAAGCACAATTTACTATCCATATCTCAATTTTGCGACAAAGGATTTGTCACGACCCGAAATCTAGGCTCTATTTTATTAGTAATAAATAATTATTATTTATTTAATTGCTTGATTATTTATTTAAATTATATTTATTTAAATATTTATGTATGCAATTTATGTGTAATAATATTTATGCTTAAGCATTTTAATTGGGTCATTTGGGCTAGTGTGGAAGTGTTGAGTCTTAATTGTTAGTAGGGAGTGTGGCATTTGTGTTAGTAGAAAGGGAGGGGCCTAGATGTAACTTTTTAAAATAATTCCCCTACTCCCTCCCTATTCCCCTCACCTCCCTCACCTTCTCCCTCACTCTCCCCATTCTTCTTCCCAGCTCAATCTCTCTCTCTCTCCAAAAGGTAAGCATTTTTCTTCTCCTCCTTCTCTCCTCATTTTCTTCCTCTTCCTCTTGTAATCTCTCATTTCTTAAAACTTGAACATTGTTTAGATCGTCGATAGGATCGCGTAGAATCAAAAATATTTGAAATCCATCAACTTTGAGAAAATCCAAGTAAGTTACTTTTCCCCCATTTTGATGCTAAAATGTTCATATCATGTTTATATGATGTTTGATGTGTTATATTTGAAGTTTGACTGAGTTTGGAATTTATTGAGAATTTATTTTGGGTTTTGATCAAAAATGGTGAAATCTTGAATGTTGGATTTGATTCTTGATTTAGGTTGTTAAATGTTGTTGTATGAGTCTTTTTAGACTTATAAGTTGTTTTGGTACATTAGCAAGCTAGTTAGAAGGTTAGATTTTGGTTGATATGTGTTTTGGTATGAAAATGGAAGAACCCATGTTGTTCTTCCCGATTTCTTGGAATTCAGAAGATTGGGCGGCCGCACAAAAGAGTCTGGGCGACCGCACATCTATCTGAAAGCTGTTGTTCTTGTTTTGAGGGATTTTGGGCGACCGTACAGTCCATTTTGGGCGGCCGCACAGAACCCCTGAAAGTTTACATTTGTTAATTTTGTGTGATTGAAGAATGCGTGTTGATCCAAATCTTGGGTGTCCTTCTAGTTGAACTTAGTGAACGTTGTAGTACACTCTAGTGATAGAATTGAGTCCTTTATGACCAAGTTTGTGTTTGAAATTAATTAAGTGTTAATTGTAATTGTTAGAACACTTTATTGATTGGATTTGATTCTTTTGTGAATAAATACGATATGGAAATTGATTAAGAATCGTTTTGGGAATGTGGTTCGTCCTTGATGGGTTGTTTGTATTGGTTTACCTTTGTGGTGATTTAATTGGATTGGTTCCCTACTTTGGAACCTTAAGTTGTTAAATCATGCTAAATTATTATTACTTAGCATTTATTTGGAAGCCCAGCTGGCATATTTGTTGCATCGGGCGATGGGAAGGATTATAATGGCAAAGCCAAGTCCATTATAATGCTGACCATTGTTTTGCCCCCTTCTTTACCCTTTTCCAGATTGGCCTTGGAAAAGTCAAGTTAGCGTTCCTCTGTGAATGTATCTAGCTACTGGGCATGACTTTGTGTCATGGTCCTTGTCCTTTGTGACACTTTTATGGTTATTGGTTCCGGTACCGGGTTTTCTCTTCGGATTTCATGCTATGATGAAGATGATGATTGTTAATTATTGAAGCTGCGCAGCGATCCTTTATTTGGATGTTCCGGTTTGGAAAACCTTGGCTATATCCTTTGTTATGTGTTTATTTCCGCTGCTATCTGTTATGTGATAAATGCTATGTGCTATGTGATATTTATTATTGCTTATTGCTTCTTGCATCATAGCATGTCATGTAGTTGCATTAGTAACTTATTGAGATTTATCTCACCCCCTTTTCTTTTATCTTTGTTTTCCTTAACCCCCCCCCAGGTGCTAAGGAATAGTCTCGCTGATCACGAGAAAGAGGACGTCGAGTGTGGATACATTCTTTTGGGGAAGGTTGTCATAGGGTTTACATTATGTAAATGTGTAACCATTTTGGGATAGTTGTACCAAACAATGACATCATTAAGAATTGTATATTTGTATTTTTTGGGCATAAACTTGTGGAAGTTTATGATAGTTGTATTTGGTTTTTATCAAACTTGGTTTTGTAAACTTTGGATCATCACCTTTTGGTATCAAATGGAATTTTTAACTTCGGTATTTGTCAGTTTTGGTTTTAGAGTCGACGTCCAGATCGCGGTCTCGGGCCCGCGGGGTCCGGGGTCGCGACAGTTGGTATCAGAGCTATGGCATTAGCTCTAAGTATAAGTCTAGGTGGATTAGTATGACCTAGGTGGGTAGTAGTGTGCGGAGTGATTAACGGTTGATGTTTTATGCAGGTACTTGTTTACAATGGTTCGTAGAAGGAGTGGAGAAGGTAGTACCGGTAATGCAAATCAGAATGATACAAGGGAAAAAGCACGTGCCATGTTTCAAGGCATGTTCGAGGCGGCCATGAAGGCCATACATGATCAAGGTCCGAGGGTAGAGCAAGCACCACCCCGCTATGGATTGGAGCAATTTCTCAAGTTGAAACCGGTTGAATTCAATGGGGAACCCGATGTAAGGAAGGCTGAGTTGTGGATTGAGTCGATGGAGAAGATTTATGATGTATTTGGGTGTTCGGATGAGGACAAGGTCCGGTTTGTGGCTTACAAGCTTGTGGGAGCCGCCGAGCATTGGTGGAAAGGTGTTAAAGCTACTTGGGATGATACTCACACGGTGTATGCGTGGGAGTTGTTTGTGCGCAAATTCAAGGAGCATTTCATTCCGGTTGTTGATCAAAACCGAAAGGAGATTGAGCTACTCAACTTGGAGCAAGGTGTGTTGTATATAGCACAATACTCGGCTAAGTTCATAGAATTAGCCCGGTATTGCGACTATTTGGTGAGGACCGAGGAACAAAAAGCTATGAGATTTATTCGGGGATTGAAGACCTCCATCCGTACTCAACTGATTGCTCAACGGATTGTGACTTTCCAAGATGCGGTGGACCGAGCCTATTTGATAGAGCAAGATATTGGGGAGCATAAGAGGAAGACCGAGGTAGCCAACCCGAGTAGGCAAGGAGCGCAGAGCAAGACACAGCACCGTTCCGACAATCGAGGTAACCCGGGAGCATCATCTCAGTTTAAGGGGCAAACCACACCGAGGAATCTGGGTACTACTCTGGGGATTCAGAATAGGAAGCCTTGTACCTTTTGTCAGAAGGTAGGCCATTCGGAGGATAGGTGTTGGAAAAAGCAAGGCAAGTGTACCAATTGTGGTGAAATGGGGCACTTTACGAGAGAGTGCACGAGGTACAGAGGTCAAGCATCCGGGTCAGGAGTTGGTACTAATCAGGGTCAGAAAAGGGATGTTAATGGGCCCAAAGTTCAAGGGAAGGTTTATGCCATGAATCAACAACAAGCTACCGATGATCCATCCGTTATTGGAGGTATTGTTTCTGTGTCTAATGTGAGCGCACGAGCGTTAGTAGATCCAGGATCATCTCATTCATACATTTCTGTGCAATTTGCTTCTCTGTTAAATGCTGCATTTGAGTCTTTACGGTACGTGCTAGAGGTGTCGACCCCTATAGGAGAATGCTTGATTTCTGATCGAGTCTTTCGTGCTTGTGATGTGGTTATTTGTGGTCGAGTCCTTTGTGCGGATTTGGTAGTTCTTCCTATCCAAGACTTTGATGTCATTTTGGGTATGGATTGGTTGAGCAAGTTTCATGCTTCCGTAGATTGCCGTAAGAAAACTGTTACTTTTTCTATTCCCGATGTGCCTAAATTTGTGTTTGAGGCTAGTCCTCTGAGTAGAAAGGTTCGCTTAATTTCTTTTATGAAAACGAGAAAATTATTGCATAGTGGTTGTGAGGGGTATTTGGCTAGTGTTCTTGATACTAGGAAAGAGTCCCCTAGTTTTGATAGTGTTCAGGTAGTTCGGGAATTTCCCGATGTTTTCTCTACCGAGTATGATATGCCTCCCGATCGTGAGATTGAGTTTTGTATAGATCTTTTGCCGGGTACGGCTCCAATTTCGAAAGCACCTTATAGGTTAGCCCCCACCGAGTTGAAGGAACTAAAGGTTCAGTTGCAAGAGTTGCTTGATCGAGGGTTTATCCGCCCTAGTGTTTCCCTGTGGGGAGCACCGGTTTTGTTTGTGCGGAAGAAAGATGGTTCGTTGAGATTGTGTATCGATTACCGGAAGTTGAATCAGGTTACGGTGAAGAACAAGTATCCTCTACCGCACATTGATGATTTGTTTGATCAGCTTCAAGGGTCCGTGGTTTTCTCTAAACTTGATTTGAGGAGTGGGTACCATCAGTTGAAGGTTAGATCGGAGGATATTCCGAAGACTGCTTTCCGCACTCGTTATGGTCATTATGAGTTCTTGGTTATGCCGTTTGGGTTGACTAACGCGCCGGCCGTGTTTATGGATTTGATGAACCGAATTTTCCATCCGTATTTTGATTCGTTCGTGGTAGTCTTCATCGACGACATTCTTGTTTATTCGAAATCTCGAGAGGAGCATGAACAACACTTGAGGACAGTTTTATCCGTTCTTGCGAGGGAGAAATTATTTGCGAAGTTTAGCAAATGCGAATTTTGGCTCGAGAAGGTGTCGTTTCTAGGCCATGTGATTTCTAAAGATGGGATTTCGGTGGATCCTTCAAAGATTGAAGCAATAGTGGATTGGAAGAGACCCGAGTCAGTGACCGAGATCCGTAGCTTTCTGGGTTTAGCCGGTTATTATCGAAGATTTATTGAAGGGTTTTCGAGGATTGCTACTCCGATGACGCAGTTGACCCGGAAGAATGTCCCGTTTGTATGGACTGAGAAATGTGACAAGAGTTTCGAGGAATTGAAGAAGAGGTTGACTACCGCACCGATCTTGACTCTGCCTAATGGGAGCGATGGCCTAGTGATTTACAGTGATGCTTCGAAAGAGGGTTTGGGTTGTGTGTTGATGCAGAATGGGAAAGTGATTGCGTATGCTTCAAGAAAGTTGAGCCCGAGTGAACAGAATTACCTGACTCATGATATGGAATTAGCGGCTATTGTCTTTGCGTTGCACAAATGGAAGCACTACCTTTATGAGGCGAAGTTTGAGATTTTTACCGATCACAAGAGTTTGAAGTACCTTTTATCCCAGAAAGAGTTGAATAATAGACAGCGCCGATGGATGGAATTGTTGAAGGATTATGATTGTACGATTTCTTATCACCCGGGAAAGGCGAATGTGGTAGCCGATGCGATTAGTAGAAAATCTTATGTGGCTTCGATGATGGTCCGTGAATGGAAAATGCTTGAGGATGTTCGAGATTGGTCTCCTCGTGAATCGAGACATGGGGCTATTTTTGCGAATATTAGGGTGTCTCCGACCCTAATTCAGAGGATAAAGGAAGCTCAGAGAGAAGATCCCGAGTTGGTGAAGATAATGGGTAAACTGAAGGAAAAGAATTTTGAGGATTTTTCATTGAGCTCGAGTGGAGTTTTGACTTTCCGTGGTCGTTTGTGTGTTCCGGATGTTGATGGAATTAAGCAGAGAGTTCTTGATGAGGGTCACAAATCGAGGTATACTATTCATCCCGGTAGTACGAAGATGTATCCGGATTTGAAGCAACAATTTTGGTGGATTAATATTGTCACGACCCGAAAACTAGGCTCTATTTTATTAGTAATAAATAATTATTATTTATTTAATTGCTTATTTATTTATTAAAATTATTATTTAATTAATAATTTGTGTGTGCGTTTTATGTTTCATAATAATTATGCCTAGCATTTTATTTGGGTCATTTGTGCTAGTGTAGAAGTGTCGAGTCTTATTTGTTAGTGGGGAGTATTTGTGTTACAGTTGGGGAAGGGGTCTAATTGTAACATTTTGGAAATAATTCCCCCTACACCCTCTCTTCTCCCTCACCTCCCCCTCATTCCCAGCACATCTCTCTCTCTCTCTCCTTCCATGAAATGGGTAAGTTTCTCTGTCACGACCCGAAATATAGGCTCTATTTTATTAGTAAAAAAAAAAAAATTATTATTTATTTATTTGCTTATTTATTTATTTAAATTATTATTTATTTAAATATGTATGTGTGCAATTTATGTGTTATAATATTTATGCCTAGCATTTTATTTGGGTCATTTGGGTTAGTGTGGTATTGTTGAATCTTAATTGATAGTTGGGAGTGTTGAGTTGGGTAGTATTAGAGGAGGGGTCTTTGTGTAAGTTTTTAAATTACTCCCACCCTCTCCCTACACCTCCTTCTCCCTCATACACTCCATCTCCCTCACCTCTCCTTCCCATTCCCAGCCACTCTCTTCCTCTCTCCTCCTTGTGGGTAAGTTTTCTTTCCCCTCCTTCTCTCTTCATTTACTCCATCTTCCTTTCATTATTATTCATTTCTTAAAACATGAACATTGTTTAGATCGTCGTTAGGATCGCGTAGACTCAAAAAGAATCGAATTCCGTCGACTTTCATTATTTTCAGGTAAGTTACTTTTCCCCCATTTTGATGTTAAAATGTTCATATCATGTTTAGATAATGTTTGATGTGTTATATTTGAAGTTTGGTTGGATTTTGAATTTATTGAGAATTTATTTTGGGTTTTGATAAAAAATGGTGAAATCTTGAATGTTGGGTTTGATTCTTGATTTTGGTTGTTAAATGTTGTTGTGGGCGACCGCACAGTCCATTTTGGGCGGCCGCACAGTCCTCTGGAAGTTTTTATTTTGTTTGTTTGTGTGATTGAAGAACGCGTTTTGATCCAAATCTTGGGTGTCCTTCTAGTTGACCTTAGTGACCATTGTAGTACCCTCTAGTGATAGAATTGAGTCCTTTGTGATCAAGTTTGTGTTTGAAATTAATTAAGTATTGATTGTCATTGTTGGAACACTTTATTGATTAGATTTGATTCTTTTGTGAATAAATACGATATGGAATTTGATTAAGTATCATTTTGGGAATGTGGTTCATCTTTGATGTGCGGTTTGTTTTGGTTTACCTTTGTGGTGATTAAATTGGATTGGTTCCCTACTTTGGAACCTTAAGTTCTTTATTCATGCTAAATTATTATTACATAGCATTTATTTGAAAGCCCAGCTGGCATATTTTTGCATCGGGCGATGGGAAGGATTATAATGGCAAAGCCAAGTCCATTATAATGTTGACCATTGTTTTGCCCTTACTATACCCTTCTCCAGATTGGCCTTGGAAAGGTTAAGTTAGCTTCCTTTGGGAATGTATCTAGCTAGCGGGCATGACTTTGTGTCATGGTCCTTGTCCTTTGTGACACTTTTATGGTTATTGGTTCCGGTACCGGGGTTTTCTCTTCGGCTTTCATGATATTATGAAGATGATGATTTGTTGATTATTGAAGCTGCGCAGCGATCCTTTATTTGGATGTTCCGGTTTGGAAAACCTTGGCTATATCCTTTGTTATGTGTTTATTTCCGCTGCTATCTGTTATGTGATAAATGCTATGTGCTATGTGATATTTATTATTGCTTATTGCTTCTTGCATCATAGCATGTCATATAGTTGCATTAGTAACTTATTGAGATTTATCTCACCCCCTTTTCTTTTATCTTTGTTTTTCCTTAACCCCCCCAGGTGCTAAGGAATAGTCTCGCTGATCACGAAAAAGAGGACGTCGAGTGTGGATACATTCTTTTGGTGAAGGTTGTTATAGGTTGGTTTACATTATGTAAATGTGTAACCATTTTGGGATAGTTGTACCAAACAATGACGTCACTAAGAATTGTATATTTGTATTTTGTTGGACATAAACTTGTGGAAGTTTATGATAGTTATATTGGTTTTTTATCAAACTTGGTTTTGTAAAACTTTAGATTATCACCTTTTGATATTAAATGGAATTTTTAACCTTGGTATTTCATAGTTTTAGTTTTAGAGTCGACGTCCAGCTCGCGGTCTCGGGCCCGCGGGGTCCGGGGGCGCGACATTCTCTCTCACTTCTCTCTACATTTCCATCATCTTCCTCTCTTTATTTCTCATTTCTTAAAACATGAAATGTGTTTAGATCGTCGATAGGATCGCGTAGAACCAAAAAGAATTTAATTCCGTCATCTTTGAGAATTTTCAAGTAAGTTGCTTTTCCCCCATTTTTATGCTAAAGTGTTCATATCATGTTTATATTATGCTTGATGTGTTATATTTGAAGTTTGGTTGAATTTGGAATTTATTTGGAATTTATTTTGAGTTTTGGTCAAAAATGGTGATTTTAGGAATGTTGGGTTTGAATCTTGATCTTGGCTGATAAATGGTATTATTTGAGTCCCCATTCTAGTTATAAGTTGTTTTGGGTTCATCTTTATGCTTGGTGGAAGGTTGATTATGTTTGATTTTGGTTGTAATATGAAATGGGTAAGAAAATTGGTAGAAACCCAGATTTTGGCCGGATTTCGTCCCTCCGGGCAAGGAGGCGCGCGCACCATGTTTTGGGAGGCGCGCGCACCCTTTTCTGCTTCGAAATCGCAGCCTTCTGACCTTAGGAGGCGCGCGCATCACTTTTTGTGGAGGCGCGCGCATCCCTCTTTTTCCAGTTTGTCCGTTTTTCGTTCGATCTTCCGGAGGCCATAACTTTCTCATCCGGACTCCGTTTTAGGCGTGTAAACTATCGTTTCGAAGCTCTCTTCGAGTAATACAAGATGGTATAGGTTGTTTAGTTAAGTTATAAGTTTTATACTTCGGGATTTTATTGGGTGTTTGGGCATCTTATGATGTGTTCGTGGTTATTCCAATCGAATTGATTTTCGAGTAAGACTTGGTCTAGGTTTTAGGCGATGTCCCATAGTACCTAGATAGTTGTTGTTGAACACCAAAGTGTAGGGTTTAATCCGGTCGTGATCATGTTCTAAAGATTAACCTTTTTGATTCATTTGGGGGTTTGGGATTGGTTCGTTAAGGACGAAGGTAAAGCGTGTATTGGCAATTGGGTACTTACGGTTTGATTAACCTTAAAGTGTATTCATTCTGATTCCTACTTTGGAATTTCAGGTGTGATGAGATGGTTGAGTTCATAGTCCTAGTACATCTTTATGAGTAAACGTTTAGGATAATTTTGGGTTGTAGTCGTTGTACTATTTGTGAGCGACCGTTTGGGTTGTGTTCCTTATGAGTAACTTATGGGTATCATCTTTGAAATGTATCTGGTATGGTTCCTCTTTATGGAATTATCGTATTCTAATAATCATTGTTGTTGAGCTCCTTATGAGCAATACCGTTTATCGTTGTTGTGCTCTTTATGAGAAATTCCGTTTATCGTTGTTGTGCTCTTCATGAGAAACTCTTGTTATCGTTGTTATTAAACTCTTCATGAGTAACCGTTGCATCTTTATGGTGATTATTTGGTATGGTTCCCTACTTTGGAACCCTAAATTGTTTAATTAAGCTAGTATTTATTACTCAGCATTTATTGAAAGTCCAGCTGGTTAAATTGTGTATCGAGTCAGGCAATGGATAATCCTATAATGGCACGAGCCAAGTCCAGTATAGCATCGCCCATTGGTCCTTCTATCCTCATCCAGATTGGCCTTGGTTGGGATGAGCTAGCTCCGTTGTGGGTATTCTAGCTAATCGTTTTGGAGCATGACTTTGTGGCATGGCTCCCGCCCCTTGTGGCACTTTACATTGTTATTGGTTCCGGTACGGGTTTCTCTTGACCTTTTATGCTACTATGAAGATGGTTTGTTTGATTGATGGGTTGATTGGTCGCTTCTGACCGGGGATTTCTCTTCAGCTTTCATGCTACTATGAAGATGATGAATTGTTGGTTATTGAAGCTGCGCAGCGACCTTTATTTGGTTCTTTCAGTTGGGAAACCTTGGCTAATATCCTTTGTTATGTGTTTACTTTCCGCTGCTATCTGTTGACAGTTAATTGTTACATGCTATGTGATATTTATCATTGTTTATTGCTTATTGCATTATAGCATGTCATGTAGTTGCATTAGTAACTTACTGAGATTTTATCTCACCCCGTTTATTTCCATCTTTGTTTTTCCTTAACCCCCCCCAGGAGGAAAATGATTAGGATTCGCGGATCGAGGAGGACGTCGAGAGGATTGAGATTTTGGGGCAGGTTGTTATGGATCTGTTTACATTATTTAAATGTATAACCTTTTGGGGATAGTTTTACCATTATTGACGTCATTAAGGATTGTATATTTTATTCTTTTGGGTATAAGCTGTGGATCTTATGTTAGATGTACTTTGTTGATTTAAACTTGGATTTGTAAAACCTTATGTTATCATCTTTTGGTTCAAAATGAAATTTTTAACTTCTATATTTTAGAGTTTTGGTTTTAAGTCGACGTCCAGCTCGCGGTCTCGGGCCCACGGGGTTCGGGGTCGCGACGGTTGGTATCAGAGCTATGGTTTATCTCTATGTATAAGTATAGGTGGATTAGTATGACCTAGGAGGGTAGTGTGTTCGGAGTGAGTAACAATTGTTGTTTTATGCAGGTACTTGTTTGAAATGGCTCGAAGGATAAGTGGTGAAAGTAATACCGGTAATGCAAATCAGAATGAAACAAAGGATGAAGCCCGTGCAATGTTTCAGGGCATGTTTGAGGCGGCCATGAAGGCCATACATGATCAAGGTCCGAGGGTAGAACAAGCACCACCACCCCGCTACGGATTGGAACAATTTCTGAAATTGAAACCAGTTGAGTTCAATGGGGAACCCGATGTAAGGAAGGCCGAGCTATGGATTGAGTAGATGGAGAAAATTTATGATGTCTTTGGTTGCACCGATGAAGACAAGGTCCGGTTTGCGGCTTATAAACTTGTAGGTGCCGCCGAGCATTGGTGGAAGGGTGTTAAAGCGAGTTGGGATGATACTCACACCGTGTATGCATGGGAATTGTTTGTGCGAAAGTTCAAGTAGCATTTCATTCCGGTAGTGGATCAGAACCGAAAGGAGATCGAGCTACTCAACTTGGAGCAAGGTTTGTTGTCTATAGCCCAGTACTCGGCTAAGTTCATAGAATTAGCCCGGTATTGCGACTATTTGGTGAGGACCGAGGAACAGAAAGCTATGAGATTCATTCGGGGATTGAAGACCTCCATCCGTACTCAACTTATTGCCCAACGGATTGTGACTTTCCAAGATGCGGTAGACAGAGCTTACTTGATCGAGCAAGATATTGGGGAGCATAAAAGGAAAACCGATAGTTTTACCATTATTGACGTCATTAAGGATTGTATATTTTATTCTTTTGGGTATAAGCTGTGGAGCTTATGTTAGATGTACTTTGTTGATTTAAACTTGGATTTGTAAAACCTTATGTTATCATCTTTTGGTTCAAAATGAAATTTTTAACTTCTATATTTTAGAGTTTTGGTTTTAAGTCGATGTCCAGCTCGCGGTCTCGGGCCCACGGGGTTCGGGATCGCGACAAATATGAAGAGGGAAATAGCCGAGTATGTATCGAGGTGTTTAACTTGTCAACAGGTCAAAGCCGAGCATCAGAGACCCGCGGGACTACTTCAGCCGTTAGAGATTCTCGAGTGGAAATGGGAGCATGTGACTATGGATTTCGTTACGGGACTACCTCGTACCCGTAGGAAGTATGACAGTGTTTGGGTAATAGTGAATAGATTGACCAAGAGTGCCCATTTCTTGCCTATTGACATCAGATATTCGATGGAGAAGCTTGCGACCCTTTATATCGATGAGATTGTTACATTGCATGGGGTTCCGGTTAGCATTGTGTCAGATCGAGACCCGAGGTTTACTTCTAGATTCTGGAAGGCATTTCAAGAAGCTTTGGGTACAGATTTGCGATTCAGTACAGCTTTTCATCCTCAGACCGACGGTCAATCCGAGAGGACTATTCAGATTCTTGAGGATATGTTGCGAGCGTGTTCGATAGACTTTTCCGATTCTTGGGATTCGCACCTACCGTTAGTGGAGTTCTCTTACAACAATAGTTATCAGGCTAGTATCGAGATGGCGCCGTTTGAGGCCTTGTATGGAAGGAAATGTAGATCGCCTATTTGTTGGGATGAGGTTGGTGAAGCGAAGATTGTGGGTATCGATTTGCTTCGGGATTCAGTTGGAAAAGTCAAAGTTATCCGGGATAGATTGAAGACAGCCCAGAGTCGACATAAGAGCTACGCAGATAACCGAAGGCGAGATCTTAGTTTTCAGACCGGTGATAGGGTGTTTTTGAAAGTGGCTCCAAAGGTGGGTATTCGTAGATTCGGGAAGAAAGGCAAATTGGCTCCGAGGTTTATTGGTCCGTTTGAGATTTTGGGAAAGGTTGGACTTCTAGCGTATCGTCTTGCGTTACCGCCATTTTTGGAACGGTTGCATAATGTTTTTCACGTTTCTATGCTTCGGAAGTATGTTCATGATCCATCTCACGTGTTACCGAGGATACCGGAGGATATTGAGCCCGATATGACTTATGAGGAACGACCGGTTCGGATTTTAGATACCAAAGTCCAAGAGTTGAGGAGCAAGAGCATCGCGTTGGTTCGAGTTCTTTGGAGGAATCATAACATCGAGGAGTCGACGTGGGAGCTCCGAGATGAGATCGAGAGGAATTTTCCGTGGCTTTTTGTTTAAGGTGAGTCTCGTTAAAATTCGGGTCGAAGTTTCTTTAAGGGGGAGTGAATGTCACGACCCGAGATCTAGGCTCTATTTTATTAGTAATAAATAATTATTATTTATTTAATTGCTTGATTATTTATTTAAATTATTATTTATTTAAATATTTATGTATGCAATTTATGTGTAATAATATTTATGCTTAAGCATTTTAATTGGGTCATTTGGGCTAGTGTGGAAGTGTTGAGTCTTAATTGTTAGTAGGGAGTGTGGCATTTGTGTTAGTAGAAAGGGAGGGGCCTAGATGTAACTTTTTAAAATAATTCCCCTACTCCCTCCCTATTCCCCTCACCTCCCTCACCTTCTCCCTCACTCTCCCCATTCTTCTTCCCAGCTCAATCTCTCTCTCTCTCCAAAAGGTAAGCATTTTTCTTCTCCTCCTTCTGTCCTCATTTTCTTACTCTTCCTCTTGTAATCTCTCATTTCTTAAAACTTGAACATTGTTTAGATCGTCGATAGGATCGCGTAGAATCAAAAAAATTTGAAATCCATCAACTTTGAGAAAATCCAAGTAAGTTACTTTTCCCCCATTTTGATTCTAAAATGTTCATATCATGTTTATATGATGTTTGATGTGTTATATTTGAAGTTTGATTGAGTTTGGAATTTATTGAGAATTTATTTTGGGTTTAGATCAAAAATGGTGAAATCTTGAATGTTGGATTTGATTCTTGATTTAGGTTGTTAAATGTTGTTGTATGAGTCTTTTTAGACTTATAAGTTGTTTTGGTACATTAGCAAGCTAGTTAGAAGGTTAGATTTTGGTTGATATGTGTTTTGGTATGAAAATGGAAGAACCCATGTTGTTCTTCCCGATTTCTGGCAATTCAGAAGATTGGGCGGCCGCACAAAAGAGTCTGGGCGACCGCACATCTATCTGAAAGCTTTTGTTCTTGTTTTGAGGGATTTTGGGCAACCGCACAGTCCATTTTGGGCGGCCGCACAGAACCCCTGAAAGTTTACATTTGTTAATTTTGTGTGATTGAAGAATGCGTGTTGATCCAAATCTTGGGTGTCCTTCTAGTTGAACTTAGTGAACGTTGTAGTACACTCTAGTGATAGAATTGAGTCCTTTGTGACCAAGTTTGTGTTTGAAATTAATTAAATGTTAATTGTCATTGTTTGAACACTTTATTGATTGGATTTGATTCTTTTGTGAATAAATACGATATGGAAATTGATTAAGAATCGTTTTGGGAATGTGGTTCGTCCTTGATGGGTTGTTTGTATTGGTTTACCTTTGTGGTGATTTAATTGGATTGGTTCCCTACTTTGGAACCTTAAGTTGTTAAATCATGCTAAATTATTATTACTTAGCATTTATTTGGAAGCCCAGCTGGCATATTTGTTGCATCGGGCGATGAGAAGGATTATAATGGCAAAGCCAAGTCCATTATAATGCTGACCATTGTTTTGCCCCCTTCTTTACCCTTTTCCAGATTGGCCTTGGAAAAGTCAAGTTAGCGTTCCTCTGTGAATGTATCTAGCTACCGGGCATGACTTTGTGTCATGGTCCTTGTCCTTTGTGACACATTTATGGTTATTGGTTCCGGTACCGGGGTTTTCTCTTCGGCTTTCATGCTATGATGAAGATGATGATTGTTAATTATTGAAGCTGCGCAGCGATCCTTTATTTGGATGTTCCGGTTTGGAAAACCTTGGCTATATCCTTTGTTATGTGTTTATTTCCGCTGCTATCTGTTATGTGATAAATGCTATGTGCTATGTGATATTTATTATTGCTTATTGCTTCTTGCATCATAGCATGTCATGTAGTTGCATTAGTAACTTATTGAGATTTATCTCACCCCCTTTTCTTTTATCTTTGTTTTTCCTTAACCCCCCTCAGGTGCTAAGGAATAGTCTCGCTGATCACGAGAAAGAGGACGTCGAGTGTGGATACATTCTTTTGGGGAAGGTTGTCATAGGTTGGTTTACATTATGTAAATATGTAACCATTTTGGGATAGTTGTACCAAACAATGACGTTTAAGAATTGTATATTTGTATTTTGTTGGGCATAAACTTGTGGAAGTTTATGATAGTTGTATTTGGTTTTTATCAAACTTGGTTTTGTAAACTTTGGATCATCACCTTTTGGTATCAAATGGAATTTTTAACTTCGGTATTTGTCAGTTTTGGTTTTAGAGTCGACGTCCAGATCGCGGTCTCGGGCCCGCGGGGTCCTGGGTCGCGACAGGATTAGAATGCCATGATACTTCGACGCAATGTCTTATCAAGATTGGCAAAACCGGAGCTACATTACTCACTCGATATCGTAAGACAAATATTTATATTATTGATTTCCATAGTATGAAATCTAGTACTAATCTTTGTTTTGTAGCTAAAAGTGTGAGCGAAAATAGTTGGCTGTGGCACAAGCGCTTAAGTCACTTGAACTTCAAGTATCTATCTAAACTCAGTAGGAATAATCTTGTTAAAGGACTTCCTAAGGTTGCTGATCATCATGACAAGAAGTGCGCCGCATGTCAACTTGGCAAACAACCGAAGAAATCTTTCTCCAGCAAGACCAATCCCTCAACTTCTAGATGTTTGCAACTGCTGCACATTCATCTATTTGGACCAATCACCACCGCAAGTATTAGAAGAAACAAGTATACTCTAGTTGTGGTGGATGATTATTCAAGATATACATGGGTGGAAATGATGATCTCAAAAGACAATTGTTATGACATTTTGACCACCTTATTCAGACTGCTCCAAACCCAAAAAGCAGATGACATCGTTAGTGTTCGATCCGACAATGGAACAGAATTCAAGAACAACGGTGTTGCTCGATATTACGACGATCATGGGATAGATCACAACTTTTCATCAGCTTGAGTTCCTCAACAAAATAGTGTTGTGGAAAGAAAGAATAGGACGTTGATTGACGCGGGAAAGACGATGATAGCTGAAGCTAAATTGCCTAATTACTTTTGGGAATAAGCTATCAACACAGAATGTTTTACTCAAAATCGTTCCCTCATCAACAAACTTCACAACAAGACTCCGTATGAACTTTGGTGTGGTAGAACTCCCAACATTGCATTCTTCAAGATCTTTGGTTGCAAATGTTATATCCTCTACAACGGAAACGAACACAGAGGTATTCGATGCCAAAGCTGACGAAGGTATTTTTGTTGGGTATGCCAAACATTCTAAAGATTTTCGCGTTTTTAATAGATCTATATGTTGGTAGTGGTGCCCTAGGCACGTTTAATAAACGTTGTAATTGTTATCATTTATTTCATATCAATAAAGAGATGTTTTGATTATTATTGTTGTTCATGTTTACTTATAATAATCTCCGTCCCTAGTACTTGTTAAGCACTAGTATAAAGGCTAAATGATCATGGGATGATCATGTTAGATTTATGGGTACTTGTTTGGAACAAGGTACTGGACATGACCCGCTCTATGAGATTTATGTCATGGTCTATGTCATACATATATCTCATATTAGTTATGTCATTTGAATCCTTAGACATGAAGTTATTATAGTCTTCCACTTGATGAACATTATGTTTGACATATTCAAACGCTACTTTTAACCGAGTAGTTATAAAGGGTATGATTGGCATAATCGGAATCCCATTGGAAAGAATAATAAGCTAAATGGATTTGTCCCTCCTCGGAGAGATGTCAAGCTTGGGCCACTCGTAGGAATGATGTTGATGAAATGTTCGGCCGGACTCAGATGAATTGATTGGATCAATGTCATTTGGATTATCAACATATTCGGAATCGAGAAAGTATTGAACAAAAACAAGTTGACTGTTTGACCATGACTTGTGTTCAATGACATCGTGGACAAAGGGATTGTGACATATTCTAAAGGAATGCAAACTTGTATCTAGTTATACTATTTGGGTAGGTATGACGGTTTGCTAGAACCTAATCATATCTTATGGGATCATGTTTGAGCTCATTGCCAACTTAGTATAATCCTAGAGGGTCACACACAATAGAACGAATCTTTAAAAAGGACTATATTGGAATTTTGGAAATTCTGGACATTCTGAAGAGTGGGCGACCGCACAGTATTGACTGGGCGGCCGCACACTTAGGACAGTTTTGTACCAGTTTTGCTTCAGATAGTTGTGCGACCGCACAAATGATTTTGGGCGGCCGCACAGTGCTGTCGGGTGGCAGATTCCTAATTTGATTTGGAAACGAATTTTGGAAGGATTTTGACACAAGTTTCCTATTTGGAATAGGTCATACTTGTGTATAAAAGACCAAATTCGGCCAGCACTCTAGGCCAATGATTTTGTGAGTCTCAAAGAGTTTGAGAGAGGGTTTATTTTGTTCCAAGACATTCTTGGTTGAGGAACAAAATAATACACAAAATAAATTCCATATAGTTCTTTTGATTGTGAAAAAGTGTTTCACAATTTGGTCTAGCAACCAAGATCAAAGAAGCTCCTTTGATATTCGTTCGAAGTGTGGATACCGCTAGAGGGTGAAAATCATCATCTTCAAAGTTCGTGTTCAAGCTTTATGATCGTGATCAAGTCTTCAAACCTCCACCAAAGACCAAGAGAATTTGATAGCCATCAAGGGTTAGTTTATTCCTTTATTCTTATGTTGTATTTGATTTAATCATATGAACGGATCCATGGCTTTGGGTTTCTTAAAATTTTAAATGCTAAATTCCGCTGCGCATGTTACTTGGAAACCCAACAGTGGTATCAGAGCCCCGTTCATGTTGATTAATTCAATACTTGGATCATGTTATGTGTATGTAAATTGTTTATGTGCCTTGCATGATTTGAATATTGGAATATATGTTGTTTATGTGTTATGTGATTTTATGTGGTTTATTGTTTTGCAACTTTAATCGCACGATTCAATCGCAATAAATAAATTATGGTGGATTCAGAATTGTTGATTATTAATTTTTGATTGGATCAAAGTTTTAATAATCGGGGAAAAATGATTTTGAGACAAAATTTTCGAACTTTGAAAATTCTGCACATTCTGATGGTACTGGGCGACCGCACAAAACGCCTTGGGCGGCCGCACAGTTTTGGGCGACCGCACAAGGGTTTTTGGGCGGCCGCACAAGTTGATCAGAAGGTCTGATTTTGGTTGAAAAACCAGAATCTGGAATTTTTCGAAAGATTCAACAAAACCAGTAACAGAACCAGTCCAGACTTGCTGATCTGGAATGGGTTTTGGGTAGTTGGTTTGTGTGTGGATCTTGGGGTTTGATTTTCCTATTTGTTTTAGTCTTGTGATTCTAAGATTGGTTCAAGGTTTGGATGGCTAATCTGCGTTCATCGAGATTGTGTTTCCCAAACTTGATCGCAATCAAAGTTTCAAAGATGAAACGAAGTTAGAATTATGAAGAGTTCATAATTGCTAAAATTGAGAAACAAAGTTCTTGATTCAAAGTTTGGAGATCCATGTGGAATTGTGAATGCAATTGGCCTACGTTCATCGAGACCATCTATTGCTTAGTTTCGGCCACATGGACTACTTTCTTGGTTTCTTGAATTAGTGCGGGATTGTGGTTGCCTAATGGCTTAGTTCAACCGCACTTCTTGTTGTCTTGATTTGGAGATAATAACCAAAGTTAAAATAGTCTCATCCTCATAATTATAGAGAAACTAATGACACATAAATACCATGCTTAAATTAATGGAGATTAATTTAGTGACTAAACTTGATGTATAACATGTTTATATTATGTGCTCATAAATGTGTTATATGCTATATGTGATGAACCTTCAAAGAAAGTTTTAAGTCCTTTTGCCATGCCATGATTAAAACACTTGTTTATATATGAGTAATTTTATGTGGGCTCGCCAAAGCGAGGTGCATTGATTTTATTCATGTTTGAGCAAGATGAGTGAATAAGAGTTTCCTATGCGTTTAAAATGGTTGGACTTAATTAAGCGTCAAAACAGTTTTGGGCTTAAGGTAAAGATGAGATTTAACATGCTTTTTGAAATTGGATTTCTTAAAGAATCTCATGAAAAGAACTGAGAGTCATATGAGATATGATTGACAAGAGTTGTCTACCTAATTGATTTAATTTTGAGCAGTGCGCCAAAGCGTACTCAAAATTAGATTAAAGCGGGATCTCAACCCATTTAAATTATATTATACATTGGATGTATATGAAGGTTATATAATTTAGTGGGAGTATTTTGTTTTAAAATACATTTTTTTTATCTCTTTAATGAAAAATCGGTACTTATTAAATTTTTGAAATTTTGCATATTTGTAGATAATGACTAATAACACTCAATCAATGTCGTTGCGATCGATCCTTGAGAAGGATAAGCTCGAAGAGAATGGTACTAACTTCATGGATTGGATCCGAAGCATAAGAATCGTTCTTAGGCAAGAAGATAAGTTGTACATTCTCGATGGGCCTCTCCCTGCTGAACCACCGCCTACTGCCCCTAGGGTAGAAAGAGACAATTACAAGAAACATCGTAATGATTCTAGAGATGTAAGTTGTCTCATGCTTGCTGCTATGTGTTCAAAACTCCAACAAAGTTTGGAACATTTGGAAGCCTATGAGATAGGCGTGGAGTTGAGAACCATGTTTCAAGAGCAAGCTAGGCAAGAGAGGTACAAGACTATTGTTGCATTCACTACTAGTAAAATGAATGAAGGGCAACAAGTGAGTCCTCACTTTCTTAAAATGAAAGGTTATGTAGAGCACCTTGAGAAACTTGGCTATCCAATCCCATTGGAGCTAGCCACGGATCTCATTCTTAATTCATTGCCTAAAAGTTATAATCAGTTTGTAATGAATTATAACATGCATGGAATGGATAAGAATCTCTCTGAGTTGCATGGGATGCTCAAAACTGCAGAGATGAAAATTGTGGAGAAAGGTTCTCCCGTGCTCTTGGTTCATGATGGGAAGAAGCCTGGTGCCAAAGGCAAGGGTAAGGCAAAAGTTGTCAAACCCAAGATAAGCAAGGCAAAGGTTGCCAAGGCTTCTGAGGCAAAACCCGATTCACAAAAGGATGCAATCTGTTTCCATTGTCAAGAAATTGGTCATTGGAAACGTAATTGCAAGGCTTTCTTGGAAGAGCAAAAGAAGAAGAAGAGCAGCAAGGCTGCGTCGACTTCAGGTATCTATATGATAGATATTCTCCTTTCTACCACTGATTCTTGGGTATTGGATACCGGATGTGGTTCTCACATTTGTCTAAATGTGCAGGGACTAAAGAATAGGAGACTGCTTAAAGAAGGTGAAGTAGATCTACGCGTGGGGAATGGAGCAAGAGTTGCTGCATTAGCCGTAGGGACTTATGAAGTCACTTTACCTTCCGGATTAATTCTTGTTTTGAACAATTGTTATTATGTTCCGGATTTAAGCAGAAATATTATTTCAATTTCTTGTTTGGATAATGAAGGTTTTAAGTTTTTTATTGAGAATAAGAAATTTTCTATTTATTTAAATGATGTGCTTTATGGTATTGCTAATTCATTTAATGGCCTTTATATCTTGGATGTCAAGAATGAAAATAATGTCTATCATGTAAATAAGAAATCTAAACCTAATGATGTAAATCATACTTATTTGTGGCTTTGCCGTCTTGGTCATATTAATGAGAAGCGTATCTCAAAACTCTATGGGGACGGACTTTTGGGTTCATGTGACTTAGAGTCATATGATACTTGTGAGTCGTGTCTTCTTGGAAAAATGACTAAGACACCTTTTACCAAGTTGGGTGAAAGGGCAAGCGACTTATTGGGGTTGATACATTCCGATGTATGCGGACCATTAAGTAGCAATGCTAGGGGAGGATTTCAATACTTCATAACCTTCACTGATGATTATAGTAGATTTGGGTATGTTTACCTAATGAAACATAAGAGTGAAGCATTTGAGATATTTAGAATATTTCAAAATGAAGTAGAAAAACAACTTGGCAAAAGTATTAAAGCACTTCGATCAGATCGTGGTGGTGAATACTTAAGTCAAGAATTTGATGATCATCTAAAGAATTGTGGAATAGTTTCACAATTGACTCCACCCGGAACACCACAATGGAATGGTGTGTCCGAGAGGAGGAATCGGACTTTGTTAGACATGGTTCGATCAATGATGAGTCAAGTTGATCTTCCAATATCCTTTTGGGGTTACGCTCTAGAAACCGCTGCTTTCACACTAAATCGTGTTCCAACTAAATCGGTTCAAAAGACTCCATATGAGATGTGGAGCGGAAAGAAGCCTTGTCTATCTTTCATGAAGATTTGGGGTTGTGAAGTTTTTGTCAAAAGACTTATCTCAGACAAACTTGCACACAAATCTGATAAATGTATTTTCGTGGGATATCCTAAGGAAACTAAAGGATATTACTTTTACAACCGAGAGGACAACAAAGTGTTTGTTGCCCGAACTGGTGTCTTTCTAGAGAAAGAGTTTCTCTCCAAAGAAATCAGTGGGAGTAAAATAAATCTTGAAGAAATTCGAGACCCAGAAAATAACATTGAACCAATGGTGGAGCAAGAACAAGAACCACAAGGAGTTGTGGAACCTGTTCAAATTACACAAGCAACTCGCAGATCTAGTAGGTTACGATCCGAGCCCGAGAGATATGGATTTCTCGTAACGGATAGTAATGAGGTAGAAATCATTGAGAATGATGAACCGTCAACCTACCAAGAGGCGATGTCTTCTCCTGATTCTGACAAGTGGCTTGGAGCCATGGAATCCGAATTGCAATCCATGCAAGACAATCAAGTTTGGAATTTGATTGATGCGCCCGAAGGTGTAAAAACCATAGGATGCAAATGGGTCTTCAAGAAGAAGACTGACATGGATGGGAAGGTGCATACTTACAAAGCTAGGCTTGTAGCGAAGGGTTATAGGCAAGTTCATGGTATTGACTATGATGAGACCTTTTCACCCGTAGCAATGATCAAGTCTATAAGAATTTTGCTTGCCATTGCCGCATATCATGACTATGAAATATGGCAGATGGACGTCAAAACCGCTTTCCTGAATGGAAAACTCCAAGAGGATGTGTATATGACACAACCAGAAGGTTTTGAACAAGATTCTAAGGTATGCAAATTGCAGAGATCCATCTATGGATTGAAGCAAGCTTCTAGGAGTTGGAATCTCCGTTTTGATGAATCGGTCAAAGAGTTTGGTTTCATCAAGAACGAAGATGAGCCTTGTGTATACAAGAAGATTAGTGGGAGCATAGTGCTATTCCTTATTTTATATGTGGATGACATATTGCTCATTGGAAACGACATTCCTACACTTCAGTCTGTGATGACTTGGTTAGGAAAGTGCTTCGCAATGAAAGATATGGGTGAAGCCGCATATATTCTTGGCATTAAGATCTATAGAGATAGATCAAGGAGGCTACTTGGTTTAAGCCAAAGTACATACATTGACAAGGTCATTAGAAGATTCCGTATGGAAAATTCTAAGAGAGGAACCTTGCCCGTGTTACATGGAGTTTCTCTAAGCAAGACTCAATGTCCTAAGACAAAAGATGAGCGTGAGAAAATGAATGATGTTCCATATGCTTCGGCAATTGGGTCCATCATGTATGCCATGATTTGTACTAGGCCGGATGTATCTTGTGCTTTGAGCATGACAAGTAGATACCAATCCGACCCTGGCGAAAATCACTGGATAGCTGTAAAAGCGATTCTTAAGTACTTGAGAAGGACTAAAGACTCGTTTTTGGTCTATGGAGGAATGGAAGATGATCTCGTTGTAAAGGCTTACACGGATGCAAGCTTCCAAACTGACAAAGATAATAGCCGATCGCAATCGGGTTTTGTGTTTATGTTAAATGGTGGAGCTGTAAGCTGGAAGAGTTCCAAGCAAAGTACAACCGCTGATTCTACAACAGAAGCTGAGTATATTGCTGCATCGGATGCTGCAAAGGAAGCTGTTTGGATTAAGAAGTTCATAACTGAACTTGAAGTGGTTCCTAGTATTGCTAATCCAATAGACCTTTATTGTGATAATAATGGTGCTATTGCTCAAGCAAAGGAACCAAGAGCACATCAGAAATCCAAACACATACTTAGGCGTTTTCATATCATTCGAGAGATCGTTGATAGGGGAGACGTAAATATATGCAGAGTACCTACTGATGACAATGTTGCGGACCCGCTAACAAAGGGACTTCCACAAGCTAAACATGATGGTCATGTTAGGTCCATGGGTATTAGATACATGGGAGATTGGACCTAGGGCAAGTGGGAGATTGTTGGTAGTGGTGCCCTAGGCACGTTTAATAAACGTTGTAATTGTTATCATTTATTTCATATCAATAAAGAGATGTTTTGATTATTATTGTTGTTCATGTTTACTTATAATAATCTCCGTCCCTAGTACTTGTTAAGCACTAGTATAAAGGCTAAATGATCATGGGATGATCATGTTAGATTTATGGGTACTTGTTTGGAACAAGGTACTGGACATGACCCGCTCTATGAGATTTATGTCATGGTCTATGTCGTACATATATCTCATATTAGTTATGTCATTTGAATCCTTAGACATGAAGTTATTATAGTCTTCCACTTGATGAACATTATGTTTGACATATTCAAACGCTACTTTTAACCGAGTAGTTATAAAGGGTATGATTGGCATAATCGGAATCCCGTTGGGAAGAATAATAAGCTAAATGGATTTGTCCCTCCTCGGAGAGATGTCAAGCTTGGGCCACTCGTAGGAATGATGTTGATGAAATGTTCGGCCGGACTCAGATGAATTGATTGGATCAATGTCATTTGGATTATCAACATATTCGGAATCGAGAAAGTATTGAACAAAAACAAGTTGACTGTTTGACCATGACTTGTGTTCAATGACATCGTGGACAAAGGATTGTGACATATTCTAAAGGAATGCGAACTTGTATCTAGTTATACTATTTGGGTAGGTATGACGGTTTGCTAGAACCTAATCATATCTTATGGGATCATGTTTGAGCTCATTGCCAACTTAGTATAATCCTAGAGGGTCACACACAATAGAACGAATCTTTAAAAGGACTATATTGGAATTTTGGAAATTCGGGACATTCTGAAGAGTGGGCGACCGCACAGTATTGACTGGGCGGCCGCACACTTAGGACAGTTTTGTACCAGTTTTGCTTCAGATAGTTGTGCGACCGCACAAATGATTTTGGGCGGCCGCACAGTGCTGTCGGGTGGCAGATTCCTAATTTGATTTGGAAACGAATTTTGGAAGGATTTTGACACAAGTTTCCTATTTGGAATAGGTCATACTTGTGTATAAAAGACCAAATTCGGCCAGCACTCTAGGCCAATGATTTTGTGAGTCTCAAAGAGTTTGAGAGAGGGTTTATTTTGTTCCAAGACATTCTTGGTTGAGGAACAAAATAATACACAAAATAAATTCCATATAGTTCTTTTGATTGTGAAAAAGTGTTTCACAATTTGGTCTAGCAACCAAGATCAAAGAAGCTCCTTTGATATTCGTTCGAAGTGTGGATACCGCTAGAGGGTGAAAATCATCATCTTCAAAGTTCGTGTTCAAGCTTTATGATCGTGATCAAGTCTTCAAACCTCCACCAAAGACCAAGAGAATTTGATAGCCATCAAGGGTTAGTTTATTCCTTTATTCTTATGTTGTATTTGATTTAATCATATGAACGGATCCATGGCTTTGGGTTTCTTAAAATTTTAAATGCTAAATTCCGCTGCGCATGTTACTTGGAAACCCAACACTATATTAGTGATAGTTGAATCTTGCGCCTAACTTCGATGATAGCGCCCCAAGTGAAGATTCAGCTGCACCGTACAATGCGCCTGTATTCACTCCTGCGCCCCACTCAAATATTGCGCCTGGTGTCACTCCCATTTTCAATGCTGAACCAGTTCAACCCCCTAACTTTGATAATTTTGAAGTTGGTGAAGATGTACAAATTGAAGACCTTCAAGTTACTACAACCCAACCTAACTTACCTCCTGAAATTCGCGAAGTTAGAGGTCACCCAATCAATAACATCATTGGTTATCTAAATGTTGGTGTTCGTACAAGGAGAGCTACTAACTTTGATGCTTACATTGCATTTATCTCTTAAATTGAACCGAAGAAGGCTGATGAAGTGCTCCAAGATCCTAATTGGGTTGTTGTAATGCAAGAAGAACTCAATCAATTTGAACGATGTGAGGTTTGGACTCTTGTTCCAAGACCAAATGATCAAGGAGTGATTGGTACGAAATGGGTGTTCAAAAACAAGATGGACGAGAATGGAACCATCACGAGAAACAAAGCAAGGTTGGTTGCACAAGGCTATAGGCAAGAAGAAGGAAACTTTTGCGCCCGTAGCAAGACTTGAAGCTATCAGACTCTTTCTAGCTTATACCGCTCACAAGAACTTCAAGTTATATCAAATGGATGTGAAGAGCGCCTTTCTAAATGGTGAACTCCAAGAACAAGTCTTTGTAGCTCAACCACCTGGGTTTGAAGATTCTCAATTTCCAAATCATGTCTACAAACTCCAGAAAGCTTTGTATGGGCTCAAGCAAGCACCAAGAGCATGGTATGATACACTATCCAAGTTTCTCATTGAGAAAGGCTTCACTCGCAGTAAAATCAATACAACTCTTTTCATTACCAAACATAATGGTCATAAATTACTTGTTCAAATTTATGTTGATGATATTATATTTGGGTCTACTAATGAATTATTGTGCAAGCGCTTTGAGAAACTAATGAAGAGCAAGTTTGAAATGAGCATGATGGGAGAACTCACATTCTTCCTCGGGCTTCAAATCAAGCAAATGAATTAAGGCATTTTTATTAATCAAGCCAAATATACAAGGGATCTAATCAAGAAGTTTGGACTTGAGAATGCTAAATCATACGATACTCCAATGGCCACGGCAACAATCTCGATAAGGATTTAAAAGGTAAACGTGTTGACCAAACTCTCTATCGAGGTATGATTGGCTCACTCCTTTATCTTACTACTAGTAGGCCCGATATTATGTTTAGTGTTTGTGTTTGTGCTCGTTATCAATCTGACCCTAGAGAAGCGCACTTGATTGCTGTGAAACGTATTATACGATATCTCTCTAGTACTGTTAACCTTGGACTTTGGTACACCAAAGATTCAAATTTTAAACTTGTAGGTTATTCAGATGCGGATTATGCTTCGTGCACCCTTGATAGGAGAAGAACAAGTGGCACTTATCATTTCTTTGGATATCGACTTGTGTCATGGGCAAGTAAGAAACAAGCTTCAGTATCTGTCTCAACAACCGAAGCTGAATATATCGCTGCGGGAAGTTGTTGCTGTCAGATTCTATAGATGAAGCAGCAATTGGTGGATTATGATATAATCGAAGAAATTTGTCCTATCTAATGCGACAATATATCAACAATTGCGGTTTCTGAAAATCCTGTCAGCACTCCAAAACCAATCACATCGACATCAAATATCACTTCCTCAAAGACCATGTGGAAAAAGACAACATTCATTTGGAACACGTGGGAACTGACTTTCAAATCGCTGAAATTATAACGAAAGCACTAGACGTGAAATGGTTCATCTTTTTGAGAGGTGAAATGGGTATGATTGAGCTCAACTAGTACATATAGTTTTATCACTAATAATGATTTTATGTCTGTTGAGTTATGTATATCCTAGGTTCAAAAGTAAAATCATTTTCAAAGTTTCAAGGAAACTTCATGCGCCTGGTATGCGCCCCTTACTCACCATGCGCGCTCAAGTATATTTGCGCCTCATCAATCTATGCGCGCCCTATGAGTTTTGCGCCTCTCATGCGCCTATTTATGATTGCGTCTCAATCAATGCTATCAAATTTAATATTTCAATGATTGAATGTATTCAATTTTCACAAGTACCAGGTAAGTTAATTCTGATCATTTATTATGGAGAATTTTTGTCTTTTGACATTCCATAATTGTTCAAGGGTACTTGTGCAATTAATTTTTCTCTCGTTTTGCGTTTTTAAAAAATTTTATTTTGTGGGGATATATTTCGTGCACCCCAAACTTACACCAAAACAGATGTTTTTGGGGTTTGTGCAAAAATTAGTCAAAATTGCTCATACACTTAGAAAGGAAATGGAGCAGTTTTTCTTTATCCAAAATGTCACATCAATGTACTTTGGGTCTTTCATCATTAATGAGACATCATCTTTATATCCCTCACCATTAATGCGCCGTACACTTTCTCTCAACTCACCATTAATGAGCCGAAATTTCTTTTTCCTGTCGCGACCCCGAACCCGCGGGTCCGGAATACGCGAGCTGGACGTCGACTTAAAACCAAAACTCTAAAATATAGAAGTTAAAAAATTCCATTTTGAACCAAAAGATGATAACACTAGGTTTTACAAATCCAAGTTTAAATCAACAAAGTACATCTAACATAAGCTCCACAGCTTATACCCAAAAGAATAAAATATACAATTCTTAAAGACGTCAATAATGGTAAAACTATCCCCAAAAGGTTATACATTTAAATAATGTAAACCGATCCATAACAACCTGCCCCAAAATCTCAATCCTCTCGACGTCCTCCTCGATCCGCGAATCCTAATCCTTTTCCTCCTTGGGGGGGGGGGGGGGGTTAAGGAAAAACAAAGATGGAAATAAACGGGGTGAGATAAAATATCAGTAAGTTACTAATGCAACTACATGACATGCTATAATGCAATAAGCAATAAACAATGATAAATATCACATAGCATGTAACAATTAACAGTCAACAGATAGCAGCGGAAAGTAAACACATAACAAAGGATATTAGCCAAGGTTTCCCAACTGATAGAATCAATTAAAGGATCGCTGCGCAGCTTCAACAATCAACCAATCCATATCTTCACAGTAGCATAAAAGCCGAAGAGAAAACCCCGGTCAGAAGCGACCAATCAACCCATCAATCAAACAAACCATCTTCATAGTAGCATAAAAGCTGAAGAGAAACCCGGTACCGGAACCAATAACAATGTAAAGTGCCACAAGGGGCGGGAGCCATGCCACAAAGTCATGCTCCAAAACAATTAGATAGAATACCCACAACGGAGCTAGCTCATCCCAACCAAGGCCAATCTGAATGAGGACAGAAGGACCAATGGGCGATGCTATACTGGACTTGGCTCGTGCCATTATAGCATTATCCATTGCCTGACTCGATACACAATTTAACCAGCTGGACTTTCAATAATGCTAAGTAATGAATACTAGCTTTAAAACATCAAAAGGGTTCCAAAGTAGGGAACCGCACCAATTAATCACCATAAAAGATGCAAATGATTACTCAAGAAGAGTTCAACAACAATAAACACAAGGAGTTTCTCATAAAAGAGTCCAACAACATTGACCATTAAAACATAATGATTCCAAGATAAGGCACGTACCAAATACATCCTAAATATGATACCCACAAGTTAATCATAAAGAGCACAACCCAAACGGTCGCTCACAAATGGCACAATGACTATTACCAAAATGACCCTAAACATTTACTCATAAAGACTAGGACTATGAACTCAACCATCTCATCACACCTGGAATTCCAAAGTAGGAAATCAGAATGAATACACCTTAAGTTAATCAAACCGTAAGTACCCAATCGCCAATTCACGCTTTACCTCCGTCCATAACGAACCAATTCTAAACACCCCAAACGAATCTAAAAGGTTACCCTTATTAGAACATGATCACGACCGGACTAAACCCTACACTTTAGTGTTCCAAAACAACCCTCTAGGTACTATAGGATATCACCTAAAACCTAGACCAAGTCTTATTCTAAAATCAATCCGATCAGTAAAATAACTTTCAATTAAAGGGTCTCAAAGTATGAAATCCTCACTTATATCACAAATATGATCATAACAACTCAATAAAGTCACTCAATTGGATTTACAATACTTGTTCACAATGGATCGATACAACTCCTCTTAACCTCAAACACCCAATAAAATCCCGAAGTATAAAACTTATAACTTAACTAAACAACCTATACCATCTTGTATTACTCGAAGAGAGCTTCGAAACGATAGTTTACACGCCTAAAACAGAGTCCGGATGAGAAAGTTATGGCCTCCGGAAGATCGAACGAAAAACGGACAAACTGGAAAAAGAGGGGTGCGCGCGCCTCCCTAAAAAGGGGTGCGCGCGCCTCCCTTGATCAGAAGGCTGCGTTTTTTGAAGCAGAAAAGGGTGCGCACGCCTCCCAAAACATGGTACGCGCGCCTCCTTGCCCGGAGGGACTAAATCCGGGCAAAATTCTGGGTTTCTTCCAAAAATCGACCCAAACTAAACCCAAACCAAAATCTAACACATCCAACAAGTATAACAAGGTACTAGAACAAATTATAAGTCTAAAATGACTCATATAACATCTATTAGACAACCTAAACCAAGAGATGATCCAAACACCCAATTCTCACAAAAAAATGAATAAATTGCAAATAGGTTCCAAATCAACCAACGAAGCCATATATATCAACTAGAGTATCAATGGAGTTAAAGATGAACATTTTTAGCATAAATGGAGGAAAAGTAACTTACCCGGATTTTCTCAAAGGTGACGGAACTCAAAATTTCTTGGCTTCCTACGATCCTATCGACGATCTAAACATGATTCTTGTTTTAAGAAATGAGAAATAACAAGAGGAAGATGAAGAAAATGAAGAGAGAAGGAAGAGAGAAAAACTTACCCAAATTCCATGGAAAGAGAGAGAGATATGCTGGGAGAGGGAGATGGAGTGAAAGAGTGAGGGAGGTGAGGGAGGAGAGTAGGGAGGGAATAAGGAGAAATGATTTCAAAACTTACACATAGGCCCCTCCCCCTAATACTACCCTTTCAAATAAACTCCCCACTAACAAATAAGACTCAACACTTCTACACTAGCACAAATAACCCAAATGAAATGCTAGGCATAATTATTATGAAACATAAAATGCACACATAAATATTTAAATAAATAATAATTTAGATAAATAAATAAGCAAATAAATAAATAATAATTATTTATTACCAATAAAATAGAGCCTAGTTTTCGGGTCGTGACATTCACTCCCCCTTAAAGAAAATTTGACCCGAATTTTAACGAGACTTACCCGAAAGACCAAATAACTACGGATACGATAGTTCCGCCATTTCTCAAAATTCCTCAATTGTCCAATCTAACCCACTACAAGGTAACCTTAAATAATGCTTACGATAACACCACCTCTCGAACCGAATCATTCCATCATTAACTTCATTACTAATCAAAATCCGTACTCAAAATCGAAGAATTCAAATTATTTCCACACATAATTCTCGAGTTATCTCAAGCTCGCCTTATTCATAACCTTAACTACACCGCAAAGGTACTTCCATTTGTAAATCGCATACTTAGTATTATTCCCTAGAAATTCCAAACATTACCATCTCGAGCTTAATTAGCTTTTAAAATATGAAAAGCTAAAGAAATTTTCCATCCCCATAATATTCACCAAAGGCTATATCTCTAAGGATTCCCATTATAGTGCTCTCGCTCTAGGTAGCACCTTAAACTAGAGGTGTAATATAAACCCAAAATTTTAATCCAAAATGTTCACTTAAATCTACGCCATAATATCATCGTCATAACACTCCACTCCTTGAAAGCCTAAAATAATTACGAATACTCAATAGTCCGAAAATGATCTAAATTTTATCTTCAAGGGATTTCCTCTAACTCCCTTTTTAGTTAACAACCTGTGCTCATATACCCAAGGAAATCGACAAATCTCAAATCCTCAATAGCTAACCCAAGTTAGTCTTTCACGCATACATTTATTAACCTAATGATACCTAGGCTCAATAGTACTACCATCATAATAAACCAATTAGCTAGCAACGTTCCAACTGACCCAATACCAAATCATGATATTCCTTAATTATGCCCAAGTATTGATACTCCACTTCCTTCACATACCCTTGATCCAATTCGGGAAACGCCACCAAGAAGGGATTTAGAACCATAGAACCACTATTTAACCAAAATCTCAAAATGCCTTTAACATAAATCGAGAAATTATTACTCTCCCAAAATGTACTTAGTCCTTTCTAACTTAACACGCTTACCACCATTAATGATCATAACTCCTACAACAACTCATCATCCATAACAAATCGTACACCTCTCCATACTAATCCATTCCGATGCATTCACGGAGATGTACTAAAAGTGACCAAAATTTTCTTTAAGAGATCCTCATTGAATCCTCAACTCCTATAACCCAACCGATACAATATGGATATTGATCTAAATATTAGCATTACAACCTTGTACCACAACAACCCAATTTAACCCAAGCTCCTCCGCAAACACTAGGTACTATTCGGAAGAAAATGAAAATCTTACGAATGATAAATACACCCAACAAATTGACCGAAACTAAATTGTCACGACCCGAAATATAGGCTCTATTTTATTAGTAATAAGTGATTATTGTTTATTTATTTTCTTATTATTTATTTAAGCTATTATTTATTTAAATATTATGTGTGCAATTTATGCGTTATAATAATTATGCCTAGCATTTTATTTGGGTCATTTGTGCTAGTGTAGTAATGTTGGGTCTTAATTATTAGTGGGAAGTTGTTTATTTTGAGTAGTGTAGGGGAGGGGCCCTAAGTGAAACATTTTGAAATAATTTCCCTACTCCCTCTCTTCTCCCTCACCTTCTCCCTCACTCTCTCCATCCCTTCCCAGCCAACTCTCTCTCTCTCTCCTTGTGTGGTAAGTTTTTCCTCCCTTCCTTCTCTCTTCATTTACTTCTTCTTCCTCTCATAATCTCTCATTTCTTAAAACATGAACCTTGTTTAGATCGTCGATAGGATCGCGTAGAACCAAAAAGAATTGAATTCCGTCATATTTGAGATTTATCAAGTAAGTTACTTTTCCCCCAGTTTGATGCTAAAATGTTCATATCATGTTTAGATAATGCTTGATGTGTTATATTTGAAGTTTGGTTGGGTTTTGAATTTGTTTGGAATTTATTTGAGTTTTTGGTTAAAAATGGTGAATTGATGAAGGTTGGGTTTGATTCTTGGTTTTGGGTTGATAAATGGTGTATTTGAATCCCACCCTAGTTATAAGTGGTTTTGGTACATTTTGGAATGTGTAGATAGAGTTGAAATGGAGTATTTTGTGTTTTGGTGAAATTTGGGTCGAAATGAAGAACCCAGCTCTGTTCTTCCCGGCCAAAACCCAGGCCGAGCGCCCGCCCGCCTTGACCCGAGCTCCCGCCTACATGCCCTTTTTTGATGGCCAGACCTTCTGGTCATTCAGGCGCCCGCCCGCCCCCCTGGTTCAGAATTCTCCCTTTTTGTTTGGTTTAGGACTTAGGGCCTAAATAGTTTAAGTTTATTTCTTCTAATTAACTTAAGATAACATCGTGGAATACTTTATTAATTGGATTTGATTCTTTTGTGAATAAATATGTTCTGGAATTTGATTAAGTATCATTTTGGGAATGTGGTTGATCTTTGATGTGCTGTTTGTGTTGGTTTACCTTTGTGGTGATTTATTTGGATTGGTTCCCTACTTTGGAACCTTAAGTTGTTTATTTAAGCTAGTATTTATTACTTAGCAGTTATTTGAAAGTCCAGCTGGTATTTGTGTGTGTTTGGGCGATGCGAAACATTATGATGGCACAGCCAAGTCATTGTGATGTTGACCATTGTTTTGCCCCATTATTACCCTCCTCCAGATTGGCCTTGGATGTGAGAAGAGCTAGCTCCTTTGTGTGCACTTTAGCTTTACTTGGAGCATGACTTTGTGGCATGTCTCCCGTCCCTTGTGACACTTCATTTGATTATTGGTTCTGGTACCGGGGTTTTCTCTTCGGCATTCATGCTATTATGAAGATGATGATTTGTTGATTATTGAAGCTGCGCAGCGATCCTTTATTTGGATGTACCGGTTTGGAAAACCTTGGCTATATCCTTTGTTATGTGTTATTTCCGCTGCTATCTGTTATGTGATAAATGCTATGTGCTAGGTGATATTTATTATTGCTTATCGATTCGTGCATCATAGCATGTCATGTAGTTGCATTAGTAACTTATTGAGATTTATCTCACTCCCTTTCCTTTTATCTTTGTTTTTCCTTAACCCCCCTTAGGTGCTAAGGATTAGTCTCGCTGATCACGAGAAAGAGGACGTCGAGTGTGGATACATTCTTTTGGGGAAGGTTGTTTATAGGTTAGTTTACATTATATAAATGTGAAACCTTTTTGGGATAGTTGTACCAATCATTGACGTCATTAAGAATTGTATATTTGTGTTTTGTTGGGCATGAACTTGTGGAAGTTTATGATGGTTGTATTTGGTTTTTGTCAAACTTGGATTTGTAAAATTCGGATCATCACCTTTTGGTATCAAATGGAATTTTTAACTTCAGTATTTCTTAGTTTTCGTCTTAAGTCGACGTCGAGATCGCGGTCTCGGGCCCGCGGGGTTCGGGGTCGCGACAGTTGGTATCAGAGCCTATGGTTTGGCTCTAAGTATAAGTCTAGGTGGACTAGTATGACCTAGGTGGGTAGTTGTGTTCGGAGTGAGTAACGGTTGATGTCTTATGCAGGTACTTGGTTACAATGGTTCGTAGAAGGAATGGTGAAGGTAGTACCGGTAATGCAAATCAGAATGACACAAGGGAAGAAGCACGTACCATGTTTCAAGGCATGTTCGAGGCGGCCATGAAGGCCATACATGATCAAGGTCCGAGGGTAGAACAAGCACCACCCCGCTATGGATTGGAACAATTTCTCAAACTGAAACCGGTTGAATTCAATGGGGAACCCGATGTTCGGAAAGCTGAGTTGTGGATTGAGGCTATGGAGAAGGTTTATGATGTGTTTGGGTGCACGGATGAGGACAAGGTCAGGTTCGTGGCTTATAAGCTTGTGGGAGCCGCCGATCATTGGTGGAAGGGTGTTAAAGCTAGTTGGGATGTGCGTGGGAGTTGTTTGTGCGCAAATTCAAGGAGCATTTCATTCCGGTTGTTGATCAAAACCGAAGGAGATCGAGCTACTCAACCTGGAGCAAGGTGGTTGTCTATAGCACAATACTCGGCTAAGTTCATAGAATAGATAGCCTGGTATTGGCGACTATTTGGTGAGGACCGAGGAACAAAAAGCTAAAAGCTATGAGATTCATTCGGGGATTGAAGACCTCCATCCGTACTCAACTTATTGCCCAACGGATTGTGACTTTCCAAGATGCGGTAGACCGAGCCTACTTGATAGAGCAAGATATTGGGGAGCATAAAAGGAAGACCGAGGTTGCGGGTACGGGTAAACCGGAAGGGAAGCCATGCTAAATCTCAACCTCAAACACCGTTGCGATAATCGAGGTAACTTTGCGGGACAATCTCAGTTCTGAGGGCAACCGATCCCAAGGAACCGGGTACCACTTCCGGGAACCAAGGGAGCCAAATAGGAGGCTTTGTTCGTATTGTCAAAAGGAAGGTCATTCTGAGGACCGGTGTTGGAAGAAGCAAGAAGGTGCACAAATTGTGGTCAAATGGGTCACTTTGTTAAAGATTGCCCGAGAGGTAGAGGACAAGCATCCGGGTCAGGAGTTTGGTAATAATCAAGGTCAGAAAAGGGATGCTACCGGGAAAGCCCAAAGTCAAGGAAGAGTATTTGCCATGAATCAACAACAAGCTACCGATGATCCATCCGTTATTGGAGGCATTGTTTCTGTGTCTAATGTGAGCGCACGAGCGTTAGTAGATCCAGGATCATCTCATTCATACATTTCTGTGCAATTTGCTACCATGTTAAATGCTGCATTCGAGTCTTTAACCGTACGTGCTAGAGGTGTCGACCCCTATATAGGAGAATGCTTGATTTCTGATCGAGTCTTTCGTGCTTGTGATGTGGTTATTGTGGTCGTGTCCTTTGTGCGGATTTGGTAGTTCTTCCTATCCAAGACTTTGATGTCATTTTGGGTATGGATTGGTTGAGCAAGTTTCATGCTTCTGTTGATTGCCGTAAGAAAACTGTTACTTTTTCTATTCCCGATGTGCCTAAATTTGTGTTTGAGGCTAGTCCTCTGAGTAGAAGTAGAAAGGTCGCTTAATTTCTTATATGAAAGCGAGAAAATTATTGCATAGTGGTTTGTGAGGGTATTTGGCTAGTGTTCTTGATACTAGGAAAGAATCCCCTAGTTTTGATAGTGTTCGGGTAGTTCGGGAATTTCCCGATGTTTTCTCTACCGAGTATGATATGCCTCCCGATCGTGAGATGAGTTTTGTAATAGATCTTTTGCCAGGTACGGCTCCGATTCGAAAGCACCTTATAGGTTAGCTCCCGCAGAGTTAAAGGAATTGAAGGTTCAATTGCAAGAGTTATTGGATCGAGGGTTTATCCGCCCTAGTGTTTCCCCGTGGGGAGCACCGGTTTTGTTCGTGCGGAAGAAAGATGGTTCGTTGAGATTGTGTATAGATTACCTGTCGCGACCCCGGACCCCGCGGGCCCGAGACCGCGAGCTGGACGTCGACTTATACAACCAAAAACTGAGAAATACTGAAGTTAAAAATTCCATTTGATACCAAAAGGTGATGATCCAAAGTTTTACAAAACCAAGTTTGATAAAAACCAATTACAACTATCATAAACTTCCACAAGTTTATTCCCAACAAAATACAAATATATAATTCCTAATGGCGTCATTGTTTGGTACAACTATCCCAAAAAGGTTACACATTTACATAATGTAAACCAACCTATAACAACCTTCCCCAAAAAGAATGGATCCACACTCGACGTCCTCTTTCTCGTGATCAGCGAGACTAATCCTTAGCACCTGGGGGGGGGGGGTTAAGGAAAAACTGGGGGGGGGGGGTTAAGGAAAAACAAAGATAAAAGAAAGGGGGTGAGATAAATCTCAATAAGTTACTAATGCAACTACATGACATGCTATGATGCAAGAAGCAATAAGCAATAATAATTATCACATAGCACATAGCATTTATCACATAACAGATAGCAGCGGAAATAAACACATAACAAAGGATATAGCCAAGGTTTTCCAAACCGGTACATCCAAATAAAGGATCGCTGCGCAGCTTCAATAATCAACAAGTCATCATCTTCATAATAGCATGAAAGCCGAAGGGAAAACCCCGGTACCGGAACCAATAACCATAAAAGTGTCACAAAGGACAAGGACCATGACACAAAGTCATGCCCGGTAGCTAGATACATTCACAAAGGAAGCTAACTTATCCTTTCCAAGGCCAATCTGGAAAAGGGGTAAAGAAGGGGGCAAAACAATGGTCAACATTATAATGGACTTGGCTTTGCCATTATAATCTTTTCATCGCCCGATGCAACAAATATGCCAGCTGGGCTTCCAAATAAATGCTAAGTAATAATAAATTAGCATGAATAAACAACTTAAGGTTCCAAAGTAGGGAACCAATCCAAATAAATTACCACAAAGGTAAACCAATCCAAACAACACATCAAGGATGAACCAACATTCCCAAAACGGTACTTAAATAAATTCTATATCATATTTATTCATATAAGAATCAATTCCACTTAATAAAGTGTTCCGCGGTGTTATCTTAAGTTAATTAGAAGAAGGCATCCTAACTAGTTAAGCCATTTAGTTAAAACAAGCAAAAAGGACAAAATCCAGGAATAGCGAGCGGGCGGGCGCCTGGTCTGGGGCAGGCGAGCGCTTGTTTGGCCAGTAGGTTTGGGTCGCTAGAAAAAGGGGGCAGGCGGGCGCTCGGGTCAATGCGGGAGGGCGCTTGGTCTGCGGGCTGGGAGGAAAAACAAAGCTGGGTTCTTCAAATTCCTTACCATTTCCATACCATTTTCATAACACCCAAAATCAACACTCCCAACACGATTCTTAAGGTATCCAAACATCATTTAACCAAAAAGGGGACCTAAATAACACCCTTTAATCACCCAAACCAACACCAAATCCCCACATTCAAGATTTCACAATTTTTACCCAAAAACTCAAATAAATTCAAAATAAATTCTAAACTCAACCAAACTTCAAATATAACACATCAAACATCATATAAACATGATATGAACATTTTAGCATCAAAATGGGGGAAAAGTAACTTACTTGGATTTTCTCAAAGTTGACGGATTTCAATTTTTTGGTTCTACGCGATCCTATTGACGATCTAAACAAGGTTCATGTTTTAAGAAATGAGAGATTATGAGAGGAAGATGAAGAAAATGAAGAGAGAAGAAGAAAGAAAACATACCACAATGGAGGAGAGAGGGAGGGAGTTGGCTGGGAGAATGGTGAGAGTGAGGGAGAAGGTGAGGGAGGAGAGGGGAGTAGGGGAAAATTATTTTTAAAAGTTACAACTAGACCCCCTCCCCATCTACTAACACAATTAATCCCCACTAACAAATAAGACTCAACAATTCTACACTAGCACAAATGACCCAAATAAAACGCTAGGCATATATATTATAACACATAAAATGTACACATAATTATTTAAATAAATAATAATTTAAAAAAATAACAAGCAAATAAATAAATAATAACTATTTATTACTAATAAAATAGAGCCTAGATTTCGGGTCGTGACATTCACTCCCCCTTAAAGAAAATTCGACCCGAATTTTAACGAGACTTACCTTAAACAACAAGCCACGGAAATTTCCTCTCGATCTCACCTCGGATCTCCCACGTCGACTCCTCGATGTTATGATTCCTCCAAAGAACTCGAACCAACGCAATGCTCTTGCTCCTCAACTCTTGGACTTTGGCATCTAAAATCCGAACCGGTCGTTCCTCATAAGACATATCGGGCTCAATATCCTCCGGTATCCTCGGTAACACGTGAGATGGGTCATGAACATACTTCCGAAGCATAGAAACGTGAAAGATGTTATGCAACCGGCCTAAGGATGGCGGTAACGCGAGTCGATACGCAAGAAGTCCAACCTTTCCCAAAATCTCAAACGGACCAATAAACCTCGGAGCCAATTTGCCTTTCTTCCCAAACCTACGAATACCCACCTTCGGAGACACTTTCAAGAATACCAAATCACCAATCTGAAAACTAAGATCTCGCCTTTGGTTATCTGCGTAGCTCTTATGTCGACTCTGACCTGTCTTCAATCTATCCGGATAACTTTGACTTCTCAACCGAATCCCGAAGCAAATCAATACCCACAATCTTCGCTTCACCAACCTCATCCCAACAAATAGGCGATCTACACTTTCTTCCATACAAGGCCTCAAACGGTGCCATCTCGATACTAGCCTGATAACTGTTGTTGTAAGAGAATTCCACTAACGGTAGGTGCGAATCCCAAGAATCGGAAAAGTCTATCGAACACGCTCGCAACATATCCTCAAGAATCTGAATAGTCCTCTCGGACTGACCGTCTGTCTGAGGATGAAAAGCTGTACTGAATCGCAATTCTGTACCCAAAGCTTCTTGAAACGCCTTCCAGAATCTAGAAGTAAACCTCGGGTCTCGATCTGACACAATGCTAACCGGAACCCCATGCAATCTAACGATCTCATCAATATAAAGGGTCGCAAGCTTTTCCATCGAATATCTGATGTCAATGGGCAAGAAATGGGCACTCTTGGTCAATCTATCCCTATTACCCAAACACTGTCATACTTCCTACGGGTACGAGGTAGTCCCGTAACGAAATCCATAGTCACATGCTCCCA
This sequence comes from Campanula takesimana, assembly GCA_026119855.1. NCBI lineage: Eukaryota > Viridiplantae > Streptophyta > Magnoliopsida > Asterales > Campanulaceae > Campanula > Campanula takesimana. The sequence continues at coordinate 544,301 of JAOWBW010000601.1, read as the reverse complement.
TTTCCACTCGGGAATCTCTAACGGCTGAAGTAATCCCGCGGGTCTCTGTTGCTCAGCTATGACCTGCTGACAAGTTAAACACCTCGATACATACTCTGCTATTTCCCTTTTCATATTAATCCACCAAAATTGTTGCTTCAGATCCTGATACATCTTCGTACTACCCGGATGAATAGTATACCTCAATTTGTGACCCTCATTAAGAACTCTCTGTTTAATTCCATCAACATCCGGAACACACAAACGACCACGGAAAGTCAAAACTCCACTCGAACTCATAGAAAAATCCTCGAAATTATTTTCCTTCAATTTACCCATTATCTTCACCAACTCGGGATCTTCTTTCTGAGTTTCTTTTATCCTTTGAATTAGGGTCGGAGACACCCTAATATTCGCAAAAATAGCCCCATGTCTCGATTCACGAGGAGACCAATCTCGAACATCCTCAAGTATTTTCCACTCTCGAACCATCATCGAAGCCACATAAGATTTTCTACTAATCGCATCGGCTACCACATTCGCCTTTCCCGGATGATAAGAAATCGTACAATCATAATCCTTCAACAATTCCGTCCATCGGCGCTGCCTATTATTCAACTCTTTCTGGGAGAAAAGGTACTTCAAACTCTTGTGATCGGTAAAAATTTCAAACCTCGCTCCATAAAGGTAGTGCTTCTATTTGTGCAACGCAAATACAATAGCCGCTAACTCCATATCATGAGTCGGGTAATTCCGTTCACTAGGGGTCAACTTCCTCGAAGCATAAGCAATCACTTTCACATTCTGCATCAACACACAACCCAAACCCTCTTTCGAAGCATCACTGTAAATCACTAGGCCATCGCTCCCATTAGGCAAGATCAAGATCGGTGCGGTAGTCAACCTCTTCTTCAATTCCTCGAAACTCTTGTCACATTTCTCGGTCCACACAAACAGAACATTCTTCCGGGTCAACTGAGTCATCGGAGTAGCAATCCTCGAAAACCCTTCAATAAATCTTCGGTAATAACTGGCTAAACCCAGAAAACTACGAATCTCGGTCACTGACTCGGGTCTCTTCCAATCCACTATGGCTTCTATCTTTGAAGGATCCACAGAAATCCCATCTTTCGAAATCACATGGCCCAGAAATGACACCTTCTCGAGCCAAAATTCGCATTTACTAAACTTCGCAAATAATTTCTCTCTCGCAAGAACGGATAAAACTGTCCTCAAGTGTTGTTCATGCTCCTCTCGAGATTTCGAATAAACAAGAATGTCGTCGATGAAGACTACCACGAACGAATCAAGATACGGGTGGAAAACTCGGTTCATCAAATCCATAAATACTGCAGGCGCGTTAGTCAACCCAAACGGCATCACCAAGAACTCATAATGACCATAACGAGTGCGAAAAGCAGTCTTCGGAATATCCTCCGATCTAACCTTCAACTGATGGTACCCACTCCTCAAATCAAGTTTAGAGAAAACCACGGACCCTTGAAGCTGATCAAATAAATCATCGATGTGCGGTAGAGGATACTTGTTCTTCACCGTAACCTGATTCAACTTCCGGTAATCTATACACAATCTCAACGAGCCATCTTTCTTCCGCACGAACAAAACCGGTGCTCCCCACGGGGAAACACTAGGGCGGATAAACCCTCGATCAAGCAACTCTTGCAATTGAACCTTCAATTCCTTCAACTCTGCGGGAGCTAACCTATAAGGTGCTTTCGAAATTGGAGCCGTACCCGGCAAAAGATCTATACAAAACTCAATCTCACGATCGGGAGGCATATCATACTCGGTAGAGAAAACATCGGGAAATTCCCGAACTACCCGAACACTATCAAAACTAGGGGATTCTTTCCTAGTATCAAGAACACTAGCCAAATACCCCTCACAACCACTATGCAATAATTTTCTCGCTTTCATATAAGAAATTAAGCGAACCTTTCTACTCAGAGGACTAGCCTCAAACACAAATTTAGGCACGTCGGGAATAGAAAAAGTAACAGTTTTCTTACGGCAATCAACGGAAGCATGAAACTTGCTCAACCAATCCATACCCAAAATGACATCAAAGTCTTGGATAGGAAGAACTACCAAATCCGCACAAAGGACACGACCACAAATAACCACATCACAAGCACGAAAGACTCGATCAGAAATCAAGCATTCTCCTATAGGGGTCGACACCTCTAGCACGTACGGTAAAGACTCGAATGCAGCATTTAACATGGAAGCAAATTGCACAGAAATGTATGAATGAGATGGATCATCGGTAGCTTGTTGTTGATTCATGGCATTAACCTTCCCTTGAACTTTAGGCTTCCCAGCGGCATCCCTTTTCTGACCCTGATTAATACCAACTCCTGACCCGGATGCTTGACCTCGGTACCTCGTGCATTCCCTCGCAAAGTGCCCCATTTCACCACAATTGGTGCACTTGCCTTGCTTTTTCCAACACCTATCCTCCGAATGGCCTACCTTCTGACAAAAGGTACAAGGCTTCCTAATCTGAATCCTCGGAGTAGTACCCGGATTCCTCGGTGTGGTTTGCCCCTTAAACTGAGATGATGCTCCCAGGTTACCTCGGTTGTCGAAACGGTGTTGTGGCTTGCCTTGAGCTCCTTGCTTACTCGGGTTAGCTACCTCGGTCTTCCTTTTATACTCCCCAATATCTTGCTCTATTAAGTAGGCTCGGTCCACCGCATCTTGGAAAGTCACAATCCGTTGGGCAATAAGTTGAGTACGGATGGAGGTCTTCAATCCCCGAATGAATCTCATAGCCTTTTGTTCCTTGGTCCTCACCAAATAGTTGCAATACCGGGCTAATTCTATGAACTTAGCCGAGTATTGTGCTATAGACAACAATCCTTGCTCTAGGTTGAGTAGCTCGATCTCCTTTCGGTTTTGATCAACAACCGGAATGAAATTCTCCTTGAATTTGCGCACAAACAACTCCCACGCATACACCGTGTGAGTATCATCCCAACTAGCTTTAACACCTTTCCACCAATGCTCCGCGGCTCCCACAAGCTTATAAGCCGCGAACCAGACCTTGTCCTCATCCGAGCAACCAAATACATCATAAATCTTCTCCATCGACTCAATCCATAACTCAGCCTTCCTTACATCGGGTTCCCCATTGAATTCAACCGGTTTCAACTTCAGAAATTGCTCCAATCCATAGCGGGGTGGTGCTTGTTCTACCCTCGGACCTTGATCATGTATGGCCTTCATGGCCGCCTCGAACATGCCTTGAAACATAGCACGTGCTTCTTCCCTTGTGTCATTCTGATTTGCATTACCGGTACTACCTTCACCACTCCTTCTACGAACCATTGTAACCAAGTACCTGCATAAAACATCAACCGTTAATCACTCCGCACACTACTACCCTCCTAGGTCATACTAATCCAACTAGACTTATACTTAGAGCTAATGCCATAGCTCTGATACCAACTGTCGCGACCCCGGACCCCGCGGGCCCGAGACCGCGAGCTGGACGTCGACTCTACAACCAAAACTGAGAAATACTGAAGTTAAAAATTCCATTTGATACCAAAAGGTGATGATCCAAAGTTTTACAAAACCAAGTTTGATAAAAACCAATTACAACTATCATAAACTTCCACAAGTTTATGCCCAACAAAATACAAATATATAATTCCTAATGGCGTCATTGTTTGGTACAACTATCCCAAAAAGGTTACACGTTTACATAATGTAAACCAACCTATAACAACCTTCCCCAAAAGAATGGATCCACACTCGACGTCCTCTTTCTCGTGATCAGCGAGACTAATCCTTAGCACCTGGGGGGGGGGGGGGTTAAGGAAAACAAAGATAAAAGAAAGGGGTGAGATAAATCTCAATAAGTTACTAATCCAACTACATGACATGCTATGATGCAAGATGCATTAAGCAATAATAATTATCACATAGCACATAGCATTTATCACATAACAGATAGCAGTGGAAATAAACACATAACAAAGGATATAGCCAAGGTTTTCCAAACCGGTACATCCAAATAAAGGATCGCTGCGCAGCTTCAATAATCAACAAGTCATCATCTTCATAATAGCATGAAAGCCGAAGGGAAAACCCCGGTACCGGAACCAATAACCATAAAAGTGTCACAAAGGACAAGGACCATGACACAATGTCATGCCCGGTAGCTAGATACATTCACAAAGGAAGCTAACTTATCCTTTCCAAGGCCAATCTGGAAAAGGGGTAAAGAAGGGGGCAAAACAATGGTCAACATTATAATGGACTTGGCTTTGCCATTATAATCTTTCCCATCGCCCGATGCAACAAATATGCCAGCTGGGCTTCCAAATAAATGCTAAGTAATAATAAATTAGCATGAATAAACAACTTAAGGTTCCAAAGTAGGGAACCAATCCAAATAAATTACCACAAAGGTAAACCAATCCAAACAACACATCAAGGATGAACCAACATTCCCAAAACGGTAATTAAATAAATTCCATATCATATTTATTCATATAAGAATCAATTCCACTTAATAAAGTGTTCCTCGGTGTTATCTTAAGTTAATTAGAAGAAGGCATCCTAACTAGTTAAGCCATTTAGTTAAAACAAGCAAAAAGGACAAAATCCAGGAATAGCGAGCGGGCGGGCGCCTGGTCTGGGGCGGGCGAGCGCTTGTTTGGCCAGTAGGTTTGGGTCGCTAGAAAAAGGGGGCAGGCGGGCGCTCGGGTCAATGCGGGGGGGCGCCTGGTCTGCGGGCTGGGAGGAAAAACAGAGCTGGGTTCTTCAAATTCCTTACCATTTCCATACCATTTTCATAACACCCAAAATCAACACTCCCAATAACACGCCCCAAGTCCCGGGATTCCCTAATAGAACCTCGAACCTGGTGCGCGTAACTAACAAGAAACAAGAAACTAATGGGAAACAGGAACAATACCTGTTAAAAACAAAACTGACATGATATATATACTCAAGAGTAGGGAGCTAAGATAGCTCACACGAGTTCTAGACCAAGAAAATTAAAACCAAAATGGTTACATACAGCGGAAGACATGCCAAGCAAATAAGCTAGCAACAAGAACTGTCTAGGGACAACAAATACTACCCCAATACAAGCCCAGAGTTTATTAACTCATACAAGATCGTCCTTACCAAAATATAAAAGGACACTAACTTCGAACAAGAATATCCTGCTGAGTAAATTCCCAGCTAAGTCGAGCCTCACTGCGTACTATCCCCTGTTTTCCTAGGGGGGAAACCATTAAACAAATAAAGGGTGAGATAAATCTCAGTAAGCTATTAACATGCAACTATATGTCATGTTATCATGCAATACAAGTAGATACTCAACTAAACATATATCAAGTATGATCAAGTAACAAGTATAGGAGAGGCTAAGCCAACCCAACAAGTAATCAAGCTCAAGAAAGGCTCAGGTAACAAGTAGTCAAGTAGTGTGAGAGGCTAGACCAGCTCACCAAGATGCACATAGGCCTATCACGCATTTTTACCTGAATCCTTCCTTATTCCTCCCAAGAATACCATTTGTTGTCGATTCTTTTCTAGCTGAGGACAACCAAGAACAGGAAGAAGAACTGCTGTGCAGTATATAAGAAGACCTGGTAACCAGTGTCATCCACAAGAACAAGATCCACGTGGTATACAAGATAGGAGTTAGCATTCACTTAGGTCAGGCTTATTGCTCCAACCAAGGAAGCTATGCCCTTACTATGGCCGGTAGTAAGGGGTCAGGCGGAAATACATAGGGACCCGATTGTCACTTAAACCCCAGCTCTCGCGACAAGCGTGAACCTATATATTTTCGAACAAGCAAGGAGAACCAGCTGGACTCACCAAGAATGCACAAGTAGATGTTTACTTGAACTACGAGAATAGAACTAAGTCCCATAATAGTGGACCAGTCTTTATGCACCATGTAATCATGTATCATGTGCTCACGAGAATATGCACCATGTAGTCATGTATCATGTGCTCACTAGAATATAAGTACACGTACTCAATTATTGCGAATACCAATCAAGTTCAACTATGGCACGTAAGTGTCCATGTAACACGATCAATCCAAGTTAGGGTCTATTAATAACAGACCTCAATCACGTATTAGGGTATATCACTTAGTCACATGCCAAGTTTGCACGTACATATTTATATCACGTTTAACACATTAAAGTGTCTATCACGATACCCTTACTATCAAGTAGAGCCCAATACCTTAGACTCTAAACACGTAGTAGAATAGGTCACATTGTACCTAGACACAGTCACACTTCACGTATATGTATCGTTAATAATCGAATACATTTTCTAACACATATTGTGTTCTGTAATTATTCTTTATGCTTTATATACTTCATTGAGTATATACACGATTAAAACCAATCACTAGTACTTTAGTGTTTGTTCATAACACTTACAATACACACGTATCAAGTTCAAGTATGTAGTAGAGTTAATCATTCTGTAACTAGTTTCATAACCCAATTCTTTGGTTATTCAAGCCATGTACCAAGTAATCAAGAAGTAACATTTTATCAAGTAAATATATGCAAGATTTGCATATACACATCAAGAATCTTTCAAGTTATTACCATATTCATGTAATGGTTTCAAGACATTCAAGACTTTCAATACAATCAACTCAGTCAAGACTTTTTTCAGATTTTATCATCTTGTATCCAAGTTCTCAATCCATTTTCTTGGATGGTTAAACATGTACAAGAGTTAATTAACTCATACTTAAGTTATCAATCCAACTCTTTGGTTATTTAAGACAAGTACATGATTTACTCATCTTATATTCACATTTTAATTAAGAAGATGAGCTATACATCTCCCAATCGAGTTCACGATCCTATTCCTATGATATTCAAGTTCAAGACATTAGTTGGTGTCCTTTAGGTACACAAACTTTAGCTACGAGAGGGGAGGCTAATCCAATATTCGTGGACTAGCTCAACGGGAAACAAGCTTCAAGTAATCAAGAAGTCACATTGTTATCAAGCAACTATGTGCGATGATTGCACATACAAGTCAAGAATATTCCTTATTCACGTTAAGGCTTGTTATGAGCACTTTCGAGTTTACACCTTACCCATATATTGGTGTCAAGGCATATACAAGATTTATTAATCTTATATTCAAATATGAATCCAATTATTTGGATATTCAAGTCATGTACAAGATTTTATTATCTTATATTCAAGTAATAATGTCAATCTTTGGACATTCAATCATGTATAAGAATTATACACTTTACTCTTACCAATTCTCAATCCTATTCTTAGGATGTTCACGTTCAAAACAATGTTTTATACCCCTAAGGACACAAACTTTGATTCCAAGACACAATAAAGAGTTCTTATTCTTGTACTTAATCAATTCAATGTCTCAAAACACCTATCTAGGTGCCCTAGACAAACACCCAAAATCTCATTAGGTAGTTAAAGTGTGCTTTGAATAGCTCTCTAAGTCTAGCTTATTCAGCTTCTTTCGGATCTTGATTCCGACTCTCCTATAGAAAGTTATGGAGGAAACAATTCAGGAAAACAAATCAGAATTTTCACTTGGCACGACCGTGCTCTAGAAATTGGCACGACCGTGCTAACACTGCCGAGGGATTTTCACACAAAATTCATTTTCGGCACGACCGTGCCCAATAAAGGCACATGACCGTGCTCAGCCCTGGCACGACCGTTCTCTACAATTTGGCACGACCGTGCTATCACTGACGAGGGAATTTGCCTAAAGGTAACATTTTGGCACGACCGGGCCAAATAAAGGCGCACGACCGTGCGGTACAAATTTTGGCCCTTTTCCCCTGAATTCAAGTTTCATTAATTCTCCGTCCCACACGTAGGAGTAACATTTAACTAACACTCCTAACATTCTCAGGAGTATACTAACAAGTTTAGAACTCCTATTTCAAGCCCAATTCACTTCTTTTACCGTCCCATAAATAATAGGACAATTTCCTTTTATTCCACTTAAATATTTCACCGTCCCAAAAGTATAAGTACAATTTTATATTATACTAATATACCCATCTAGGGATACTTCCATTCATTTCCCGTACCACAAATAATGGTACAATTTTCTAATAATGGTACAATTTTTCTAATAATATTTAAATCAAGTTAATATTTCTCGTCCCACGAATAGGAGTATAATTTCCTTTACTAATACCTTTCATTCATTCTCAGATTCAAGTTTAAAGCATTTGTTTTCATACGAATACTCCCTTCGTCCCAAATTTACAAGTATCACAAAAATTGCTCAAAACACAATTTTAACAAGAACAAGTATCGGGAATAACATATATGCATGTTATTACAAGTAAGGAGGAGTCAATAACTTACCTAGTCAAGAATCAAGTTGACCCAAACTAATATCTGTTCGGCAGGAAACGCTCTATTCAACGCCACGAATATTTATCCGGGACCAGAATCACGAACGGAGGGATAATTAAGCTCGAGGAGTCGAGAATAGGAAGAATTCCTAACTTAGCTTTTGGAACAGAAGGAGAGTACGAGAAGATTTGAGAATTAAGCTTTCTCAGAGAAAGCAACAACTTGATATACATGGAACTATCCGAAAATGACCCGTAGGCCCCTCAAGTTCTAACTTTGACAAAAAGGCCCCTAAACTTTCAACTTTGACTTTTAACTACCTTAATTTTCTAAAGCAATTAAATAATTAACTCAAATAAAATAGCATATAAATATGCTAGCCAAGAATTTAACAAGCACGTTAAATATTTAACAAGAATAAAGATAGGCGTTACATCCTCCCCACCTTAAAGAAAATTCGTCCTCGAATTTTTACTAGATCAATATTATAACATATATAATCAACAAGTAGAACTCAAGAACATCACGACTATGCACAGATACTCACAAATATTCTATGCAATTTAGATGTATCAATTATAACATCAAAACACATAAAATCAAACAGACTCGATTAGTCAATCCACTATATCGGTGAAACTTGACATATCCACTAAAATAATAGAACTGGTCATATCCTCTAGATCACTGTAATACTAGTCAAATCCACTAGGCAATCTATGATACTGAAGTCGTGGTTATCCATCGTTTCAATATTCAGAACTGACTTTACGTATATCAATCCATCAAGACAATCCATCAAAAGATGTAGCTCTCGGTGTCAAATAGTTAACAATGGAGCTGCCTTCGAAATTCATTCATGAATCTCTAACAAGACCACGAAATCTCAAGAACACACGTACCTTGGTTGTTTCCACTTATAGGTCAACACAGATACTCACTTCAGACATCCACTACAAGGTAGATATATCCTCTATCAAGAAATTCTCAAGTTGAATCTTCAACTCGTTTAACTCAATCGAGGTCAAGAACATTAATCCAGGTGTCAGCACTGTATTTGCACTGTAACCACTCAAGATAACCCAGTTTCTCATCAAGAATGGATACATCCATCTAGTTTGGTGTAGAAACTCCACTGTCAATCACATAGGTTAAATACCCAGTACAATCTCAAGAACCCTTTCTAGACTTTCAATGAAGAACATAAAGGTTATGCATACATCTATCATGCTCACATATATAATCAAGCATATTAGCATAGTAATATTTATCATCTAGTGTGGTAAACAAGAATGACCTAACACATAGAAAGTCAAGTCATGACACGTATCACATCAATGTCCCATACCGGTGACACGAACAAATTAACATAGAACATATAGGGTGTTATCACCCACACTTCTATCAAGCTCTTATTCATAACAATATCAAGCACGTAGTCTCTTACTAGAGAATACACTTCCACGTAATTCACGAGATAAGGACAAGCATGCATATATAGCACGAAACAATGTCCACTAGACAAGATAGATACGCCTAAGTCTTTAAAGACTCGCGCTCTCGATTCTCAAACCATCTAATCCAATTGGATTTATACTATTAATACCAGTCATATGCCTGGTAAAACAACAAGTAATGAAGCACTCGGCGTCGAAAACACACCCAAGACTAACCCAACCTAGGCCATATACCCTATCCAGGCTTACAGCTAAAACCATAGCTCTGATACCACACTGACACGCCCCAAGTCCCGGGATTCCCTAATAGAACCTCGAACCTGGTGCGCGTAACTAACAAGAAACAAGAAAACTAATGGGAAACAGGAACAATACCTGTTAAAAACAAAACTTACATGATATATATACTCAAGAGTAGGGAGCTAAGATAGCTCACACGAGTTCTAGACCAAGAAAATTAAAACCAAAATGGTTACATACAGCGGAAGACATGCCTAGCAAATAAGCTAGCAACAAGAACTGTCTAGGGACAACAAATACTACCCAATACAAGCCCAGAGTTTATTAACTCATACAAGATCGTCCTTACAAAGTATAAAAGGACACTAACTTCGAACAAGAATATCCTGCTGAGTAAATTCCCAGCTAAGTCGAGCCTCACTGCGTACTATCCCCTGTTTTCTTGGGGGGGGGGAAACAATTAAACAAATAAAGGGTGAGATAAATCTCAGTAAGCTATTAACATGCAACTATATGTCATGTAATCATGCAATACAAGTAGATACTCAACTAAACATATATCAAGTATCATCAAGTAACAAGTATAGGAGAGGCTAAGCCAACCCAACAAGTATTCAAGCTCAAGAAAGGCTCAGGTAACAAGTAGTCAAGTAGTGTGAGAGGCTAGACCAGCTCACCAAGATGCACATAGGCCTATCACGGATTTTTACCTGAATCCTTCCTTATTCCTCCCAAGAATACCATTTGTTGTCGATTCTTTTCTAGCTGAGGACAACCAAGAACAGGAACAAGAATTGCTGTGCAGTATATAAGAAGACCTGGTAACCAGTGTCATCCATAAGAACAAGATCCACGTGGTATACAAGAGAGGAGTTAGCATTCACTTAGGTCAGGCTTATTGCTCCAACCAAGGAAGCTATGCCCTTACTATGGCCGGTAGTAAGGGGTCAGGCGGAAATACATAGGGACCCGATTGTCACTTAAACCCCAGCTCTCGCGACAAGCGTGAACCTATATATTTTTGAACAAGCAAGGAGAACCAGCTGGACTCACCAAGAATGCACAAGTAGATGTTTACTTGAACTACGAGAATAGAACTAAGTCCCATAATAGTGGACCAGTCTTATGCACCATGTAATCATGTATCATGTGCTCACGAGAATATGCACCATGTAGTCATGTATCATGTGCTCACTAGAATATAAGTACACGTACTCAATTATTGCGAATACCAATCAAGTTCAACTATGGCACGTAAGTGTCCATGTAGCACGATCAATCAAAGTTAGGGTCTATTAATAACAGACCTCAATCACGTATTAGGGTATATCACTTAGTCACATGCCAAGTTTGCACGTACATATTTATATCCCGTTTAACACATTAAAGTGTCTATCACGATACCCTTACTATCAAGTAGAGCCCAATACCTTAGACTCTAAACACGTAGTAGAATAGGTCACATTGTACCTAGACACAGTCACACTTCACGTATATGTATCGTTAATAATCGAATACATTTTCTAACACATATTGTGTTCTGTAATTATTCTTTATGCTTTATATTCTTCATTGAGTATATACACGATTAAACCAATCACTAGTACTTTAGTGTTTGTTCATAACACTTACAATACACACGTATCAAGTTCAAGTATGTAGTAGAGTTAATCATTCTCTAACTAGTTTCATAACCCAATTCTTTGGTTATTCAAGCCATGTACCAAGTAATCAAGAAGTAACATTTTATCAAGTAAATATATGCAAGATTTGCATATACACATCAAGAATCTTTCAAGTTATTACCATATTCATGTAATGGTTTCAAGACATTCAAGACTTTCAAGACAATCAAGACAGTCAAGACTTTTTTCAAGATTTTATCATCTTGTATCCAAGTTCTCAATCCATTTTCTTGGATGGTTAAACATGTACAAGAGTTAATTAACTCATACTTAAGTTATCAATCCAACTCTTTGGTTATTTAAGACAAGTACATGATTTACTCATCTTATATTCACGTTTTAATTAAGAAGATGAGCTATACATCTCCCAATCGAGGTCACGATCCTATTCCTAGGATATTCAAGTTCAAGACATTAGTTGGTGTCCTTTAGGTACACAAACTTTAGCTACGAGAGGGGAGACTAATCCAAGATTCATGGACTAGCTCAACGGGAAACAAGCTTCAAGTAATCAAGAAGTCACATGTTATCAAGCAACTATGTGCGATGATTGCACATACAAGTCAAGAATATTCCTTATTCACGTTAAGGCTTGTTATGAGCACTTTCGAGTTTACACCTTACCCATATATTGGTGTCAAGGCATATACAAGATTTATTAATCTTATATTCAAATATTAATCCAATTATTTGGATATTCAAGTCATGTACAAGATTTTATTATCTTATATTCAAGTAATAATGTCAATCTTTGGACATTCAATCATGTATAAGAGTTATACACTTTACTCTTACCAATTCTCAATCCTATTCTTAGGATGTTCACGTTCAAAACATTGTTTTATACCCCTAAGGTACACAAACTTTGATTCCAAGACACAATAAAGAGTTCTTATTCTTGTACTTAATCAATTCAATGTCTCAAAACACCTATCTAGGTGCCCTAGACAAACACCCAAAATATCATTAGGTAGTTAAAGTGTGCTTTGAATAGCTCTCTAAGTCTAGCTTATTCAGCTTCTTTCGGATCTTGATTCCGACTCTCCTATAGAAAGTTATGGAGGAAACAATTCAGGAAAACAAATCAGAATTTTCACTTGGCACGACCGTGCTCTAGAAATTGGCACGACCGTGCTAACACTGCCGAGGGATTTTCACACAAAATTCATTTTCGGCACGACCGTGCCCAATAAAGGAACATGACCGTGCTCAGCCCTGGCACGACCGTTCTCTACAATTTGGCACGACCGTGCTATCACTGACGAGGGAATTTGCCTAAAGGTAAAATTTTGGCAAGACCGGGCCAAATAAAGGCGCACGACCGTGCGGTACAAATTTTGGCCCTTTTCCCCTGAATTCAAGTTTCATTAATTCTCTGTCCCACACGTAGGAGTAACATTTAACTAACACTCCTAACATTCTCAGGAGTATACTAACAAGTTTAGAACTCCTATTTCAAGCCCAATTCACTTCTTTTACCGTCCCATAAATAATAGGACAATTTCCTTTTATTCCACTTAAATATTTCACCGTCCAAAAGTATAAGTACAATTTTATATTATACTAATATACCCATTTAGGGATACTTCCATTCATTTCCCCGTACCACAAATAATGGTACAATTTTTCTAATAATATTTAAATCAAGTTAATATTTCTCTGTCCCACGAATAGGAGTATAATTTCCTTACTAATACCTTTCATTCATTCTCAGATTCAAGTTTAAAGCATTTGTTTTCATACGAATACTCCCTTCGTCCCAAATTTACAAGTATCACAAACATTGCTCAAAACACAATTTTAACAAGAACAAGTATCGGGAATAACATATATGCATGTTATTAGAAGTAAGGGGGAGTCAATAACTTACCTAGTCAAGAATCAAGTTGACCCAAACTAATTTCTGTTCGGCAGGAAACGCTCTATTCAACGCCACGAATATTTATCCGGGACCAGAATCACGAACGGAGGGATAATTAAGCTCGAGGAGTCGAGAATAGGAAGAATTCCTAACTTAGCTTTTGGAACAGAAGGAGAGTACGAAAAGATTTGAGAATTAAGCTTTCTCAGAGAAAGCAACAACTTGATAAACATGGAACTTTCCGAAAATGACCCCTAGGCCCCTCAAGTTCTAACTTTGACAAAAAGGCCCCTAAACTTTCAACTTTGACATTTAACTACCTTAATTTTCTAAAGCAATTAAATAATTAACTCAAATAAAATAGCATATAAATATGCTAGCCAAGGATTTAACAAGCACGTTAAATATTTAACAAGAATAAAGATAGGCGTTACACCCAACACGATTCTTAAGGTATCCAAAACATCATTTAACCAAAAAGGGACCTAAATAACACCCTTTAATCACCCAAACCAACACCAAATCCCCACATTCAAGATTTCACCATTTTTACCCAAAAACTCAAATAAATTCAAAATAAATTCTAAACTCAACCAAACTTCAAATATAACACATCAAACATCATATAAACATGATATGAACATTTTAGCATCAAAATGGGGGAAAAGTAACTTACTTGGATTTCTCAAAGTTGACGGATTTCAATTCTTTTTGGTTCTACGCGATCCTATCGACGATCTAAACAAGGTTCATGTTTTAAGAAATGAGAGATTATGAGAGGAAGATGAAGAAAATGAAGAGAGAAGTAAGGAAAGAAAACTTACCACAATGGAGGAGAGAGGGAGGGAGAATGGTGAGAGTGAGGGAGAAGGTGAGGGAGGAGAGGGGAGTAGGGGAAAATTATTTTTAAAAGTTACAACTAGACCCCCTCCCCATCTACAAACACAATTACTCCCCACTAACAAATAAGACTCAACAATTCTACACTAGCACAAATGACCCAAATAAAACGCTAGGCATATATATTATAACACATAAAATGTACACATAATTATTTAAATAAATAATAATTTAAATAAAAAACAAGCAAATAAATAAATAATAATTATTTATTACTAATAAAATAGAGCCTAGATTTCGGGTCGTGACATTACCGGAAGTTGAATCAGGTTACGGTGAAGAACAAGTATCATCTACCGCACATTGATGATTTGTTTGATCAGCTTCAAGGGTCTGTGGTTTTCTCTAAACTTGATTTGAGGAGTGGGTACCATCAGTTGAAGGTTCGATCGGAGGATATTCCGTAGACTGCCTTTCGCACTCGTTATGGTCATTATGAGTTCTTGGTTATGCCGTTTGGGTTGACTAACGCGCCGCCGTGTTTATGGATTTGATGAACCGGGTTTTCCATCCCTATCTTGATTCGTTCATGGTAGTCTTCATCGACGACATTCTTGTTTATTCAAAATCTCGAGAGGAGCATGAACAACATTTGAGGACAGTTTTATCCGTTCTGCGAGGGAGAAATTTTTTGCGAAGTTTAGTAAATGCGAATTTTGGCTCGAGAAGGTGTCATTCTGGGTCATGTGATTTCTAAAGACGGGATTTCTGTGGATCCTTCGAAGATTGAAGCCATAGTGGATTGGAAGAGACCCGAATCAGTGACAGAGATTAGAAGCTTTCTTGGTTAGCCGGGTATTACAGAAGATTTATTGAGGGGTTTCGAGGATCGCTACTCCGATGACTCAGTTGACCTGGAAGAATGTTCCGTTTGTGTGGACCGAGAAATGTGACAAGAGTTTCGAGGAATTGAAGAAGAGGTTGACTACCGCACGATCTTGACTTTGCCTAATGGAGCGATGGCCTAGTGATTTATAGTGATGCTTCGAAAGAGGGTTTGGGTTGTGTGTTGATGCAGAATGGAAAAGTAATTGCGTATGCTTCGAGGAAGTTGACCCCTAGTGAGCAAAATTACCCACTCATGATATGGAGTTGGCGGCGATAGTCTTTGCGTTGCACAATAGACAGCGACGATGGATGGAATTGTTGAAGGATTATGATTGCACGATTTCCTATCATCCGGGGAAGGCGAATGTGGTAGCCGATGCGATTAGTAGAAAGTCTTATGTGGCTTCGATGATGGTCCGTGAATGGAAAATGCTTGAGGATGTTCGAGATTGGTCTCCTCGTGAATCGAGACATGGGGCTATTTTTGCGAATATTAGGGTGTCTCCGACCCTAATTCAGAGGATAAAGGAAGCTCAGAAAGAAGATCCCGAGTTGGTGAAGATAATGGGTAAACTGAAAGAGAAGAACTTCGAGGATTTTTTCTATTAGCCCGGTGGGAGTGTTGACTTTCTGTGAAAGATTGTGTGTTCGGATGTCGATGGAATTAAACAGAGAGTTCTTGATGAGGGTCACAAATCGAGATATACTATTCATCCGGGTAGTACGAAGATGTATCAGGATTTGAAGCAACAATTTTGGTGGATTAATATGAAGAGGGAAATAGCTGAGTATTTATCGAAGTGTTTAACTTGTCAGTCAGGTCAAAGCCGAGCATCAGAGACCCGCGGGACTACTTCAACCGTTAGAGATTCCCGAGTGGAAATGGGAGCATGTGACTATGGATTTCGTTACGGGACTACCTCGTACCCGTAGGAAGTATGACAGTGTTTGGGTAATAGTGGATAGATTGACCAAGAGTGCCCATTTCTTGCCTATTGACATCAGATATTCGATGGAGAAGCTTGCGACCCCTTTATATCGATGAGATCGTTAGACTGCATGGGTTCCGGTGAGTATTGTGTCAGATCGAGACCCGAGGTTTACTTCTAGGTATTGGAAGGCGTTTCAGGAAGCTTTGGGTACAGATTTGCGATTCAGTACGGCTTTTCATCCTCAGACCGATGGTCAATCCGAGAGGACTATTCAGATTTTGGAGGATATGTTGCGAGCTTGTTCGATAGACTTTTCTGATTCTTGGGATTCGCACCTACCGTTAGTGGAATTCTCTTACAACAACAGTTATTAGGCTAGTATCGAGATGGCACCATTTGAGGCCTTGTAGGAAGAAAGTGTAGATCGCCTATTTGTTGGGATGAGGTCGGTGAATCGAAGATCGTGGGTATTGATTTGCTTCAGGATTCAGTTGAACAAGGTTAGAGTTATCCGGGATAGATTGAAAACAGCCAGAGTCGACATAAGAGCTATGCAGATAACCGAAGGCGAGATCTTAGTTTTCAGACCGGTGATTTTGTGTTCTTGAAAGTGTCTCCGAAGGTGGGTATTCGTAGGTTTGGGAAGAAAGGCAAATTGGCTCCGAGGTTTATTTGTCCGTTTGAGATTTTGGGAAAGGTTGGACTTCTAGCGTATCGTCTTGCGTTACCGTCATCTTTAGACCGGTTTGCACAACGTGTTCCACGTTTCTATGCTTCAGAGGTATGTTCATGATCCATCTCACGTGTTACGAGGGTACCGGAGGGTATTGAGCCCGATATGACTATGAGAGTACGACCGATTCGGATCCTAGATTCTAAAGTCCAAGAGTTGAGGAACAAAAGCATTGCGTTGGTTCGAGTTCTTTGGAGGAATCATAACATCGAGGAGTCAACGTGGGAGCTCCGAGATGAGATCGAGAGGAAATTTCCGTGGCTTTTTGTTTAAGGTGAGTCTCGTTAAAATTCGGGTCGAATTTTCTTAGGGGAAAAGAATGTCACGACCCGAAATATTAGGCTCTATTTTATTAGTAATAAGTGATTATTGTTTTTATTATTTGCTATTTATTTATTTAAGCTATTATTTATTTAAATATTTATGTGTGCAATTTATGCGTTTATAATAATTATGCCTAGCATTTTATTTGGGTCATTTGTGCTAGTGTAGTATTGTTGGGTCTTAATTATTAGTGGGAAGTTGTTTATTTTGAGTAGTGTAGGGGAGGGGCCCTAAGTGAACCATTTTGAAATAATTTCCCTACTCCCTCTCTTCTCCCTCACCTTCTCCCTCACTCTCTCCATCCCTTCCCAGCCAACTCTCTCTCTCTCTCCTTGTGTGGTAAGTTTTTCCTCCTTTCCTCTCTCTTCATTTACTTCCTCTTCCTCTCATAATCTCTCATTTCTTAAAACATGAACCTTGTTTAGATCG
>JAOWBW010000601.1:359688-526455 GCA_026119855.1 Campanula takesimana | reverse complement strand
AACTAAGACCCAACATTTCTATACTAGCACAAATGACCCAAATAAATGCTAGGCATAATCATTATGAAACATAAAATGCACACATAATAATTAAATAAATAATAATTTAAATAAATAATTAAGCAAATAATTAAATAAAAATCATTAATTACTAATAAAATAGAGTCTATATTTTGGGTCGTGACATTCACTCCCCCTTAAAAAAAATTCGACCCGAATTTTAACGAGACTCACCTAAAACGAAAAGCCACGGAAATTTCCTCTCGATCTCGTCTCGGAGCTCCCAAGTCGACTCCTCGATGTTATGATTCCTCCAAAGAACTCGAACCAACGCGATGCTTTTGCTCCTCAACTCTTGAACTTTAGAATCTAAGATCCGAACCGGTCGTTCCTCATAAGTCATATCGGGCTCAATATCCTCCGGTATCCTCGGTAACACGTGAGACGGATCATGAACATACTTCCGAAGCATAGAAACGTGGAAAACGTTGTGCAAACGGTCTAAGGATGACGGTAACGCGAGTCGATACGCAAGAAGTCCAACCTTTCCCAAAACCTCAAACGGGCCAATAAACCTCGGAGCCAATTTACCTTTCTTCCCAAATCTACGAATACCCACCTTCGGAGATACTTTCAAGAATACCAAATCACCAACCTGAAAACTAAGATCTCGCCTTCGGTTATCTGCGTAGCTCTTATGTCGACTCTGGGCTGTCTTCAATCTATCCCGGATAACTCTAACTTTCTCAACTGAATCCCGAAGCAAATCAATACCCAAAACTTTCGCTTCACCAACCTCATCCAACAAATAGGCGATCTACACTTTCTTCCATACAAAGCCTCAACGGTGCCATCTCGATACTAGCCTGATAACTGTTGTTGTAAGAGAATTCCACTAACGGTAGGTGCGAATCCAAGAATCGGAGAAGTCTATCGCACAAGCTCGCAACATATCCTCCAAAATCTGAATAGTCCTCTCGGATTGACCGTCGGTCTGCGGATGAAAAGCTGTACTGAACCGCAAATCTGTACCCAAAGCTTCCTGAAACGCCTTCCAGAATCTAGAAGTAAACTCGGGTCTCGATCTGACACAATACTAACCGGAAACCCCATGCAATCTAACAATCTCATCAATATAAAGGGTCGCAAGCTTTTCCATCGAATATCTGATGTCAATAGGCAAGAAATGGGCACTCTTGGTCAATCTATCCACTATTACCCAAACGCTGTCATACTTCCTACGGGTACGAGGCAGTCCCGTAACGAAATCCATAGTCACATGCTCCCATTTCCATTCGGGAATCTCTAACGGCTGAAATAGTCCGCGGGTCTCTGATGCTCGGCTTTGACCTGCTGACACGTTAAACACCTCGATACATAATCGGCTATTTCCCTTTTCATATTAATCCACCAAAACTGTTGCTTCAAATCCTGATACATATTCGTACTTCCCGGATGAATAGTATACCTCGATTTGTGACCCTCATCAAGAACTCTCTGCTTAATTCCATCAACATCCGGAACACACAAACGACCACGGAAAGTCAACACTTCACTCGAGCTAATAGAAAATCCTCGAAATTCCTTTCCTTCAATTTACCCATTACCTTCACTAACTCGGGATCTTCTTTCTGAGCTTCCTTTATCTTCTGAATTAGGGTCGGAGACACCCTAATATTCGCAAAAATAGCCCCATGTCTCGATTCACGAGGAGACCAATCTCGAACATCCTCAAGCATTTTCCATTCACGAACCATCATCGAAGCCACATAAGATTTTCTACTAATCGCATCGGCTACCACAATCGCCTTCCCCGGATGATAAGAAATCGTACAATCATAATCCTTCAGCAATTCCATCCATCGACGCTGTCTATTATTCAACTCTTTCTGGGAGAAAAGGTACTTCAAACTCTTGTGATCGGTAAAAATTTCAAACTTCGCCCCATAAAGGTAGTGCTTCCATTTGTGCAACGCAAATACAATAGCCGCTAACTCCATATCATGAGTCGGGTAATTCTGTTCACTCGGGGTCAACTTCCTCGAAGCATACGCAATTACTTTCCCATTCTGCATCAACACACAACCCAAACCCTCTTTCGAAGCATCACTGTAAATCACTAGGCCATCGCTCCCATTAGGCAAAGTCAAGATCGGTGCTGTAGTCAACCTCTTCTTCAATTCCTCGAAACTTTTGTCACATTTCTCGGTCCACACAAACGGAACATTCTTCCGGGTCAACTGAGTCATCGGAGTAGCAATCCTCGAAAACCCTTCAATGAACCTTCTGTAATACCCGGCTAAACCAAGAAAGCTTCTAATCTCTGTCACTGATTCGGGTTTCTTCCAATCCACTATGGCTTCAATCTTTGAAGGATCCATCGAAATCCCGTCTTTCGAAATCACATGACCCAGAAATGACACCTTCTCGAGCCAAAATTCGCATTTACTAAACTTTGCAAATAATTTCTCCCTCGCAAGAACGGATAAAACTGTCCTCAAATGCTGTTCGTGCTCCTCTCGAGATTTCCAATAAACAAGAATGTCGTCGATGAAGACCACCACGAACGAGTCAAGATGGGGATGGAAAACTCGGTTCATCAAATCCATAAATACTGCCGGCGCGTTAGTCAACCCAAACGGCATAACCAAGAACTCATAATGACCATACCGAGTGCGAAAAGCAGTCTTCGGAATATCCTCCGATCGAACCTTCAACTGATGGTACCCACTCCTCAAATCAAGTTTGGAAAACACAACGGACCCTTGAAGCTGATCAAACAAATCATCTATGTGCGGTAGAGGGTATTTATTCTTCACCGTAACCTGATTCAACTTCCGGTAATCTATACACAATCTCAACGAACCATCTTTCTTTCGCACGAATAAAACCGGTGCTCCCCACGGGGAAACACTAGGGCGGATAAACCCTCGATCAAGCAACTCTTGCAACTGAACCTTTAATTCCTTCAACTCTGCGGGAGCTAACCTATAAGGCGCTTTCGAAATCGGAGCCGTCCCCGGCAAAAGATCTATACAAAACTCAATCTCACGATCGGGAGGCATATCATACTCGGTAGAGAAAACATCGGGAAATTCCCGAACTACCCGAACACTATCAAAACTAGGGGATTCTTTCCTAGTATCAAGAACACTAGCCAAATACCCCACACAACCACTATGCAATAATTTTCTCGCTTTCATATAAGAAATTAAGCAAACCTTTCTACTCAGAGGACTAGCCTCAAACACAAATTTAGGCACATCAGGAATAGAAAAAGTAACAGTTTTCTAACGGCAATCAACGGACGCATGAAACTTGCTCAACCAATTCATACCCAAAATGACATCAAAGTCTTGGATAGGAAGAACTACCAAATCCGCACAAAGGACTCGACCACAAATAACCACATCACAAGCACGAAAGACTCGATCAGAAATCAAGCATTCTCCTATAGGGGTCGACACCTCTAGCACGTACGGTAAAGACTCGAATGCAGCATTTAACATGGAAGCAAATTGCACAGAAATGTATGAATGAGATGATCCTGGATCTACTAACTCTCGTGCGCTCACATTAGACACAGAAACAATACCTCCAATAACTGTAGGATCATCGGTCGCCTGTTGTTGATTCATGGCATAAACCTTCCCTTGAACTTTGGGCTTCCCGGTAACATCCCTTTTCTGACCTTGATTATTACCAACTCCTGACCCGAATGCTTGTACTCGACCTCTCGGGCAATCTTTTACAAAGTGACCCATTTGACCACAATTGGTGCACCTTCCTTGCTTCTTCCAACAACGGTCTTCGGAATGACCTTCCTTTTGACAATACGAACAAAGCCTCCTAATTTGACTCCCTTGGTTCCCGGAAGTGGTACCCGGGTTCCTTGGAATCGGTTGCCCTCGGAACTGAGATTGTCCCCCAAAGTTACCTCGGTTATCAGAACGGTGTTGTGGCTTGCTTTGCCCTCCCGGCTTGCTCGGGTTAGCTACCTCGGTCTTCCTTTTATGCTCCCCAATATCTTGCTCTATTAAGTAGGCTCGGTCCACCGCATCTTGGAATGTCACAATCCGTTGAGCAATTAGTTGAGTACGGATGGAGGTATTCAATCCCCGAATAAACCTCATAGCCTTTTGTTCCTCGGTCCTCACCAAATAGTCGCAATACCGGGCTAATTCTATGAACTTAGCCAAGTATTGTGCTATAGATAACACCCCTTGCTCCAAGTTGAGTAGCTCGATATCCTTTCGGTTCTGATCAACAACCGGAATGAAATGCTCATTGAATTTGCGCACAAATAACTCCCACGCATACACTGTGTGAGTATCATCCCAAGTAGCCTTAACACCTTTCCACCAATGCTCGGCGGCTCCCACAAGCTTGTAAGCCGCGAACCGGACCTTATCCTCATTCGAACACCCAAATAAATCATAAATCTTTTCCATAGACTCAATCCACAACTCAGCCTTCCTTACATCGGGCTCCCCATTGAATTCAACCGGTTTCAACTTCAGAAATTGCTCCAATCCATAGCGGGGTGGTGCTTGTTCTACCCTCGGACCTTGATCATGTATGGCCTTCATGGCCGCCTCGAACATGCCTTGAAACATGGCACGTGCTTCTTCCCTTGTATCATTCTGATTCTGTGCACCACTAGTACCTCCTCTGTTTCTTCTTCCAGACATTGAGAACAATTATCTGCATAAAACATCAACCGTTAATCACTCCGCACACTACTACCCACCTAGGTCATACTAATCCACCTAGACTTATACTTAGAGCTAATGCCATAGCTCTGATACCAACTGTCGCGACACCGGACCCCGCGGGCCCGAGACCGCAATCTGGACGTCGACTCTAAAACCAAAACTATGAAATACACAAGTTAAAAATTCCATTTAATGCCAAAAGGTGATAATCCAAAGTTTTACAAAAACCAATTACAACTATCATAAACTTCCACAAGTTTATGCTCAATAAAATACAAATATAAAATTCTTAACGACGTCAATGTTTGGTACAAATACCCCAAAAGGTTACACATTTATATAATGTAAACCAACCTATACAACTTTCCCCAAAAGAATGTTTCCACACTCGACGTCCTCTTTCTCGTGATCAGCGAGACTATTCCTTAGCACCTGGGGGGGGGGGTTAAGGAAAAACAAAGATAAAAAGAAAGGGGGTGAGATAACTCTCAATAAGTTACTAATGCAACTACATGACATGCTACGATGCAATATACTATAAGCAATAATAAATATCACATAGCACATAGCATTTATCACATACAGATAGCAGCGGAAATAAACACATAACAAAGGATATAGCCAAGGTTTTCCAAACCGGAACATCCAAATAAAGGATCGCTGCGCAGCTTCAATAATCAACAAATCATCATCTTCATAATAGCAAGAAAGCCGAAGAGAAAACCCCGGTACCGGAACCAATAACCAAAGAAGAAGTGTCACAAGGGACGGGAGACATGCCACAAAGTCATGCTCCAAGAAGCTAATATGCACACAAAGGAGCTAGCTCTTCTCACATCCAAGGCCAATCTGGAGGAGGGTAATAATGGGGCAAAACAATGGTCAACATCACAATGGACTTGGCAGTGCCATCATAATGTTTCGCATCGCCCAAACACACACAAAATACCAGCTGGACTTTCACGTAAAAGCTAAGTAATAAAATACTAGCACGATAAACAACAAAGGATTCCAAAGTAGGGAATCATGCCAAATACTCACCAGGAAGATGAAATGAACCAACAATACACAATAAAGGTGCTTCAAAGTCCCAATTAACCACTAACAAATTTCAAACACAAACTTGATCACAAAGGACCCAATTCCAACACTAAAGTGTACGATAATGTTCACTAAGGTCAACTAGAAGGACACCCAAGACTTAGACCAAAACACGTTCTTCAATCACACAAATTAACCAAGTGTAAATTTTCAGAGCACTGTGCGGCCGCCCAAAGTGGGTTGTGCGGTCGCCCAAAAAGCCTCAAAACAAGAACAAAAGCTTTCAGAAAGATGCGCGGTCGCCCAGGAAGTTTTGTGCGGCCGCCCAACCTTCCGGATTGCCAGAAATCGGGAAGAACAACATGGGTTCTTCCATTTTCAACCCAAAACACATTTAACCAAAATCCAAACTTCCAACACATGTACTAATGTACCAAAACAATTTATAACTAGGGTGGGGACTCAAATACACCATTCATCAACCCAAAACCAAGAATCAAACCCAACATTCCAAAATCACCATTTTTAACCAAAAACCCAAATAAATTCAAAATAAATTGCAAACTCATCCAAACTTCCAATATATCAACAAAAGCATTATATGGACATGATATGAAAATTTTAACATCAAAATGGGGGAAAAGTAACTTACTTGCAAATTCTCAAAGTTGATGGATTTCGATTCTTTTTGGCTTCCTACGATCCTATCGACGATCTAAACATGTTTCACGTTTTAAGAAATGAGAGAAGGTGATGGGAAGATAGGGAAAATGAAGAGAGAAGATAAAGAAGAGAAACTTACCTTTCTATGGAAGGAGGGAGAGAGAGTGCAGGGAAATGGAGTGGAGTGAGGGAGAAGATGAGGAGTAGGGAGGGAGTAGTAAAAAAATGATTTGAATACTTACACTTAGGCCCCCTCTCTCACACTACACACAAAACTACACTCCCTACTAACAACTAAGACCCAACATTTCTATACTAGCACAAATGACCCAAATAAATGCTAGGCATAATCATTATGAAACATAAAATGCACACATAATAATTAAATAAATAATAATTTAAATAAATAATTAAGTAAATAATTAATTAAATAAAAATCATTTAATTACTAATAAAATAGAGTCTATATTTCGGGTCGTGACAGAAACACTAGGGCGGATAAACCCTCGATCAAGCAACTCTTGCAACTGAACCTTTAATTCCTTCAACTCTGCGGGAGCCAACCTATAAGGTGCTTTCGAAATTGGAGCCGTACCCGGCAAAAGGTCTATACAAAACTCAATCTCACGATCGGGAGGCATATTATACTCGGTAGAGAAAACATCGGGAAATTCCCGAACTACCCGAACACTATCAAAACTAGGGGATTCTTTCCTAGTATCAAGAACACTAGACAAATACCCCTCACAACCACTATGCAATAATTTTCTCGCTTTCATATAAGAAATTAAGCGAACCTTTCTACTCAGAGGATTAGCCTCAAACACAAATTTAGGCACATCGGGAATAGAAAAAGTAACAATTTTCTTACGGCAATCAACGGAAGCATGAAACTTGCTCAACCAATCCATACCCAATATGACATCAAAGTCTTGGATAGGAAGAACTACCAAATCCGCACAAAGGACACGACTACAAATAACCACATCACAAGCACGCAAGACTCGATCAGAAATCAAGCATTCTCCTATAGGGGTCGACACCTCTAGCACGTACGGTAAAGACTCGAATGCAGCATTTAACATGGAAGCAAATTGCACATAAATGTATGAATGAGATGATCCTGGATCTACTAACGCTCGTGCGCTCACATTAGACACAAAAACAATACCTCCAATAACGGATGGATCATCGGTAGCTTGTTGTTGATTCATGGCATAAACCTTTCCTTAAACTTTGGGCTTTCCCGTAGCGTCCCTTTTCTGACTCTGATTAGTACCAACCCCTGAGCCGGATGCTTGTCCTCTACCTCTTGGGCAATCTTTTACAAAGTGACCCATTTGACCACAATTGGTGCACCTTCCTTGCTTCTTCCAACACCGGTCCTCAGAATGACCTTCCTTTTGACAATACGAACAAAGCCTCCTAATTTGGCTCCCTTGGTTCCCGGAAGTGGTACCCGGGTTCCTTGGGATCGGTTGCGCTCGGGACTGAGATTGTCACCCAAAGTTACCTCGATTATCAATCCTTGGTTGTGACTTGCCCTGCGCTCCTTGCTTACTCGGGTTGGCCACCTCGGTCTTCCTCTTATGTTCCCCAATATCTTGCTCTATAAGATAGGCATGGTCTACCGCATCCTGAAATGTCACAATCCGTTGGGCAATAAGTTGAGTACGGATGGAGGTCTTCAATCCCCGAATGAATATCATAGCTTTTTGTTCCTCGGTCCTCACCAAATAGTCGCAATATCGGGCTAATTCTATGAACTTAGCCGAGTATTGTGCTATAGACAACAAACCTTGATCTAGGTTGAGTAGCTCAATCTCCTTTCGGTTTCGAACATCCTCAAGCATTTTCCACTCCCGGACCATCATCGAAGCCACATAAGATTTCCTACTAATCGCATCGGCTACCATATTCGCCTTTCCCGGGTGATAAGAAATCGTACAATCAAAATCCTTCAACAATTCCATCCATCGGCGTTGCCTATTATTCAACTCTTTCTGGGAGAAAAGGTACTTCAAACTCTTGTGATCGGTAAAAATCTCAAACTTCGCTCCATAAAGGTAGTGCTTCCACTTGTGCAACGCAAATACTATCGCAGCCAACTCCATATCATGAGTCGGGTAATTCTGTTCACTAGGGGTCAACTTCCTTGAGGCATAAGCAATTACTTTCCCATTCTGCATCAACACACAACCCAAACCCTCTTTCGAAGCATCACTGTAAATCACTAGGCCATCGCTCCCATTAGGCAAAGTCATGATCGGTGCGGTAGTCAACCTCTTCTTCAATTCCTCGAAACTCTTGTCACATTTCTCGGTCCACACAAATGGGACATTCTTCTGGGTCAACTGAGTCATCGGAGTAGCAATCCTCGAAAACCCCTCAATAAATCTTCGGTAATAACCGGCTAAACCCTGAAAACTACGAATCTCGGTCACTGACTCGGGTCTCTTCCAATCCACTATGGCTTCAATCTTTGAAGGATCCACTGAAATCCCATCTTTTGAAATAACATGCCCCAGAAATGACACCTTCTCGAGCCAAAATTCGCATTTACTAAACTTCGCAAACAATTTCTCCCTCGCAAGAACGGATAAAACTGTCCTCAAGTGTTGCTCGTGCTCCTCTCTAGACTTAGAATAGAGGAGAATATCATCAATAAAGACCACCACGAACGAATCAAGATAAGGATGGAAAATCCGGTTCATCAAATCCATAAATACGGCCGGCGCGTTAGTCAACCCAAACGGCATAACCAAGAATTCATAATGACCATACCGAGTGCGAAAAGCAGTTTTCGAAACATCTTCTGATCGAACCTTCAACTGATGGTACCCACTCCTCAAATCAAGTTTAGAGAAAACCACAGACCCTTGAAGCTGATCAAACAAATCATCAATGTGAGGTAGAGGATACTTATTCTTCACCGTAACCTGATTCAACTTCTGGTAATCTATACATAATCTCAAGGAACCGTCTTTCTTCCGCACAAATAAAACCGGTGCTCCCCACGGGGAAACACTAGGGCGGATAAACCCTCGATCAAGCAACTCTTGCAACTGAACCTTTAATTCCTTCAACTCTGCGGGAGCCAACCTATAAGGTGCTTTCGAAATTGGAGCCGTACCCGGCAAAAGGTCTATACAAAACTCAATCTCACAATCGGGAGGCATATTATACTCGGTAGAGAAAACATCGGGAAATTCCCGAACTACCCGAACACTATCAAAACTAGGGGATTCTTTCCTAGTATCAAGAACACTAGCCAAATACCCCTCACAACCACTATGCAATAATTTTCTCGCTTTCATATAAGAAATTAAGCGAACCTTTCTACTCAGAGGATTAGCCTCAAACACAAATTTAGGCACATCGGGAATAGAAAAAGTAACAATTTTCTTACGGCAATCAACGGAAGCATGAAACTTGCTCAACCAATCCATACCCAATATGACATCAAAGTCTTGGATAGGAAGAACTACCAAATCCGCACAAAGGACACGACCACAAATAACCACATCACAAGCACGCAAGACTCGATCAGAAATCAAGCATTCTCCTATAGGGGTCGACACCTCTAGCACGTACGGTAAAGACTCGAATGCAGCATTTAACATGGAAGCAAATTGCACAGAAATGTATGAATGAGATGATCCTGGATCTACTAACGCTCGTGCGCTCACATTAAACACAAAAACAATACCTCCAATAACGGATGGATCATCGGTAGCTTGTTGTTGATTCATGGCATAAACCTTTCCTTGAACTTTGGGCTTTCCCGTAGCGTCCCTTTTCTGACTCTGATTAGTACCAACCCCTGACCCGGATGCTTGTCCTCTACCTCTTGGGCAATCTTTTACAAAGTGACCCATTTGACCACAATTGGTGCACCTTCCTTGCTTCTTCCAACACCGGTCCTCAGAATGACCTTCCTTTTGACAATACGAACAAAGCCTCCTAATTTGGCTCCCTTGGTTCCCGGAAGTGGTACCCGGGTTCCTTGGGATCGGTTGCCCTCGGGACTGAGATTGTCCCCCAAAGTTACCTCGATTATCAATCCTTGGTTGTGACTTGCCCTGCGCTCCTTGCTTACTCGGGTTGGCCACCTCGGTCTTCCTCTTATGTTCCCCAATATCTTGCTCTATAAGATAGGCATGGTCTACCGCATCCTGAAATGTCACAATCCGTTGGGCAATAAGTTGAGTACGGATGGAGGTCTTCAATCCCCCAATGAATATAATAGCTTTTTGTTCCTCGGTCCTCACCAAATAGTCGCAATATCGGGCTAATTCTATGAACTTAGCCGAGTATTTTGCTATAGACAACAAACCTTGCTCTAGGTTGAGTAGCTCGATCTCCTTTCGGTTTTGATCAACAACCGGAATGAAATGTTCCTTGAATTTGCGCACAAACAACTCCCACGCATAAACCGTGTGAGTGTCATCCCAACTAGCTTTGACCCCTTTCCACCAATGCTCGGCGGCACCCACAAGCTTATAAGCCGCGAACCGGACCTTGTCCTCATCCGTGCACCCAAACACATCATAAATCTTCTCCATCGACTCAATCCACAACTCAGCTTTCCGAACATCGGGTTCCCCATTGAATTCAACCGGTTTCAACTTCAGAAATTGCTCCAATCCATAGCGGGGTGGTGCTTGTTCTACCCTCGGACCTTGATCATGTATGGCCTTCATGGCCGCCTCGAACATGCCTTGAAACATGGCACGTGCTTCTTCCCTTGTGTCATTCTGATTCTGTGCCCCACTAGTACCTCCTTTGTTTCTTCTTCCAGACATTGT
This sequence comes from Campanula takesimana, assembly GCA_026119855.1. Taxonomy (NCBI): domain Eukaryota; kingdom Viridiplantae; phylum Streptophyta; class Magnoliopsida; order Asterales; family Campanulaceae; genus Campanula; species Campanula takesimana. The sequence goes on along the minus strand of JAOWBW010000601.1, from coordinate 515,228 downwards.
GAGTAATTACCTGCATAAAACACCAACCGTTAATCACTCCGCACACTACTACCCTCCTAGGTCATACTAGTCCACCTAGACTTATACTTAGAGCCAAACCATGGCTCTGATACCAACTGTTGCGACCCCGGACCCGCGGGCCCGAGACCGCGAGCTGGACGTCGACTTAAGACCAAAACTCAGAAATACTGAAGTTAAAAATTCCATTTGATACCAAAAGGTGATGATCCAAAGTTTTACAAATCCAAGTTTGACAAAAACCAAATACAACTATCATAAACTTCCACAAGTTTATGCCCAACAAAATACAAATATACAATTCTTAATGACGTCATTGATTGGTACAACTATCCCAAAAAGGTTACTCATTTATATAATGTAAACCAACCTATAACAACCTTCCCCAAAAGAATGTATCCACACTCGACGTCCTCTTTCTCATGATCAGCGAGACTAATCCTTAGCACCTGGGGGGGGTTAAGGAAAAACAAAGATAAAAGGAAGGGGGTGAGATAAATCTCAATAAGTTACTAATGCAACTACATGACATGCTATGATGCAATATATAATAATAAATCAGAGATAGCACATAGCAGTTATCACATAACAGATAGCAGCGGAAATAAACACATAACAAAGGATATAGCCAAGGTTTTCCAAACCGGTACATCCAAATAAAGGATCGCTGCGCAGCTTCAATAATCAACCATCAATATCTTCATAATAGCATTAAAGCAGAAGAGAAATCCCCGGTACCGGAACCAATAACCAATGAAGTGTCACAAGGGACGGGAGACATGCCACAAAGTCATGCTCCAAGTAAAGCTAAAATGCACACAAAGGAGCTAGCTCTTCTCACATCCAAGGCCAATCTGGAGGAGGGTAATAATGGGGCAAAACAATGGTCAACATCACAATTGACTTGGCCGTGCCATCATAATGTTTCGCATCGCCCAAACACACACAAAATACCAGCTGGGCTTTCAAATAACTGCTAAGTAATAAATACTAGCTTAAATAAACAACTTAAGGTTCCAAAGTAGGGAACCATACCAAGAAGTCACCAAGAAAGTGAAATGAACCAACAACACACAATTAAAGTGTTCCAATAATCTCAATTAACACTTAATCAATTTCCATCACAAACTTCATCACAAAGGACCCAATTCTATCACTAGAGTGTACTACAATGTTCACTAAGGTCAACTAGAAGGACACCCAAGACTTAGACCAAAACGCATTCTTCAATCACACAAACCAACAAATGAAAACTTTCAGATGTTCTGTGCGGCCGCCCAAAAGGTACTGTGCGGTCGCCCAAACAAGCCCTCAAACAAGAACAAAAGCTTTCAGATAGATGTGCGGTCGCCCATACATTTTTTGGCGGTCGCCCAATCTTCTGAACTGCTGAAATTCGGGAAGGAAGAAATGGGTTCTTCCATTTTCATACCAAAACACATTTCAACCAAAATCCAACACTCTTAACTAGCATACTAAGGTACTAGAGCAACTTATGGGTCTAAGAGAACTCATATAACAACTTTTAACAACCAAAATCAAGAATCAAACCCAACATTCATAAATCACCATTTTTTGACCAAAAACCCAAATAAATTCCAAATAAATTGCAACCTCATCCAAACTTCAAATATAACAACAAAAGCATTATATGAACATGATATGAACATTTTAACATCAAAATGGGGGAAAAGTAACTTACTTGGATTTTCTCAAAGTTGATGGAATTCGATTCTTTTTGGTTCTACGCGATCCTATCGACGATCTAAACACATTTCACGTTTTAAGAAATGAGAGATTATGAGAGGAAGAGGAAGAAAATGAAGAGAGAAGATAGAGAAGAGAAAACTTACCCACAATGGAGAGAGAGAGAATTTGAGCTGGGAGAGAGGGATGGAGGTGGAGTGTGAGGATGAGGGAGGTGAGGGAAGGAGTAGGGAGGGAGTAGGGGAAATTATTCAAAATGTTACACTCGGGCCCCTTCCCCAACTACTAACACAATACTACACTCCCAACTAACAATTAAGACCCAACAATACAACACTAACCAAAATAACCCAAATAAAATGCTTAAGCATAAATATTATAACACATAAAATGCACACATAATTATTTAAATAAATAATAATTTAAATAAATAAACAAGCAAATAAATAAATAATAATTATTTATTACTAATAAAATAGAGCCTAGTTTTCAGGTCGTGACAATTGCCATGGATGAACCTACCACAGGAGCAAGCTCCAGCAAGGTAGCAGAGTCACACTACCGCATGCACTTGCCGCGAGGTCAAGTGACCGCACCAAGGAAGCTGGCGACCGCATGGAAGCCAACGACCGCAAATGGTGGCAAGGCGGCAAAGTTCAAATGGATGAATTTTGTAAGGGCGACCGCATCCATACCAGTTAATGATGTTGTGCTCAAGACTTCAACTAAGTTTGTTAACCCTTAGTTGGGTGGCTTTCACCATTGTTCTGTGTGTGATGATTATGGTCACAAGGCTGCTGAACGTCTTTTAATATTCACACCAAATCCCAGAAGGTTTAAACCACCTTCTGTGAGGCAAGTGTGGGTTGTCAAAAGCTGCTAATCTTTAGGACCCAAAATAATAAAGGGGACCTCGATCTTAAATGTTTATTTTGTAGGTCCTCTGCTTAATGGATGGTCACTCCAATGAAGCTAAAAGTTTATGGTATCTAGAAAGTGGATGCTCAAGGCATATGACTGTTGATATCAACCTACTAGAAAGTGTCCGTAATGAAAAAGGTCCAGCAGTCACTTTTGGCGATAACAGTAAAGGAAAGACCATTGGATACGGAGTAATCAGAAAAGGAAAAATAACAATCCAAGATGTTTCTCTAGTCACTGATCTGAAACACAATCTTCTCTCAATCTCACAATTTTGCGACAAAGGATTGCAATGCCACTGTCGCGCCCCAGACCCGTGGTCCTACTTGGCCCCACGATCGGGACACGAGTGGAAGACGTTATAAAACACTTTTGAAAATTTTTTGAAATGTACTTTTATAAAGTTTAACAAAATCACACCTGAAGTTCAAAGACTTCATCTAACTTGAAACAAACTTTACAACCACTTTCACACTGAAAGTACTTAGCCCGAAGGCTTACAAACTTTGAAACAAATGTACATACACCAACATTAACCAAAATAGGTGTGACAATAGGAAGTACGGGTACTCTACCCAAAAGGTTTTACATTTACATAATGTAACCTTAACAAAATGAGTCCCATCTCTTACCACTCCAACGTCCTCCCGTGCCAAGTGTCCTATCCCCTGGACCCGCCTTTATCTAAAACAGTAAACAAATAAAGGGTGAGAATAAATCTCGGTAAGCTACTAAAATGCAACTACGTTTCATGCTAATATGATAATCATAAAGAATAGTATCATAGCAATCACATAGCACATAACATGAGAGATAACATCAACTCATATACCACAATTACCACATAACCCACACTCCGGTGGATACCAAGCCAAGGTTTACCCAATAATATAACTGTCTGAGAATACCATCTGAGAAAACCAACTGAGAAAACCATCTGAGCAGCATAAATAGCTGAAGCTGGGATCCCGAAAACCAAACCAAAACCAATAGAACTAAAATAACCAGATAGGGAAATATGACACAAAGTCATAACCCAAATGCTCACCAAAAGAAGCAATTCATCCCATCCAAGGCCAATCTGGACTGGGGAAACAAAGAAGGCACAGTGGACACCTTATAGTGAACTTGGCTTGTGTTCCACTATAATTCTCCCACCGCCTGACACGAGGTACCAATGGAAAAACTTATAGTGAACATAGCATGTACCACTATAATTCTCCCATTGCCTGACTCCACAACAAGACCAGCTGGACTTTCCACAAGAAGCACAGTAATGAATACTTGCTAAAAAACAACAATCGGGGTAATGATTCTAAAATAATGAACCAAGCCAAACACATCAAAGATGCACATAAAGAATCACTCATAAAGAGTCTACAACAACATGATTCAAGGTCACAATAAATTCTTGCACACACTTGAACACCCTTCTCATTAACCATGATAATATCCCAGGACACTCATATATTGGTCCTAGAAAATACCCCAAAGATTAAACCAAAGTTAACCTTCTATACCTTACCTCAACCAAACTATAGGATTAAGGAGAAAGTGTGCGGCCGCCCAAAACAGGGTGTGCGGTCGCACACATTCAGCTTTCTCAAGAACAAAATCTTCCAGATAAATGTGCGGCCACACGCTCCTTCTGGGCGGCCGCCCAACACACCCGACAGGCAAAACCCAAAATGATTTACACTCCTTCCGTTTCACCGTCCCAAAAGTACAACACTTATGTTTATAACTTTATTAAGACTACCCAATTAGTCTCAAAACAATTTTAATACTACTTTGAACACAACCAAACCAACATACTAAATACTCCCTTTGTCCCAAAATTACAAGTATAACAAATATTACCCAAATCACAAAATAACAATTACAAATATCATATATAGCATATATGATCATTTTAACATTTAAAGGGGAATTAGTAACTTACCTATTTCCGGAAAAAAGTATCGTTGAAATAAGTTTTCTTCGGCTAGAAATGACCTATTCGACGCCCTGGTCATTTTTATATAATTAGTTTTTAAAACGGATAAGTAAATAAAAAGAATTAAATCGAAATGGATTGAACTTACCTTTTTCTCTCTTAACCTAAGGAAACGTAGAGAAAGTTGCAGAAGAAATTAATACAGAGAAAGAAGGGAGAAGGAGGATAAGGTTATATAAAAAAAATTACCCCTTTCTCAATTTAATCACTCAACTTTCCATTTGAACACTTAAGCCCCTAAAGTTACATTTTCACAAAGGACCCTAAAGTTTCAACTTAATCGTTTAACTCCTTTAATCATTATTATTACTAACTAAGTAAATAACACAAATAATCAAGTATGATATGCAAATCATAAAATATGATGCAACACATAAAATGCACACATAAGTCAAATAAAAATCCCCAAAAATATAAAATAAATAGGGACGGGTTTTGGGGTCGCTACAATCACTCCCCCTTAAAGAAAATCCGTCCCGAATTTTTAGGGTTACTTACCGAGGCCCTCAAACAACCAAGGGTACTTTCGCTCGATTTCCTCCCGAAGTTCCCAAGTTGATTCTTCCACATTATGGTTCCTCCACACAACTCGAACAAGAGGAATACTCTTATTTCTCAATTCTTGGACTTTAGAATCAATCACTTGGACTGGATGCTCCTCATAAGACATACTCGGCTCAATATCCTCGGGTACCTCAGATAAAACATGAGAAGGATCATACACATACTTCTGAAGCATAGAGATATGAAACACATTATGGATCTTATCAAGAGAAGGAGGTAATGCAAGACGATAAGCCCGATCTCCCACTCTTCCAAGAATCTCAAATGGACCAATATACCTCGGAGCAAGCTTGACTTTCTTTCCATATCTTCGAATACCAACCTTAGAGGAAACCTTCAAAAACACAAAGTCACCTTTTTCGAACTCAAGGTCTCGCCTTCGATGATCGGCATAGCTTTTCTGTCTACTCTGGCAGTACTCAAACGATCCCGAATAAGTTTAACCTTCTCAATTGAATCATTAACCATCTGAACACCCCAAATCTTGGCTTCTCCCACTTCATCCCAACAGATAGGAGACCGACATTTCCTCCCATACAAGGCTTCATAAGGAGCCATCCCAATACTGGACTGAAAACTGTTATTATAAGCAAATTCTACGAGAGGCAAATGAATATCCCAAGAATCTGTAAAATCAACTGAACAAGCCCTCAACATATCCTCAAGAATCTGAATGGTTCTTTCTGACTGACCATCTGTTTGAGGATGAAAAGCTGTACTAAATCTTAATTCTGAACCCAATGCCTTCTGAAATGCTTGCCAAAATCGAGATGTGAATCTAGGGTCACGATCAGATACAATACTCACTGGAACTCCATGTAACCTCACGATCTCATTAATGTACAAAGTTGCAAGCCTTTCCATAGAATAACCAATCTCAATAGGTAGAAAATGAGAAGACTTTGTCAATCTATTAACAATCACCCAAACTGCATCAAACCTTTTTCGAGTACGAGGTAACCCTGTCACAAAATCCATAGTAACATGTTCCCACTTCCATTCCGGAATCTCTAACGGTTGAAGCAATCCTGCGGGCCTTTGATGTTCAGCTTTAACTTGTTGACATGTTAAACACTTGGATACATAATCCGCTATTTCCCTCTTCATATTATTCGACCAAAAGTGTTGCTTCAAATTCTGATACATTTTAGTACTTCCGGGATGAATAGTATACCTCGATTTATGGCCTTCATCAAGAACTTGGCGTTTAATCCCATCAACATTAGGCACACACAATCGACCTCTGAAAGTTAATACCCCTTCAGAACTGAGGGAGAAATCCTCAAATTTACCATCTTGGATTTTATCCATAATCTTTACCAACTCTGGTCATCCTTCTGAGCTTCCTTTATTTGTTGAACTAAAGTTGGTAATACTCGAATGTTCGCAAAAATAGCTCCATGCTTTGACTCATAAGGACTCCAATCTCGAGCATCCTCCAACATCTTCCATTCCCGTACCATCAATGAAGCTACATAAGACTTCCGGCTAATAGCATCAGGTACCACATTTGCCTTGCCCGGATGATAAGAAATGGTGCAATCATAATCCTTCAACAGCTCCATCCATCTTTGTTGTCTATTATTCAACTCTTTCTGGGAGAAAATATACTTCAAACTCTGATGATCTGTGAAAATCTCAAACTTTGCTCCATAAAGCTAATGTTTCCACTTGTGCAATGCAAAGACAATATCTGCAAGCTCCATGTCATGGGTAGGATAATTCTGCTCACTCGGAGTCAACTTCCTCGAAGCATATGAAATCACCCTTCCATTTTGCATTAATACACACCCGAGGCCTTCTTTAGAAACATTACTATATATTACCAAATCATCATTACCATTAGGTAGGGCAAGAATAGGAGCTGTAGTCAATCTCTTCTTCAACTCTTCAAAGCTAACTTGACATTTTTCATCCCACACATAAGGAACATTCTTTCGCGTCAACTGAGTCAAGGGAGTTGCAATCTTAGAAAACCCCTCAATGAACCTTCTGTAGTACCCAGCTAACCCCAAGAAGCTTCGAATTTCTGTAACTGATTCTGGCCTCTTCCAATTCACAATAGCCTCAACTTTGGATGGATCAACTGATATACCTTTATTAGAAATCACGTGCCCAAGAAAAGATACTACATCGAGCCAAAAAGCACACTTACTGAATTTAGCAAACAACTGCTTCTCACGGAGAATAGATAAAACCATTCGTAAATGTTGTTCATGTTCCTCCCGGGACTTGGAATAAACAAGAATATCATCAATAAATACAACCACGAAGGTATCAAGATAAGGGTTAAAGACCCTATTCATCATATCCATAAAAACAGCCGGAGCATTAGTCAACCCGAAAGGCATAACAAGAAACTCATAATGGCCATATCTACTACGGAAAGCAGTTTTAGAAATGTCTTCAGAACAGATTTTCAACTGATGGTACCCACTCCTCAAGTCAAGTTTTGAAAAGACAACCGACCCTTAAAGTTGATCAATAAATCATCAATATGAGGAAGCGGATATTTGTTCTTTATAGTTACCTGATTCAGCTTTCTGTAATCAATACACAATCTCAAGGACCCATCTTTCTTTTTGACAAATAATACTGGAGCTCCCCACGGGGATACACTAGGACGAATGAATCCTCGATCAAGTAGCTCTTGTAAATGAACCTTCAACTCTTTCAATTCAGCTGGGGCCATTCTGAAAGGTGCCTCAGATATAGGAGCCGTACCTGGAAGTAAGTCAATACAGAACTCGATTTCCCGGTCAGGAGGCATAGCATACTCAGAAGAAAATACATCTGAATATTCTTTAACAATAAGCACATCCTCAATATCAGAAACCCTTTTAGTAGTATCCAAAACACTAGCCAAATACCCTGCACAACCACGGTTCAACAACTTTCTAGCCTTCACATAAGAAATAATTCGAATCTCTCTACCCCAAGGAACAATTTCAAAAGTAAATTTAGGAACATTAGGGATAGAAAATGTGACCACTTTTTTAGCACAATCAACAGACGCATGATATTTACCCAACCAATCCATACCCAAGATAATATCAAAATCTTGTAATGGTAAGATAACTAAATCAGCAGGTAAAACATGCTCACGTATATGCACATCACAAGAATGCAACACCTCATTGGTCACCAAACACTCCCCTATAGGAGTAGACACCTCTAACACATAAGGTAAAGATTCAGAAGATAAATGCCATCGAGAAGCAAAATCCACAGACACATAAGAATGCGATGAGCCAGGGTCTATAAGTGTACGTGCCCTCAAACTAGACACAGAAATAATACCTCCTATCACATTAGAGGAATCTGAAGCCTGTTGTTAAGAAATGGCAAAGACACGACCCTGAACCTTAGGCTTTCCTGAAGAATCCCTTTTCTGGCCCTGAGAAGACCCAACCACACTTCCCGATGCCTGCATCTTAAACTTAGGGCAATCCCTCTGATAATGACCTAACTGACCACAATTCAAATATTTGCCCTGTTTCTTCCAACATCTATCTTCTGAATGTCCTTCTTTCTGAAAATAATTACAAACTCCTCTGCTCTGACTCCATGAAGTGTTACTTTGATTTCTATTACCTGACTGTCTTTGAGAAGACTCTTTGAATTGTGAAGATCCACCTTGATTTCCTCTATTATCACCACGTTGTTGTTGTTGCCTAATTTGCTTCCCTGCACCTAACAACTCTATTTTCCTCTTATGTTCCTCAATATCATGCTCCACCTGGTAGGCTCGATCGACTGCATCCTGAAAATCTTGCAACTTATGGGATACTAGCTGAGTTCTAATCATAGTTTTCAAACCTTTCACAAACCTCGTAGCCTTCCTCTCCCCAGTTGCCACTAAGTGAGTACAATACCTAGACAACTCTGAAAATTTAGCTGAATACTGAGCAACTAACATAGAACCTTGCTCCAAGCTAAGAAATTCCATTTCCTTCCTGTCTTGATCTACTCGGGGAATGAAGTGTTCTTTAAACTTTCCCAGAAAATTCTCCCAAGTGTAAGGTACATGAGTCTCATCCCATTTAGTTTTCAAAGCTTTCCACCAATGCTCGGCAGCTCCATTCAACTTATAAGTAGCAAACCTGACTTGATCTTCCTCAGAACATCTAAAAGCATCAAATATCTTTTCCATTGATTCAATCCACCTTTCAGTCTTAGATACATCAGGCTCTCCATCATACTCCATAGGCTTCATTTTTAGAAACTTTTCTAGGCCATATCTTGGTGGTACCTGTTCCCTCTCTTGACTTTGATCATTTAAAGTTTTCATTGCTACTTCGAACATTCCTTGGAACATAATTCGAGCCTCTTCTCTGGCATCCCCTTGCCATGAAGAGCCAGCCTGATCTCCTTGATTCTCAACCATTTTTAATGAATACATGCATAAAACACTCAACGTTACTTACTCTATACTCTACTACCCTCCTAGGTCATTTAGTCATTCTAGACCATCTACAACCTAGCACTGATACCAACTGTCGCGCCCCAGACCCATGGTCCTACTTGGCCCCACGCTCGGGACATGAGTGGAAGAATTTATAAAACACTTTTGAAATTTTTTCGAAATGTACTTTTATAAAGTTTAACAAAATCACACCTGAAGTTCAAAGACTTCATCTAACTTGAAACAAACTTTACAACCACTTTCACACTGAAAGTACTTAGCCCGAAGGCTTACAAACTTTGAAACAAATGTACATACACCAACATTAACCAAAATAGGTGTGACAATAGGAAGTACGGGTACTCTACCCAAAAGGTTTTACATTTACATAATGTAACCTTAACAAAACAAGTCCCATCTCTTACCACTCCAACGTCCTCCCGTGCCAAGTGTCTTATCCCCTGGACCCGCCTTTATCTAAAACAGTAAACAAATAAAGGGTGAGAATAAACCTCAGTAAGCTACTAAAATGCAACTACGTTTCATGTTAATATGATAATCATAAAGAATAGTATCATAGCAATCACATAGCACATAGCATGAGAGATAACATCAACTCATATACCACAATTACCACATAGCCCACACTCCGGTGGATACCAAGCCAAGGTTTACCTAATAACATAACTGTCTGAGAAAACCATCTGAGAAAACCAACTGAGAAAACCATCTGAGCAGCATAAATAGCTGAAGCCGGGATCCCGAAAACCAAACCATAACCAATAGAACCAAAATAACCAGAGAGGGAAATATGACACAAAGTCATAACCCAAATGCTCACCAAAGGAAGCAATTCATCCCATCCAAGGCCAATCTGGACTGGGGAAACAAAGAAGGCACAGTGGACACCTTATAGTGAACTTGGCTTGTGTGCCACTATAATTCTCCCACCGCCTGACACGAGGTACCAATGGAAAAACTTATAGTGAACATAGCATGTACCACTATAATTCTCCCATTGCCTGACTCCACAACAAGACCAGCTGGACTTTCCACAAGAAGCACAGTAATGAATACTTGCTAAACAACAACAACCGGGGCAATGATTCTAAAATAATGAACCAAACCAAACACATCAAAGATGCACATAAAGAATCACTCACAAAGAGTCTACAACAACATGATTCAAGGTCACAATAAATTCTTGCACACACTTGAACACCCTTCTCATTAACCATGATAATATCCCAGGACACTCATATATTGGTCATAGATAATGCCCCAAAGATTAAACCAAAGTTAACCTTCTATACCTTACCTCAACCAATCTATAGGATTCAGGGGAAAGTGTGCGGCCGCCTAAAACAGGGTGTGCGGTCGCACACATTCAGCTTTCTCAAGAAAAAAAATCTTCCAGATAAATGTGCGGCCGCACGCCCCTTCTGGGCGGCCGCCCAACACACTCGACAGGCAAAAACCAAAATGATTTACACTCCTTCCGTTTCACCGTCCCAAAAGTACAACACTTACGTTTATAACTTTATTAAGACTACCCAATTAGTCTCAAAACAATTTTAATACTACTTTGAACACAACCAAACCAACATACTAAATACTCCCTTTGTCCCAAAATTACAAGTATAACAAATATTACCCAAATCACAAAATAACAATTATAAATATCATATATAGCATATATGATCATTTTAACATTTAAAGGGGAATTAGTAACTTACCTATTTCCCGAAAAAAGTATCGTTGAAATAAGTTTTCTTCGGCTAGAAATGACCTATTCGACGCCCTGATCATTTTTATATAATTAGTTTTTAAAACGGATAAGTAAATAAAAAGAATTAAATCGAAATGGGTTGAACTTACCTTTTTCTCTCTTAACCTGAGGAAACGTAGAGAAAGTTGCAGAAGAAATTAATACAGAGAAAGAAGGGAGAAGGAGGATAAGGTTATATAAAAAAATTTATCCCTTTCTCAATTTAATCACTCTACTTTCCATTTGAACACTTAAGCCCCTAAAGTTACATTTTCACAAAGGACCCTAAAGTTTCAACTTAATCATTTAACTCCTTTAATCATTATTATTACTAACTAAGTAAATAACACAAATAATCAAATATGATATGCAAATCATAAAATATGATGCAACACATAAAATGCACACATAAGTCAAATAAAAATCTCCAAAAATATAAAATAAATAGGGACGGGTTTTGGGGTCGCTACAGCCACTTCACCTCAACTCATTTCTTAATCAAGGATGGTAATTCCGGCGTCACTTTGCTAAAAGGGATTCGTAAGAAAAAAAATTACATTGTTGGTTTCAATTCTTCTTGTACTTCTTCTAATCTCTGTTTTGTAGCAAAGAATGTTAGCAAAAATAGTTGGCTTTGGCATAAACGACAAAGTCACTTGAACTTCAAGTATCTCTCCAAGATTGGTAAAGAAAATCTAGTTCGTTGTCTACCCAAGGTAGCTGATCACCACGATGAAAAGTTCTCAGCTTGTCAACTAGGCAAACAACCAAAAGCGTCTTTCTCCAGCAAGACAACTCCTTCAACTTCCAGATGTTTGCAGCTACTACATATGGATTTATTTGGACCTGTCACTACCACAAGTATTGGAGGAAATAGATATACCTTAGTTGTGGTAGATGATTATTCAAGATATACGTGGGTTGAAATGATAATCTCAAAAGATGATTGTTATGACATTTTGACCGCGCTCTTTAGACAGCTCCAAACTCAAAAAGAAGATGACATCGTTAGTGTTCGATCCGACAACAGTACAGAATTCAAGAACAACAGTGTTGCTCAGTACTGTGATGATCATGGTATTGACCACAACTTCTCTGCTGCTGGAGTTCCACAATAAAACGGTGTAGTGGAAAGGAAGAACAGAACATTGATAGAGGCTGGAAAGACAATGATTGCTGAAGCAAAGCTACCACAATATTTTTGGGCTGAAGCCATCAACACAGCATGCTTTACTCAAAATAGATCCCTCATCAACAAGACCTACAACAAAACCCCTTATGAACTTTGGAGAGGAAGAACCCCTAACATCGCCTACTTCAAGATTTTCGGATGAAAATGCTACATTCTCTTCAACGGTAAAGAATATCGAGGTAAATTTGCTCCTAAGGCAGATGAAGGTATATTTGTTGGGTATGTCACGCCCCGGAAATCTCAAAAATCCATAAATATAAAATTTACATAATATACATCTCCAAAATACAAAATACCAAACACGGGCGCGTGAATTCAACTATGAAATCTATACCATCAAGCAACACCTCAACGAGATTATAACTCGGAGACTAGAAACAAACGCGGAAGCAAGAACAGCTATTAACAAAAATACCCAAAGTGCAACCGTATATACAAAACACTGAACGACTACGAACCCACAATAAAATGCGTAAAGGCTCCGAAGGGCAACTATCCCAAAAGCGATCAACCTGCTCAGAAGATTCCCGCTACAACGGACCTCACAACGCTACCACTTGCTTTCCTGGGGGGGGGGGTTAAGGAAAAACAATTTGAAACAAGAAACGGGGTGAGATAAAATCTCAGTAAGTTACTAAATGCATCTACATGGCATAATATCATGCAAATCAACGATATAACTGAACAAGTAAATCACATAACAACAAATGAGAAAGTTCCCTATCGCCAACTGTCCCATACCAGTTGGAAATAACGACTAACTCATCATGCAGCACATAAGACTGAAATAAACACGTAACAAAGGATACTGAGCCAAGGTTTCACCAAACTGATAGAACAATCGCTGCGCAGCTTCAACCGATCAACCAATCAACAATAGCAGTATAACAACTGAAGAGAACCCCGGTCAGAACCGACCAATCAATCAATCAACCCCTCAAGCCATCTTCATAGTAGCATAAAAGATGAAGAGAATACCCCCGGTACCGGAACCAATAACAAAGTAACGTGCCACAAAGGGTGGGAGCCATGCCACAAAGTCATGCTCCAAAACGTCTCAACCAAGGCCGATCTGGAAGAGGAAAATAAGGGCAAAACAATGGTCGACACCATAATGGACTTGGCCGGTGCCATCACAATATCTCACATCGCCCGACACAACCACAAATACCAGCTGGACTTTCAAATAAATGCTAAGTAATAAAATACTAGCACGGTAAACAACTAAGGATTCCAAAGTAGGGAACCATACCAATTAATCACCATAAAAGATGCAAACGATTACTCAAGAAGAGTTCAACAACAATAAACACAAGGAGTTTCTCATAAAAGAGTCCAACAACATTGACCATTAAAACATAATGATTCCAAGATAAGGCACGTACCAAATACATCCTAAATATGATACCCACAAGTTAATCATAAAGAGCACAACCCAAACGGTCGCTCACAAATGGCACAATGACTATTACCAAAATGACCCTAAACATTTACTCATAAAGATATACTAGGACTATGAAATCAACCATCTCATCACACCTGGAATTCCAAAGTAGGAAATCAGAATGAATACACCTTAAGGTTAATCAAACCGTAAGTACCCAATTGCCAATTCACGCTTTACCTCCGTCCATAACGAACCAATTCTAAATACCCCAAACGAATCCAAAAGGTTACCCTTATTAGAACATGATCACGACCAGACTAAACCCTACACTTTGTTGTTCAATAACAACCCTCTAGGTACTATAGGACATCGCCTAAAACCTAGACCAAGTCTTACTCGAAAATCAATTCGATTGGAACAATCACGAACACATCATAAGATGTCCAAACATTCCCAAACAATACATGATAAAATTACATAACACCATTGTTCACAAAGGAAACAATTTTAATTACTAAAGTGTTCCACGGTGCCCAACTAAGTCAACTAGAATAGTACTACGGAACCTAGACCGAGACTACACCTTGATCTTAAACCTCATCAATGATACAACCATTCTGATCTTGAACCATGCGTCCAATAGAACCATTGCGAAGTACTCGAAAATAGCTTTCCAAGGATAGTTTACACGTCTAAAACGGAGTCCGGACGAAGAAGTTATGGCCTCCGGAAGATTGAGCGTAAAACGGAGAATTTTTATAAAGTGTTTGGCCGGACATTATGAAAAATCCCTGTTTTAGCTCCGAATTTCACTCCTTTCGTTCTAAATCTTAGGAGTACCTATATATACTTCTATGCTAACATTTAAAGACAAGAAAACTCAATTCATGTGCCTCTAAAACCCAAACTAAAAATACAACCTAGTCTTAAACAAACACAAATATGATTTCCAGAAAAAGGGGCGGGCGGGCGGGCACTCGCCAAGGGGCGGGCGGGCGCTCATTTAGGCAGTAGGCTGGCCGAAGGAAAAAGGACAGGCGGGCGGGCGCCTAGCTAAACCTGGGCGGGCGCCCGGTCGACGGACTGGGAGGAAAATCAGCCGGGTTCTTCAAGTTCTTACCAAAATCAAACATAAACCTTTCCCAAATCAAACCCAACATTCCCAACACTTCTATTAGCATACCCAAGTACCCAAAACAACATATAAGCCTATAAGGAACCTAAATAACAGCATCTAGCAATCCTAAATCAAGATTTGATCCCAACATTTCAAAATCACAAAAGATGAACAAAAATACAAATATGTTCCAAATTCAACCAAAATGGCATATATATGAACTAAAGCATTACATAAACTAAGATGAACATTTTAGCATAAAAATGGGGGAAAAGTAACTTACCTGGATTTTCTCAAAGTTGACGGAATCCGAATTTTCTTTGTTCTCTACGATCCTATCGACGATCTAAACATTTTTCGTATTATGAGATATGAGAAATAATGAGGGGAAGATGATAGAAATGAAGAGAGAAGGAGAGAGAGACTTACCTTCTACAATGGAGGAGAAGAGAGAGAGAGTTTGCTGGGAGAGAATGAGGGAGGGTGAAAGTGAGGGAGGTGAGGGGAAAAGAGGGAATAAGTAGGATGATAAACTAGAATTTACACATAGACCCCCTCCCCTACACACTAACTCAATCATCTTATATTCCCCACTAACATTGAAGACCCAACACTCTACACTAGCACAATTAACCAATTAAATGCTAGGCACGACCACATCATGAAACCCAAAATGCACACATAAATATTTAAATAACTAAATAATTTAAATAAATAAATAAGCCATAAATAAATAATTAAATATTTATTACTAAGAAAATAGAGGCGGGTTTTCGGGTCGTTACAATCTACCCTCCTTAAAAAGAATTCGCCCACGAATTCACTCATCAAACTTCACAACACGCGGTCATAATGAGGCGACAACATATCGACTCTTCCATAGCACTCATAACCTCAATCGAGTACTCAACTAAATTTTCAGACATAGTCTCCACGACTCAAATAAACCAATATATATTAATCACATACATATCTCAGGTATACTCATATTAATCATTCTAAAGTTAACTTCCTCTTTCATACCGAATTTCACATTCTCAAGACTATCACTTGATCACCAGTTCTGAGACATAGCTGATTTGATCCTAATTAGCATTACTCTCACCATCAACCCTTAAATTATCATCATCCATAAGTTTTACTTTTCCGGTTCACCCGTACGCTTTGACGATCTAGACATCATCCCAAGTAATCATACTACTACCCGAACAAATAAGAGAAGGAATAGGGCTAACAATTATTGTCACCCAATGACTCAATGATATACTCAAAAATTTACCGTCATCAACTATCCGATCAAATGAGATTCGCCTACCACACTCACTTCCTCATGAGATAAAACATAATACGGTCAAAATCTTTGAATTTCTCAAACTACTTGCATTACCTCATACTTAGTTTTCTAAGGAAATATCAAGAAATTCAAAACATTAAACCATCTCGAGCTTACTCAACTTCTTAAACTATAAAAAGCTAAAGAAATTTCTCACCCTCCAAATGTTCACCGCGTGACTATATCTCTGAGGATTACCATTAAAGTAGCAACTGTAACGATCCGAAATTTTCACAATCTTTGTTTCAATAAATAGTAATATATTACAACTTACAACTCTAAAAGATATTACAAAGGATCACTGATAATCCGAAATATTCAATAAACTGCTCCGTCCCAATACGAAATCATAGCACCCTTTAATATGCCCAAGTATCTATACTCAACTTCCTTTACAAATCCTTAATCCAAACGAGAACGCCACTAAGAAAAGATTCAGAACCAAGGGACAACTGTTTAACTAAAACCCAAAATGCCCTTAATATTGCCCGAGAATTTCTTACTTTCTCAAAATATGTGTAGTCCTTTAAACTGAACGCGCTTACTATCATTAATGATTATAACTTCCACAATATACTCATAACTCGTATTGCTTTAACTCAATTCCAGTCATGTATTAAAATGATCCCAAAAGTATCATAACTCAACTTCTTAATCTGACTCGTAATAAATTAAGTATTCCCTCATACTAAACAATTCCGATGCACTCACGTAGATGTACTAAAAGTAAAGAAACATCTCCTATCAAGAAATTCTCAAATTGAATCTTTAACTCTTTTAACCCAATCGATACTATATGTCCACCGATCCACCTATCAGTATTGTAGCTTATATTAACTCATCATATAACCCAAGTTCCCTATCGATCAAGCGACATATTGCCCCCAATATAAATTATACCCAAGACTTCAAAATTAATATTGCCAACCGAATAAGCTAAATTCCCAGCACAACCTTATAATAAAGATTTTCTGACTTTCAAGATAGAACCTGAACATTATATATACTTAGTATGATCCTAAACAAAGTCAAACATACTAATATAAAAATATTCACCACCTATCGATGGCACACAAGAAATTCGTAACACACGGAAAGCTAAACCATACCACTTAACTCATCAATATCTCGCATAGGTGACATAACCAAATCATCCCATATATACTAGTAACAATCACGTAATTCCGTATTCGAGAATACACCTCAACATAAATCCATGAATGATAACAATCAGGCGAACATAGCACAAAACGTTGTCCACTTTACAAAATAGATATGCCCGAGCCATCAGATTTGCACTCTCGATTCCCAAACCAACTCACCCCAAGGGGACCAACACTATTAATATCAATCTTATACTTGATATACCAGAAGAGAAGAACACTCGACGTCAACATCACAACTCATAACTCCACCAACTTCTACATTAACCTTATCTTCCAAGAAAACTTAGTTTCTAAATCGCTCAAAGTTATAACACCCAAGTATTGAAACCTATTCAATATCAGATTTCTTATTCTCTTTCAAGAGCTAAAACCATTGCTCTGATACCAACTGTCACGCCCCGGAAATCTCAAAAATCCATAAATATAAAATTTACATAATATACATCTCCAAAATACAAAATACCAAACACGGGCGCGTGAATTCAACTATGAAATCTATACCATCAAGCAACACCTCAACGAGATTATAACTCGGAGACTAGAAACAAACGCGAAAGCAAGAACAACTATTAACAAAAATACCCAAAGTGCAACCGTATATACAAAACACTGAACGACTACGAACCCACAATAAAATGCGTAAAGACTCCGAAGGGCAACTATCCCAAAAGCGATCAACCTGCTCAGAAGATTCCCGCTACAACGGACCTCACAATGCTACCACTTGCTTTCCTGGGGGGGTTAAGGAAAAACAATTTGAAACAAGAAACGGGGTGAGATAAAATCTCAGTAAGTTATTAAATGCATCTACATGGCATAATATCATGCAAATCAATGATATAACTGAACAAGTAAATCACATAACAACAAATGAGAAAGCTCCCTATCGCCAACTGTCCCATACCAGTTGGAAATAACGACTAACTCAGCATGCAGCACATAAGACTGAAATAAACACGTAACAAAGGATACTGAGCCAAGGTTTCACCAAACTGATAGAACAATCGCTGCGCAGCTTCAACCGATCAACCAATCAACAATAGCAGTATAACAACTGAAGAGAACCCCGGTCAGAACCGACCAATCAATCAATCAACCCCTCAAGCCATCTTCATAGTAGCATAAAAGCTGAAGAGAATACCCCCTGTACCGGAACCAATAACAAAGTAACGTGCCACAAAGGGCGGGAGCCATGCCACAAAGTCATGCTCCAAAACATCTCAACCAAGGCTGATATGGAAGAGGAAAATAAGGGCAAAACAATGGTCGACACCATAATGGAGTTGGTCGGTGCCATCACAATATCTCACATCGCCCGACACAACCACAAATACCAGCTGGACTTTCAAATAAATGCTAAGTAATAAAATACTAGCACAGTAAACAACTAAGGATTCCAAAGTAGGGAACCATACCAATTAATCACCATAAAAGATGCAAACGATTACTCAAGAAGAGTTCAACAACAATAAACACAAGGAGTTTCTCATAAAAGAGTCCAACAACATTGACCATTAAAACATAATGATTCCAAGATAAGGCACGTACCAAATACATCCTAAATATGATACCCACAAGTTAATCATAAAGAGCACAACCCAAACGGTCGCTCCCAAATGGCACAATGACTATTACCAAAATGACCCTAAACATTTACTCATAAAGATATACTAGGACTATGAACTCAACCATCTCATGACACCTGGAATTCCAAAGTAGGAAATCAGAATGAATACACCTTAAGGTTAATCAAACCGTAAGTACCCAATTGCCAATTCACGCTTTACCTCCGTCCATAACGAACCAATTCTAAACACCCCAAACGAATCCAAAAAGTTACCCTTATTAGAACATGATCACGACCGGACTAAACCCTACACTTTGGTGTTCAATAAGAACCCTCTAGGTACTATAGGACATCGCCTAAAACCTAGACCAAGTCTTACTCGAAAATCAATTCAATTGGAACAATCACGAACACATCATAAGATGCCCAAACATTCCCAAACAATACATGATCAAATTACATAACACCATTGTTCACAAAGAAACCAATTTTAATTACTAAAGTGTTCCACGGTGCCCAACTAAGCCAACTAGAATAGTACTACGGAACCTAGACCGAGACTACACCTTGATCTTAAACCTCATCAATGATACAACCATTCTGATCTAGAACCATGCGTCCAATAGAATCATTGTGTAGTACTCGAAAAAAGCTTTCCAACGATAGTTTACACGTATAAAACGGAGTCCGGACGAAGAAGTTATGGCCTCCGGAAGATTGAGCGTAAAACGGACAATATTTTTAAAGTGTTCGGCCAGACATTATGAAAAATCCCTGTTTTAGCTCCGAATTTCACTCCTTTCGTTCTAAATCTTAGGAGTACCTATATATACTTCTATCCTAACATTTAAAGACAAGAAAACTCAATTCATGTGCCTCTAAAACCCAAACTAAAAATACAACCTAGTCTTAAACAAACACAAATATGATTTCCAGAAAAAGGGGCGGGCGGGCGCTCATTTAGGCAGTAGGCTGGCCGAAGGAAAAAGGACAGGCGGGCGGGCACCTAGCTAAACCTGGGCGGGCACCCGGTCGACGGACTGGGAGGAAAATCAGTCGGGTTCTTCAAGTTCTTACCAAAATCAAACATAAACCTTACCCAAATCAAACCCAACATTCCCAACACTTCTATTAGCATACCTAAGTACCCAAAACAACATATAAGCCTATAAGGAACCTAAATAACACCATCTAGCAATCCTAAATCAAGATTTGATCCCAACATTTCAAAATCACAAAAGATGAACAAAAATACAAATAAGTTCCAAACTCAACCAAAATGGCATATATATGAACTAAAGCATTACATAATCTAAGATGAACATTTTAGCATAAAAATGGGGGAAAAGTAACTTACCCGGATTTTCTCAAAGTTGACGGAATCCGAATTTTCTTTGTTCTCTACGATCCTATCGACGATCTAAACATTTTTCGTATTATGAGATATGAGAAATAATGAGGGGAAGATGATAGAAATGAAGAGAGAAGGAGAGAGAGACTTACCTTCTACAATGGAGGAGAAGAGAGAGAGAGTTTGCTGGGAGAGAATGAGGGAGGGTGAAAGTGAGGGAGGTGAGGGGAAAAGAGGGAATAAGTAGGATGATAAACTAGAATTCACACATAGACCCCCTCCCCTACACACTAACTCAATCATCTTATATTCCCCACTAACATTTAAGACCCAACACTCTACACTAGCACAATTAACCAATTAAATGCTAGGCACGACCACATCATGAAACCCAAAATGCACACATAAATATTTAAATAACTAAATAATTTAAATAAATAAATAAGCCATAAATATATAATTAAATATTTATTACTAAGAAAATAGAGGCGGGTTTTCGGGTCGTTACAGGGTATGCTAAACACTCAAAAGCTTTTCGTGTATTTAATAAAACCACTCTTAAGATAGTAGAATCTGTCCATGTTACTTTTGATGAACATTTTCTCCTTGAGCCACATTTGGCTCTAAATGTTGCTGATGATTTTATTGAGCTTAATGAGATAGGTACAAATCAACCACAAAATCAATCAACTCAAGGAAATCCATCTACCTCAACTGCATCTCCATCTACCACACATGAAGTACCAGAAGCTACCACATCTGCTGCTACCTCACATGGAGATGAAGTTGAAACACCCATCAATGTTGAAGAACCAATCCCTCAAATTACTTATGATTGGGATGGCACAAATGATGTAACAATAGAAGATTTTCAACAACCATCAACTCAACAAGACATACCTCAAGGAGTTCGTGAGGTCAGAGATCACCCAATTCAGAATATCATTGGTGACCGACATTCTGGTGTTCGAACAAGAAGATCAAACTATGATGCACTTACCGCATTCATATCTCAAATTGAACCCAAGAAAGTTGATGAAGCACTCCAAGATTTAAATTGGATTGTTGCTATGCAAGAAGAGCTCAACCAATTTGAAAGATGTAAAGTTTGGACCGTAGTTCCAAGACCAAAAGATCAAGGAGTGATTGGTACAAAGTGGGTGTTCAGAAACAAGATGGATGAGAATGGAAGCATTACAAGGAACAAAGCTAGGTTGGTTGCACAAGGCTACAGACAAGAAGAAGGCATTGATTATGATTAAACTTTTGCCCCTGTTGCAAGACTTGAAGCTATAAGGATATTCTTAGCTTATGCCTCTTACAAAAGATTCAAGCTATATCAAATGGATGTGAAGAGTGTATTTCTCAACGGTGAACTTCAAGAAACAGTCTTTGTTGCTCAACCACCCGGATTTGAAGATCAAAATTTTCTAGATCATGTCTACAAACTCCGTAAAGCTTTGTATGGACTCAAACAACGAGCATGGTATGATACTCTATCTAAATTTTTCCTAGAGAAAGGTTTCATGTGTGGTAAGATTGACACAACTCTATTCATTGCTAAATATCATGATCATACTTTACTTGTTCAAATATATGTAGATGATATTATTTTTGGTTCAAGAAATTTGGACTTGAAAATGCAAAGGCATACGACACTCCTATGGCTACTGGTAACAAGCTAGATAAAGACTTGACAGGTAAGAAGGTTGATCAAACCTTGTACAGAGGTATGATTGGCTCTCTTCTATACTTAACTGCTAGTAGGCCAGATATCATGTTTAGTGTTTGTGCTCGTTATCAAGCTGATCCTAGAGAAGCACATCTTATTGTTGTAAAACGTATTATTCGATATCTATCTGGGACTACTAACCTTGGACTTTGGTACTCCAAATATTCGAATTTTGATCTTATAGGTTACTCAGATGCAGACTATGCAGCATGTACCATTGACAGGAAAAGCACAAGTGGAACTTGTCATTTCCTTGAAAATCGACTAGTTTCATGGGCAAGCAAGAAACAAGCCTTAGTATCTGTATTTACCACAGAAGCTGAATATATAACTGCTGGAAGCTGCTGCTGCCAAGTGCTATGGATAAAGCAACAATTGGTTGACTATGAAATCAATGAAGAGAATTGTCCAATCATTTGTGATAACACATCTACCATTGCTGTTTCCAACAACCCTGTCATGCATTCCAAGACTAAACACATTGATATCAAATACCATTTTCTCAAGGATCATGTGGAAAAAGGTAACATCCATCTAGAGTATGTGATTACTGACGATCAAATTGCAGATATTCTCACCAAGGCTCTTGATTCCAAGAGATTTAGGTATCTTAGAGGAGAAATGGGTATGCTAGAACTTTAAAACCTTGTCCTTATGATTTTTATGTAGTAATGTTTGTGTTTTCTATAAGTTCAACTCCTAGTATGTATTCAAGCAGTAAATCAACTCACGGTCAGCAAAGGTCACGGTCACATTGATCTACAACTGACCGCACCCTATTGACCGCACCTATCCAAGCTACCGCATTATCAAAGTTACCACAACGACAATATATTTCAAGGTTTTGAAGAAACCCATCAAGATGGAAAATGATGATATGTGTTTACTACTTTGAAGAAGTACTCAACCAAGGTATGACCTCAAGCTACCGCACCAGTCACGGTCGATCATAAGCTACCGCATTCTAAGGACTCCAGGTAAGTCTTTCTAACTTAGAGATATTTAGGATGCTTTGACCAAGTCTACCTCAAGGGTATTTAGGTAATTTCTAATTTTCCCTCGCTTCTCATTTATTTCAAATCATTTGGAAACTATTTTAATTCTGCATTTAATATTATTCTCCATATCATTGTTCGCCGTCATTGGTCACCTCGATAAGACAAAAGGACTCCTTGCATTTAATTTTGGACTGCGCAGAGTTCCTGACATCTTCTCAGCTTTATGCGCCTCCACCACCCTCTCCTCCTTCACTCTGCAACTCCTGCACTCTCTCTTATTTCTCTCTAACTTCTCTCTACTTTCTCTCTCTATAACCTCCGTCTATATCTCTCATTCTCTCCATTTATATGGCTGACCCAATCTCTAAATCATCACAATCTCTTCCTAAAAAGCAACAACTTCCGATTCTCTCAAGAATGGTAAGAATTTCTGAACCTTAACTCTATATTTTCAAGCATTTCAATTCCCTGTTTTATGTTCATGGCGGGTTTTAAAACTCTTTCATATTCTGGGTTGATTTTGTTAATTTCATGAATAACTGTTAGCATAATCTTTAGATTTGTGTGTATTAATGCTTATAATTGTTGTAATTCGTGATTTCATGCTTATTTCATCTTGGTATTTGGATTTTACTTACCCAAATGGGTTTATGGTTATTTTCAGTTTTCACCACATTCCCCTTTCATATTCTGGGTTTATTGATGGATTATTCATGAATTTGATGTGATTTTTGCGTTTAATCGGGTTCCTAGATACTATATATATGACTTTTATGCATGTTTATGCATTTTCTGGCAAATCTAGGTTCGTGACCCTTCATGGTGTTCTTCGTGTTCTTAAAGATGTTCTTCATGTTCTTGGCAAAACTACCTTTTCGATCCAAAATTTTTAGACCAATCTTTTGATCCGTTGTTTGTCACTTTTTGATCCATTTACGTTTTTAGTGCTAAATGTTTATCCATTCTCTAATGTTTCCTAAGGCAATTGACCGCACTCCTCACTTGCCGTGCCTTCACTTGACCGTGCATCTTACTTGCCGCTTCTGTCAAGTGACCGCACTCACAGCTCTCAACTAAACTTTTTACTTGTTTTTCTTTCAGGACTTAAACAACTTTGTTCCTGGGCTAGTTATTAACATGGATTCTCTCAAAGGCGATGCAATTGGCCGCAATCTAATCAACCGCTTTGAGGCATCCGGAATTTTCTCTCTATTCACCATTGCTCAAGACTATCATGTTCCAGCATTTGTGGACCAGTTCTTCGACTCTGCAAAAGAAAAGTCTGAAATTCTAGATGATGGTTCCACAAATATGTATCTGAAAGCTAAAGTGAGTAGCAAGATAATGACTATTGACAGGGATGACATTGTCAACATTCTGGAGCTGGAAGTAGAGGAAGGTCAGGCTTACCCTATCAAGCTAAGTTCTAAAGATTTAAATGCTTTAGCTCGTCGATTGGTAAACACAACCAACATCACCAAGGTCCCTCGAAAAGAATTTAATGAAGTCATGTATCACATCTGCCACTTGGTTGGCCAGACTATTTGTTGCAAAACTGGCAACAAGGCGAATCTGAATCATTCTCAGTGGGAGATGTCAGCTGCTATTTATTTGGGTAGAAAAATGGATTGGGGTCAGATTATTTACAACTCCATTGTTGAAAATGTCGGTGCGTATCAAGATGCTCGTGATGAAGGAAAGCCAAAGTATAGGACCAACACTAGGTTCATTACTTACCTCATGGCTCACATCAAGGAAATCAGGTCTGAGTACCTGAAAATGAAGGCTGATTTGGTTGTTCCTATCTCCAAGACAAAGATTTTCACTCGTGGCAACATGAAAGCCAACTTTAGGTACCGGTTTGGAGATGATCTCTACCAGAAGTACAGAAATGCTGATCCTGTTAAACCTTACGAGCCACCAAAGTTCACAAAGCAAACTCTTGCCGCACTTGGAGGAAATCTTGATGACGAAGACAGTGATGATAATGAAGGAACTGAAGATCAAGGAGATTCTGAGAAAACCAAGGATGAACCAACTGTGGTTTCCGCACCAGTAAAAGGAAGGAGAAGGTTACCGCATCTCATTCGACCGCATCTGCACGGTCTAGCAAACCTAACCCCAAGGCTGGTATCAAAATCAGAGAGCCATCTGCCTCTCTTGAGAAATCCACTTCTACTTCACCCAAACCATCAAAAGCTGCCGCACCTTCAATCCCCAAGAAGCTAAGTAAGGTTGCCGCAGTCCCTCAAGCATCAAAATCTACCAAGTTCTCTGTCCCTCTCAAACCATCCAAAGCTGCCGTACCCACTCTCACCAAATCCAAACCCTCTTCCACGGCACTTCTGAGGGGGAGTCCCAAAAGAAGAGACCTCACTCTCTTAGACCTGTCAAGACCAATCTCAAAAAGGATAAGGTAACAAAGCATCAAGTCCTTGTTCCTTCCCCCACTTTTTCTCCTGCTAGTTCACCTCAAGATGAGGTTGATGTTGTTGTTCCTAAGGCTGCCACAAAGCCAAAATCTAAAACTCCTCCTACCGCATCAATGACCAAGGAACTGACTCTTGTGGAAGAGAGTAGTTCTGAAGAGCAAGTTGAAAGTAGCTCTGAAGCTACTGAGGAAGTTTTTGTAGAGAAAATTTAAGATACTAATGAGCATGATGATGAAGATATTGATCCTGATGCATCTGATAAGGATGCTGCTGATAGTCCAACTTTTGAGACCAAGGCTCCTGAAAAGCCTGTTGACATTGATGTTGAGATTCCTGACAAGACTGTTGATGTTGAGATTCTTGAAGGCGACCGCACTGAAGATGCTGGTGATATCACTAAGTCACCTTGCCGCACCACTCCTCCACGGTCACCTACTCCTCCTCTTATTGTTTCAGATGCTCCATCTCAGTCGACCGCAGATCTGCTTGCCATAGTTCAGTTGCTGGTCGAACACTAAAGAGAAACCAACTCTCAGGTCTCTCTTCTCACTTCTAACTTGATTGCTCTCCAATCTGAAGTCACTGAAATCAAGTCTACTCAAGCCTCTCTCCAGCATCAGATTACCTCTCTTCCCTCTCAGTTGATTGATACCATTAAGGGGGAGAGTGATTACATCACAAAGGCTATTCGTGACTCTCTCTCTAGATCAACAAGCTCAAGTTCTGCCGCATTGACATCTGCCGCTCCACCTCCTGCCGCACCATCTACTTCGCAGAATACCATCTCTAGTGACTACATGAAAGAGGCACTCAAAATTCAAACTGATGCCCTAAATAGATGTGTATTAAACGGTCTAGAGGAAGCTAGTAAAGAGTTATCCAAGGCTATGGGTGCTGATAAGCAGGAACTCAAGGATGAGTTAGGCATTGTGCTGGAAACTCTCAAGAAATATTTGAAAGAACATTTATCTATTAACATGAATGCAGGTTTGATAGCTATTGCTGAAAAGTTTGTACCCAAGATTCAAGCCATGACTGTCGCAATGCAAGTGCAAACCAACAGGATTGACATTGCCAACAATCGAATTGAGAGTCAATCTATGAAAATTGATCTCTTATCAAACAGGGTTAACACGACATTGAACCGGCTGAGTCGTGGAAGCACTCAAGGAGGACATGGAAGCTCTCAGGCTCAAGGAGAAGAAAATGATGAAGAGGAAGATGGAATCAGTGTTCCAAACATGATTCCTGGTCTACCTGCTCCTGCCTACCTCTTTCCATTCTCCTAACCTCTTTCTGATTTTGATGTCATTCAAGTTGATCACATCTAAACTTACCGTGCGTGAAGTGACCGCACTGGATATTTATGTAATAATGGCTGTCTCAAAAACAAGGTTTATTTTATGTTTGTTTTTATTTGGGTATGTAAGTTAAAACAATGCTCATCTTTTGTTTTGTACTCCTTAAATGCTTGAATGCTTATCTCTTTATGGAGTATGTTATTATTGTCTGTGTTTGATGCATTTTTACCTTACTATGTTATTTCTCTTGAAATGCTTCAAATCATATTTCTATCTTGCTAGGATTAGTAATTTTATTTTTTTATGATGATAGAAATCTATGACATTGGCTTAGTGTGTGCATTGACTTGGGACATGAACTTAATAAAAATCTATTCATTTGAAAACATGTTTTTACCAAGTACAATGAATTAGCCTTTGTTATAGTAGGTAATGGTCTCAATCAAATAGGGGGAGATTGTTGGGTATGATTATTATAAACCACTCCTATTACTTAATTTGATTGATCCCATGACCTAATTTTATCTTTTATGGACTTTAGGATATATTGTAAGAAGTTTCATACTTCATTTTAGTTAAGTCCATTTTTAGATAGTCTAGGCTTGTGAAGATTGGCTCCTCAAATTTTGAAGAAATTTATCTAAGGCAACCTACCTCACAAGTGACCACACTTTGAGCAGTCACAAGTGACCACACCTGAATCAGTCACAAGTGACCGCACCAGATTCACTTTCAAGTTATCACATCAGTGTCACTCTCAAGTGACCGCACCAAGCCACTCAAGTTGCCGCACTTGAAGTGACCGCAAGTCACTTAGCTTGCCTTATGAAGACCGAAGACTGAAGACTCAACTCAAGTTTGGTTAAACTCAACCATGGTCACACTAGTGTCCAAAGCATTGGTTAGTTTACAACGTTGCAAAATTCAAATTTTGAATTCAACTGTCATCTAACGGTGTGATGGTACATTTGGACCACCACTACTCTGCAACAAAAGGACAACTCAGACTGAGCTCCAATTAGAATTCAACAGCTCATTGTCCTCCAAACTTGCTCCCCAAGATTTCTAACGGCTACCTCTCATTTTAAGGCTATAAATAGTCCTTGAGTTCTTCATTAAACATTGCTGAGATTCAAGGTGATTGAAGATCATATTCAAGATTTCCAGAATCCTTCGAATCTTCAAGCACAACCTTCAAATCTTCAAAGATCTCCAGCAACCTTCAAGCACATCAAATCTCAAGCCCAGCAACACTAAAGATTCATTAGGCTCTCAATAATATAGATTACATAGAGCTCTTGATTCTTACACACACACACCCCGATTGATCAATCACATAGATTGCATCATTAGGGATACACTGGTCTAAGTCTAGGATTCGTTCTTCATAGAAAATAGGTGTTGATTCAATACTTCATCTTTGTAATCTGTACTCTCGAATAATCAATATATACCTCCATTCAAAATCCAAGACTGACCATCTTGGTAAAGGACGTAGATCTTTTAACAGATCGAACCTTTCCAAATCCTTGTGTCATTTACTTGCTGCTTTTACATTTCTGCAAATTTACTTTCATCTTATTCTTATTGTTCTTCATTGTTCATATTAATCTTGTTTGTCGTTTAGTGTTTTTTATCTTTCAGATATTCAAACTTGTTGTGAATTGTGTTTGTATGTCTGTCCTATTGCCTAATAATTCTGACTAACTTATCATTTGCCAAAACTTCCAAGACACTATCTTTCAATCTCTCAACCTACCGCACCAAATCATTTTTTACCTACCGCACCCTAAGTTGCCGCACTCTACCTACCGTGTAACTTAACCTACTGCACTGTTTCAATAAAAAACAACTCTAACTCATTTGTATCGAAAACTTCCGCTGTGCATATTACTCTTGAACTAGTGGTTTTTAAGTGACCGCAAAATTCATTGAGTAAGCATAAGGTTGAATTTTGAAAAAGGGTTGAAATTTCAAACACCCCCCCCCCCTCTAGCCTCTTTTCATACCTTTGTGTGTCTTTGGGACCAACAGCTGCTAACCCTAGGACCCAAAGAATGCTAACCATAGGACCCAAAGAATAAGGGGGACCAAAATCTTTAATGTTTATTTTTCAGATCTTATGCTTTATGGCTGGAACCGCAAAGAAGAATAAGGATATTTGGTACTTGGATAGTGGTTGTTCACGACACATGACCAGAGATAATGAACTTCTTTGTGATTTCATCAGTATGAGAGGCCCCCCAGTAGTGTTTGGTAACAATAAGAAAGGAGAAACCATAGGATATGGAGCAATCAAATGAGGAAAAATGACTATTGAAAATGTGTCACTAGTAGAAGGACTCAAGCACAACCTTCTCTCCATATCTCAGTTTTGTGATAAAGGAATGAACTGCAATTTCACCTCAACTAACTGTTTTATTAAAGATGCAACTTTCGGAGTCACTCTACTGACAGGCAACAGAACATGTGATGTATATATGATAGATTTGATTAATATTATTTCTATTGCTGACCTTTATTTTGTAGCCAAACATATAAGTGAAAGCAGCTGGTTATGGCATAAGCGGCTCAGTCACTTGAACTTCAAATATCTAGCAAAACTGCAAAGGGACAGTCTTGTCAAAGGACTACCCAAAGTGGTTGATCACCATGATAAGAAATGTAATGCATGCCAGCTTGGTAAGCAGCCCAAATAGTCATTTCCCAGCAAAACCGCGCCTTCAACGAACCGCTGCTTACAACTGCTTCACATGGATTTATTTGGACCTATTCCAACCACCAGTATAGGAGGAAACTGCTATACCTTGGTGGTTGTTGATGACTTTTCAAGATATACATGGGTGGAAATGATGGCCTCTAAAGATCATACTTATGGCATCGTAACCGCTCTCTTTAGATAGATCCAAACTCAGAAATTGGATGATATTATTGATGTACGTTCAGATAATGGAACCGAGTTTACCAACAATGGTGTTGCCCAATATTGTGATGATCATGGAATTGATCCTAATTTCTCTACCGCTGGGGTCCCACAATAAAATGGAGTAGTGGAAAGAAAGAACAGGACTTTGATTGAAGCCGGGAAGACCATGATTGCAGAAGCAAAGCTTCCCAAGTACTTCTGGGCCGAAGCAGTCAATACCGCCTGTTTCACCCAGAACCACTCCCTCATTATCAAAGTTCACAACAAAATTCCTTATGAATTGTGGAGAGGCAGATCACCCAACATTGCCTTCTTTAAGATTTTTGGATGCAAGTGCTACATCTTGTACAATGGCAGAGAGCATCGAGGTAAATTTGATGCTAAGGATGATGAAGGTATTTTTGTTGGTTATTCAAAACACTCTAAAGCTTTTCGTTGTTTCAATAAGACTTCATTAAAAATTGTAGAGTTTGTCCATGTTACATTTGAGGAACATGATCTTCTTGAGCTATATATGGCTCCAAATGTTGCGGATGATTTTAGTGGTTTTGAGACAGGTACATCTTACCCTAATCATACAACCGTTGATAACCAACCTACTAGAACCGCACCATCAGGTTCTCCAGCCGCATCCGGTCAAACCGTAAGTGGTGTTGCTGCTGAACTGCTGTCTTCTGACCCCATTCATACCGTTGATCTAGTTCCAATCATCACCTTCAATGAAGATTTCAATGATTATCAAGAAGAGCCTCCTCTAGAAAATATTCAAGAAAAAGTGGTTCATGAAGACCTCCCTCCAGAAATCAATGAGCATAGAGACCATCCAACTACTAATGTTATAGGTCCTATCAGTTCTGGTGTTCAAATAAGAGGAAGCTTAACTCATAGAGATAACCATTGTTTATTCTCAACCGCACTGTTATCTCAAATGGAACCGAAGAAGGTAGATGAAGCTCTAAGTGATCCAAGTTGGGTAGCTGCAATGCAAGAAGAGCTTAATCAGTTTGAAAGATGCAGAGTTTGGACTCTAGTTCCAAGGCCCAGAAATCACACTGTAATTGGAACAAACTGGGTATACAGAAACAAGATGGATGAAAATGGTACTATAACAAGAAACAAAGCAAGGTTGCTTGCTCAAGGTTATAGGCATGAAGAAAGGATTGACTATGATGAAACCTTTGCCCCTGTAGCCAGACTTGAAGCCATTAGATTGTTCCTGGCCTATGCCTCCTTTAAGAAATTTAAGTTATCAAATGGATGTGAAGAGTGCATTTCTGAATGGTGAACTACAAGAAGAAGTTTATGTAGCCCAACCGCCAAGTTTTGAAGATAACAAATTACCTAACATGTCTTCAAGCTCAAGAAGGCCTTGTATGGACTCAAACAAGCACCAAGAGCATGGTGTGACACTCTATCTTAGTTTCTTATTGAACAAGGCTTCTCTTGAAGTAAAATTGATACAACTTTATTTATTGGTAAACACAAAGGTCATTCATTATTAGTTCAAATATATGTTGATGTTATTATTTTTGGTTCTACTAATGAAACTATGTGTGTTAAGTTTGAGAAGTTAATGAAAGGTAAATTTGAGATGAGTATGATGGGAGAGTTGGCATTCTTTCTTGGACTCGAAATAAAGCAATGTCATGATGGAATCTTTATCAATCAAGCCAAATACACCAAGGATTTGATCAAGAAATTTGGGCTTGAAACCGCTAAACCAGTAGATACCCCAATGCAAAAGGCCTTCAGTTTGGATCGAGATGAACAAGGTAAGAAAGTGAATCAGACACTCTACCGAGGTATGATTGGCTCTCTTCTTTACTTAACTGCAAGTAGGCCAGATATAATGTTCAGTATGTGTGTTTGTGCTAGATTTCAAGCTGACCCTAGAGAATCTCATCTTATTGCTGTTAAACGTAAAATTAGATATTTATGTGGCTCTGTTAACCTTGGACTTTGGTACTCCAAAGAATCTTCATTTGATTTTTTAGGTTATTCAGATGCTGACTTTGCAGCATGTAAGATTGATAGAAAAAGCACTAGTGGTACATGTCAGTTCCTTAGATCTCGGCTTGTATCATGGTCCAGCAAGAAACAAGCATCGGTTTCAGTCTCAAC
Source organism: Campanula takesimana (assembly GCA_026119855.1). NCBI lineage: Eukaryota > Viridiplantae > Streptophyta > Magnoliopsida > Asterales > Campanulaceae > Campanula > Campanula takesimana. The sequence goes on along the minus strand of JAOWBW010000601.1, from coordinate 483,226 downwards.
CGCTGAAGCTGAATATATTGCGGCTGGAAGCTGTTGCTCTCAAATTCTCTGGATGAAACAGCAGTAGGAAGACTATAAAGTATTTGAAAAGAACTGCCCTATCTACTGTGATAGTACTGCAGCAATTTCTATCTCCAACAATCCAGTCCAACATTCAAAATCGAAGCATATTGACATAAGATATCATTTCCTCAAAGATCATGTTGAAAACAAGAACATATTCTTAGCAAAAGTGGGAACAGATGATCAAATAGCTGACATCCTCACCAAACCGCTCAAAAATTCAAGGTTCTTTCATTTACGAGGAGAAATGGGTATGCTGGAACTAACTTATAATTATTTCATGTTTATTTATTTTTTGTTTCTAATAAATTTTGTTAAGTATTTTGGCTCTATTAAGATAATGCAAAAATAGCTTGCGGTTCTATCAACATTGAAACCGCATCAATAAATGTTCCAGTCTAAAGAGTTAGAAAGAATACCATCAGTTTGATCCAAACCGGATTATGAAAGCAAGGACTCGGTTTGTTCTATTGAAACTGAAGGCAGAACTGAGAGATATCGGTTTCATCAAAACCGATAGTGAGGAAAAGGTAACTCGGTTTACTCAAACCGCTCAGGTATGTATAATTGCAATTTAGTACCTACTTTATGTCACTTCATTCTTTAAGGACCTTTGTGCAATTATTTCTACCGCATTAAATGCGAATCGATAGGTACGCTGACGGCTAAGCTTTCTACAGCCGTCATGGCCGCTCCACTACCCAAGGTGGTTAATTGAGTATAAAAGACAAATCCTTTTTCAATTTAACTTTTTACCTTCTTTCTTTATTTGGCAAAATATCTCTCTCTCTCTCTCCTCTGCACTCATCTGTCCGTACTCTCTCTCTTTGTTCTAAAATTCCTTTACTTAAACGAATTTCAAATGGCACCAAAGAAAGTTATTGATCTCGCTTCTACTTCTACATCTTCCAAACAAACGAAGCCCGATATGGTATGAATTTCTGAACTCTAACTCAGTATATTTCACTTGTCCGCCATTGTAGCTTGAAAAAGCTTGTTCATCTTCCTTAATCATTGTACGCCTTTTCTTCAAATTTATTGTTGGATTGTATTCGCATTTGCTTATTTGCACTGATTGTTTACTTTATTTTGTGATTTGTGTTCAATTTTTGAGCAAAAATCGAATTTTTGGGGTTTTGGTGTTCGTTCGTATTTTTGCAGATTCTGGGTTCTAATGATGTTATTTGCCTTAGTTTATTTAGAACTTTGTTAGAATCTGCCCTTTGTGATCGTTTTGGTATAATTATTTCATATTTTGGTTAAGATTTTGTTTTGCATATTCATACTCTGTTCTTCGTGTTCTTCATACATTCAAAATCTTTTTCAAAATTTCCCCTTTTTGATCCGTCTTATTTCTACTGTTCACTTATTTTTTTGTTTTTACATTTTTACCCTTACTCTACTTGTACCGCATATTATCATTGTTAGCAGTGGCGTATCCAGGATTCACAGTAAGGGGGGTCAAAAAATTATATAAAAAAGATAGAAAAATTACACTATAAAAAATGACGATAAAATCTCACGTATAAAGCCTTTTTTTCCACATGAATTCAAACCAAATACGCCCTTCAACAAATACGCCCTTTGAATATTTTCTAACTCTTTGCCATTACGAGCAAGGCTATAAATAGAAGGTCGCATCCCGGGATCAAAAACAAGTTCACGCATGCCATCTACTTCTGGACATTAGAAGTTGGAATATTAGGCTCATGGGTATTAGGCGTTTCAGGATTTGGATTTGGGACACTAGCATCGGGGATAATAGGCTCTTGAACTTGAGGCTCTTGAGCTTGAGGCTCTTGAGCATTAGGCACTTCAAAATTTGGATTTTGGGAATTATGGTCTAGGACGTTAGACTTTTGAACTTGAGTCTCTCCATTACTTTGTGAATGTTTCAATTTCTTGAAATAGTTTTCGAGCATAGTTTTCGAGCACTGTTTCAAAATGCGTACAAAACAAATTAACAAACAAATCAACAGGGCCACATGCCATAAAATCACAATAACAAGGCCACTAGACCACAACAACAAGGCCACTGGCCATAAAACCACAACAACAGGGCCACTGGCCATAAAACCACAACAACAAGGTCACTAGACCACAACAACAAGGCCGCTGGCCATAAAACCACAACAACATGGCCACTGGCCATAAAACCACAACAACAAGGCCACTAGACCACAACAACAAGGCCACTGGCCATAAACAACCACACAACAAGGCCACTGGCCATAAGCAACCATACGAGCAAGGCAATAACTAAAAGGCCACTGGCCATACTGTAGACACCCCGCCTTGGACCTCTCACCCCGATTGCATACAAAGTATTTTTATTTAACTTATTTTCATTAATTTCTGTTACTTCGGTTAAGTTCCTAACTGATTCCGTTAGTTTTGGACTAAACTGCATAACAGAGTTAACTTTTAGGGTCATTCTGTCATTCTGTCATTTTTCACCCGCGGGCGCTTCCGGCACTGCCAGTGAGCCGCGCGCGCGTCCCGCCCCAAAAGCCGGACCCGCGCGCTTTCCACTTTGGCAACGGATTGCACCTTATTTCCCTCTCTTTTCTTATTTACAAACATCTTTTCTTGATCACAAAAACCATTTTTTTACATCCACATTCATCCCCCCTTTTCTCATTAACTCCCAATCCCAAATTCTAAGCCTTTTCCCAAAAACTAATGTTTCTTTCATTTATTATTTGATTTCTTCTATTTCTTTTATTTTTCTTTTATTCATTTATCTTATTTGTGATTGGCTCATTCCATTTCACATGGATGACCAATTTCCCTCCATCATTTCCCTCTCTTTTTTACCTATAAAAACCATCATCAACTACCTTGGAAAAGGACCTCATTTTTAGACTTGGAACTTTCTCTCTACACAAATTCTATATCATTTTCCCTACACAAATTCTCCCAACAAGAGTTTTACGCAACGAAACTCTACACAAATCTCTACACAACAACATCATTTTCAAGTCCAAGTTTGAAGTCTTCTTTCTAAAGGTACAAGTCTTCTTTTTTTTATTCTATTCATGTTCTAGTCAATGTATGCAATCCCCATTAATAGGACATGACCAACATGACTACTTCACATATTGAAGTTAGTTAACGTTATCTCCCTACATTTTAATCTTAACTTTAATTCACCATGCTAATTTCTCTTCATCTCTTAATGTAATTCTTTAACATTACTTGTTACATGTAATCTTTATCATTAAATAAATAAAACAATTCTATTTTATTTCCCCTTTATTTCCCCTTTTCTTCTCATCACAATTGTTAGCACATTTCTATTTAATTAATTGAAGGACATGTAAATATTAGAACACCAATAGTAGCAAGACCCGCGTAAGCGGGGCGGAGTGGGTGTTTAAGTACTTCCCACTCCGTCACCTAACCCCCGAACCCTTCTCTCCCGAATCTCTGGTTTTGTACATAAATTAGGCTATTTCTAGGTTTTTCTTATGTTCCTTTAAAAACATAGGTGGCGACTCTAAACAATCTAAAACAAGTTAGACATCCTAGGATAATTCACCGCTCTAGCCAAGCCGTGGTTTCCCGGGGTATCTACAGTGGCGACTCCGCTGGGGACTGATTAGAGGGTTAAACTTGCGTTCTTAACTTTTGGTGTTCTTATTACTGTTTTCTGGGCATTCTGGTAAAAAGGGTGGGAAGCGCGCGCCTCTGGCCTTCTTGGCCTAAAGCGCGCGCGTCCGACCCCAATTACCAGAATCGCCCGTCTTCCTTCTTGTCCTTCCATTCCATGTTTCTGTGCTAACAAATTCTGCAGGGGAAAGCATTTTTATTTAGGGTCAAGGCAATCCCTTGAACCCGTTGATTTACAGGTTGTTACCCAGATGCGGGCGCCTCTGCCCCTCTTTGTCTAATGCGCGCGCCTCCCGAGTAGGCATCCTAATGCGCGCGCTTCTGGTCATTTTCCAGAAATAGAACAGTGCACAGAACAGAGTGGTTTTGACAGTGTGTGGGCACCGGGCCTGCACAGAACTTGTTTTATTTCCTGTTTGTTTTATCGCTCACACGGGTGATTCGAAAGTTGTAATTATGTGCTTATTTGTTTTTTTTATTTCTTTTGGAAAAAAAAAATGTTTTGTCACATGTTAGACCTCACACTACATGCACATATTCTTATCAATTGCTCACTATCGAGTCGCACAAGTCCAACCCCAAACCCGTCGAGGCCCGTCCTAGAAAGTTTCAAGCTCCACTCGAACTTGGCTCTTTCGAAGCGGTAAACCTCAGCCCGTGGCGTAGTTCACGACTACATGCCGGGGGTGACCTTTAAGCCTCATATTCAAGCCGAGCACAAACCACACAATTCTAGTTTAAGGTCTAAAACTCCATGACTCAAGTCGGTTTTCATGCACCGAGATTTCCCTAAACTAATGTCTTCAAATCATACATGCCAACTTGTTGCAATGGACGAAATAAAACTCCGTCCCCAAAAGTGGCTATCTTGGACGAAAATAAAAAATCCGTCCCCGCATGTATGATTTACTACATTAATTTAGTTTAATCCCATCACATGTAGGTATCACAAGCGTGGTGGAATACGATGAGTATATGGGACCGCGAGAAGGTCTATATACTAGTGTGACGATTCCACTATTTTTTCTAGAAACCCCAAAAAGGACTCCGTCCTTCCGACTTTGTAAATAATAAAAAAAAGTCATTTTTTCTCTATGTGGTTGAGTCTTTTTCCTTGTTTGTGGGTTTAATCATATTACTCAAAAGGTGTTTGTGGGGCCAACCTAAGATCAACCGTGTTCTTCCAATAGGTCCAATGGCTTCCAACGGCAACAAAAACAACGGTGGAAATGATTTCGTGTCCAACGAAGGGTTACTCAACGTAATGAAATCAATGGGGGAACAAATGGATAGGATTGTCGAGGATGCCCGCCGTAAAGACAATTTGTGGCAAGCCCGTTTCGATATCGACAAGAGGATTCACAAAGAAGAGGTTTCCGAACTCAAGGCCCGTCTTGATTATGAAAGAAGAATTCACAAGGAAGAGGTTTCCGAACTCAAAGCCCATTTGCAAGAGCTCACCGACAGCAAAGCAAAGTTCAATGATAAAGCATGCTCAAGTGGCCCGACCCTCAAAAGCTACAAAGGTACCACCAACAACCGAGTTTTCACTCCTCTCCAAGGAGTAACCCAAGCCGAAGCATTTGAAACTTTGGTGGCAAGTGGAAAGGTCAAGCCTTTGGAGGGGTACAAGCCGAAGTCGATACTGAAAAATCATGCTCATGGTGAATGGTGCGGCTACCACAAGCATAGTGGCCACACTACCGAAGGGTGCTTCCTTCTCCGAAACATCATCCAAGATTTGATCGACAACGGCGAATTTACCGTGGGTGAAGAGCAACTCATCAAAGAAGTGGCTTGGTTTTGAAATGGGGCTTCAACAAAGAGGACGACGACAACAATCTCCGTTTCTCTTTCTCTACCTAGTAGTAGGAATAAAAAAAAAAAAAAAAGAGTCAAAAGTCCTCTTTTGTGTGCATTAATGTTTTCTCTCGTCCCATGTTAAGTGTCGAGTCTTCTTATCAAATAAAAGTCATTCTTGTCCTTATACACTCTTCCAAGTTGTTCGATCTAATTCTTGGCAAAATGATGAAAAGATCTCTAAACGAGTTTTGGAATGAAGGCCATCACTTGAACGCCTAGGGGCTAAACATCGTGACGAAGGCGACAACATCAAATCAAGCGACAAAGAAAGGTGGAGCAACAACCATGGAGACATCAAGCAAAGCTTTCAAAGGGGGATTAAAAAAAAAATGCTCGCTAGGTTGAACTCTTCAAATCAACCTAGGCAAAAGAAAAAAAAAATCCCCCTCAATCAAAGAAGTTCACATCAAGATCAACATCATTCCACCAATGAACGACGAACCGACATCAACAACAAATCCTCACATCAAAAGGAGAATCCACAAGAACTACGGTGACCTGAGCCTCTACACTGGAGGAACGTAGGCAACCTGCGGGTCCGGTCTCATGCAAGAAAGAAGATATGTTTAGCCCTAGCGCGTTATGGTGATTGGCCTTCATCTCGAACTTGTCAAGACATCTTTGTACGATTCATTTGCCAATGAATTAATCACCAAAAGGATTGAACAACTTTCTTAGATTTGGAATCATTTCGCGCTCCTTGTCGAGTCTAGGGACTTCTATTCTTTCTGCATACTCCCAATTTCTTGCAATCAAATTGGGGCTTTCCTTCTCTTCTCTCTTAATGACTTACTTGCCTTCGCGAGTCATTCAATTCAATAAAAAATACATGTCAATACTAGGGACACTTCCCTAGTCAAGTCAATGCCACTCATCATTAGTGACAAAAGGTCTCCACCACAAAATCACATGTCTTATCTCCTCAGCTAGAGTCAATGCACACTTCCTCATCAATTGAGTCAAAAAAAAAATGATGAAGACGCAAAAGAGATTCCCGCTAGATTGAAAACCCGAAAGGGCGGTCTAGGCAAAAAACAGGGTGCGTCATAAAAAAAAATGAGAGAGTGAGAGAGAGAAGGGAAAGAGAAATGGAGATCTCCGGCCTCTAAAGAAGACAACTGCACGAGCTCTACATTGGATCTCCTCAGCAAGTCAATACCCCACCGAGTCAACTTTGGGATTGCAAAAGGCTCGACAAGATATGGCACCATCAAAGGTTGTTTTGGGTTATTGGCATCATTCTCCAGCAATGTGCATTTTTTGAGTTCATGAAAAGAAGGCCCGTGGTAGCCAAGACCCATCCGAGAACGAGCCCATCATAAAAGGGCACGAGGTTGCACAAATAATCCCTAGCTAGTCAATTGGCTTGGGCAGCAAATAGCAAAAACATGTGTCTCAGTTTTCAAGGCTTCTCCAAGTATGTGCTTCTAAAGTACGCCGAAAGGCTCCCGATAAATGGAGTAGCTCTTGCCATATCCTCTCATGTTTATTCCATCACACGAGGACGAGTCACTCTTGCTTTGCTCAACAAATGGTGACGCCCTAGGGGCTATGTGACTCAAGAACAAGGGATTCTTTTGCTTCACTTGACAATCAATACACCCTAGAGGCTATGTTCGAGAAAGATGTGTGAGACTATCCTCAAAGTCTCCCAAAAGGGATGTCAAAAAGCCCTCTTGTCGCGTGTGCCCGTGCTCGTTCCCCCAATCAAGGGTGGACCTTTCTCGAAATCAATGATGGCACTCTAGGGGCTACGGTCAAGTCTTAAAGGCTCCCTCGGAAAAGAGCAATTAACTCCCCAGCAGTATCCCCAGCCAAGTCATGTACAACATTGGAAGCTTCCTCAATTCGGCACCGAAGGTCTCAAAGGGCTTCGCAATCTACAATCTTTTGGGCTACGGCATTACAGTAATTCAAGCAAAGGGCAGTATTAGGGCTTCGCGACCGACAGTCTTTTGGGCAACAATACTCGAGCAAGTGCAATGTGGAGTAGTCTTATGGCTCCATGAGAGCAATCAAGATTCAAGGGTCTCTCAACACTTCAAGTCAAAGGCCTCTTGGTTTTAAATGAAGACTCCGATGTTATGAATGAAGTTGATGATTTTTGTTAGAACTCACAGCGAGATTTTGAAGGAAGTCTTAGAGAAAAGGAAAAAGATTCAATATGCTAAACTCTAATCAAAACAGGGTTATAGCGGGAAATGCCACGGCCAATCCCAATGTTTCTGCAATTCAGCACCCCCTTCTCCAAGATCAAAAGCACAAGGTGCAGCTCCGATAAAGTTGGGCCACAGCACTAGTTGCATCCGAAGATCCGTCATTAGTTCAACTCAAGAAGAGTCAAGCAAGCATACTCATTTGAGACTTTATCACGCCAAGACCTTATCCTCCGCGACCTCGACGGCACCGCAAGACATTACTGCATCCTTTGACATAAGCCCTCAGCCATTTGGGTATCGACCACAATGAGGCCATTCATCTCCCCAGTAAGAGCAAGAAGGAGATCTCTATCAAGAATTCTACCAAACGGTACATCCGCTCTCAATGCCGAGCCAATCACGAGATAATTTGGGGCTTTACAATGAAAGGTCTTCACATCCCGCCATCTACAAGCCTACGACAGTTAGGGCTTTGCAATCTCTCGAAGCTTGGCATCAACGATTTCCTCTTAGGGCTGGCTCACTACAACAACAAAGGGCGATTTACTCGAATGGGCCAAGAGCTGATTTATCTTGGAGTTATGCAAGTCCCTCAAAATTTGGCATCAAAGGCATTCTAGGGGCTTTACAATCAGCAACCCCTCATCTCGGCATCGAAAGCCTTTTGAAGCCCCATAATCGACAAATCTCTTGGGGCTAGACATCAATCTTCGTTGGGCACACCGGCGACAACAGAATTCAAGCGAGGCAATCCGGACTTCTACTGAACATGACTTGATCTTGGGTTGGCTTCACAAGCACACAATGGTTAAAATGGTTCACCCACGAACTAAAAAAAAAAAAAAAAAAAAAAAAAGATTTTTCCTTTTTCTTTTTCTCCTTCTATGTGCAAAATTATGTGCTTTACTTTGCTTTGCTCCTAGCTTCTCCTCCAGCGTTCTCCATCATCCTTAAACTACGCTGGTCTGATTCTCTTAAAGGGATACGTAGGCAGCCTTTGGCACGACCAACCCATCATTCAGAGTACCATCTCGCCAACCCAACATCAAGGGCATTCTCTCATCAACATCTAAAGAATGGACATTCCCCATCAAAGCATCCTCCGCGGACATCAAGAATCCATCTCCACTCAAGCGGCAATGGTAAGTGAAGGTATGAATACATCCAATGCTTTCCTCAAAATCACACCGCACACAAGATCACTTTCTACATTCTTACTTCTCTCTCATTACAAAGGTGCTTTCAAATCACATATCACACCACAATCACAATTTTCTCTCGCAATTCCTATTTCACATCTCACACAAGCACATATATCTGCAAAGCATACACATAACAGGTGCCGGACAGAGCACCAGGTGCCGCACAGAGCACCAGAATCAGCAGGTGCCGCACAGAGCACCAGAATCAGCAGGTGCCGCACAGAGCACCAGGTGCCGCACAGAGCACCAGAATCAACAGGTGCCGCACAGAGCACCAGGTGCCGCACAGAGCACCAGAATCAACAGGTGCCGCACAGAGCACCAGAATCAGCAGGTGCCGCACAGAGCACCAGAATCAATAGGTGCCGCACAGAGCACCCGAATCAGCAGGTGCCGCACAGAGCACCAGAATCAGCAGGTGCCGCACAGACCACCAATTTTGGTCCATGGTGAACCACTAAAATCACCATACCTCTTCCATCAGCAAAAGTTGCTCACACAGGGAGCGCATTTCTATCCCTTGCAATTTCAATAATTCCTGCTTTTTATCAAGTCTTTATTTTCTCTTGTCGATGTCCTCGGCGGTTGTCTTTCTTTCGTCGACGCGCTTTGCTTCGCAATCCACGTCGCCGAGGGGCTCTGTAGACACCCCGCCTTGGACCTCTCACCCCGATTGCATACAAAGTATTTTTATTTAACTTATTTTCATTAATTTCTGTTACTTCGGTTAAGTTCCTAACTGATTCCGTTAGTTTTGGACTAAACTGCATAACAGAGTTAACTTTTAGGGTCATTCTGTCATTCTGTCATTTTTCACCCGCGGGCGCTTCCGGCACTGCCAGTGAGCCGCGCGCGCGTCCCGCCCCAAAAGCCGGACCCGCGCGCTTCCCACTTTGGCAGTAACGGATTGCACCTTATTTCCCTCCCTTTTCTTATTTACAAACATCTTTTCTTGATCACAAAAACCATCTTTTTACATCCACATTCATCCCCCCTTTTCTCATTAACTCCCAATCCCAAATTCTATGCCTTTTCCCAAAAACTAATGTTTCTTTCATTTATTATTTGATTTCTTTTATTTCTTTTATTTTTCTTTTATTCATTTATCTTATTTGTGATTGGCTCATTCCATTTCACATGGATGACCAATTTCCATCCATCATTTCCCTCTCTTTTTTACCTATAAAAACCATCATCTCCTACCTTGGAAAAGGACCTCATTTTTAGACTTGGAACTTTCTCTCTACACAAATTCTATATGATTTTCCCTACACAAATTCTCCCAACAAGAGTTTTACGCAATGAAACTCTACACAAATCTCTACACAACAACATCATTTTCAAGTCCAAGTTTGAAGTCATCTTTCTAAAGGTACAAGTCTTCTTTTTTTTATTCTATTCATGTTCTAGTCAATGTATGCAATCCCCATTAATGGGACATGACCAACATGACTACTTCACATATTGAAGTTAGTTAACGTTATCTCCCTACATTTTAATCTTAACTTTAATTCACCATGTTAATTTCTCTTCATCTCTTAATGTAATTCTTTAACATTACTTGTTACATGTAATCTTTATCATTAAATAAATAAAACAATTCTATTTTATTTCCCCTTTTCTTCTCATCACAATTGTTAGCATATTTCTATTTAATTAATTGAAGGACATGTAAATATTAGAACACCAATAGTAGCAAGACCTGCGCAAGTGGGGCGGAGTGGGTGTTTAAGTACTTCCCACTCCGTCACCTAACCCCCGAACCCTTCTCTCCCGAATCTCTGGTTTTGTACATAAATTAGGCTATTTCTAGGTTTTTCTTATGTTCCTTTAAAAACATAGGTGGCGACTCTAAACAATCTAAAACAAGTTAGACATCCTAGGATAATTCACCGCTCTAGCCAAGCCGTGGTTTCCCGGGGTATCTACACATACACAAACACATAACAAGACTAGAGTTAAGTTTTTAACCTCCGGGAAGGGGAGCCTCATTTGATTTAGAGTTAGAAGTAGACGACCCACATGATCTTTTAAAACTTCGAGGAGGACCCATTTTTCTGTAGAAAAAACAAGCTGGAGTTGAAATCCCAAATGAATTTAAAGAAAAAAAATAATAGTCAGCATATTGAATCTCAAATTCCTTTTGCATTACAAATAAATCCCAAATTGAAATTCCTGTACTCTTAATATTGCAATACAAATAAGGCATAGAATCATAGTGGCATTGATTTGAGATTTAATATTGTATATTTCAATAGAAAATCAATGAGATTTAAACAGAAAACCCGATTGAAAGAAAGGGCGTGAAACAATTTTTTTTAATCCGATTGAAAAAAGCTCGAAGTTCGAACAACTTCGTCTCCTTCGCAAATCGCAATCTCTCCTTCCGTTCTTCGCAGCGTCGTTCCTCAACTCTAAACCCGCTAACGACAAACTAAAGAAATAGGTGTGGGTGGATTTTGTAAAATTTTAGTTTATATATGTAGGGGTTTGAGGGGGGTCAAGTGATTTTTTTCAGGGGGGTTAAAGTGATAATTTCATAAAACTTAGAAGGGCTAAACTTGTATAAACGCAGAAGTCAGGGGGGTCAATTAACCCCCCCCCCCTCTATACGTGCGTCCGCCCCTGATTGTTAGGATTCCTTATTACAGTTTGTATGTCTCATTTAAACCGCATTGTTTATTCTTTTGATTGAACCATTGGTTTGATTATAGGTTATGAACCTCGGTTTACTTGGTGCTTCAAACTGTTAATCTTTAAATATTTTCAAACTTTGATTATTTTTCAGGATCCTTCAAATTTTGTTCCTGGTTCAAGGATAGTAGAAGAAGAATTTAAGCAAGATGCATTTGGGAGGAAGCTACTCAAACTGCTTGAAGACTCAAAGCTTCTACTCTTGTTCCTCATGGATGAACCTCAGTCTGTGACCATCATATGTGCTGAATTTTCGAGAATGGGATTCCTACTACTGCTACTCTATTGGATGTTAGAGGTGAACCTACCCGAGATTTAGAAACTGAAGAAGTGAAGTTTGAGGATGCTATAAAGTCCACGGTTTGTGGAAAGGAGGTAATCTTAACCGCTTCAAAGATAGCTGTGTTGGCTGGTCTTGAGAACTCTGGTATCTCGGTGATCAAACCAGAGCTTCTGAGCAGTACAACTATGGAGTTGATTGGAGTCAATTCATTCTCCACCAAGAATTCCTCCAAGAAGGATTTTAGAGAGCTTATGTCTTTGCTATGTGACTCAGTAGACACTGGGGTGATGTGCAAGAATGGGAACCACAATAACTTCACCAGTGAACAGTATGCCTACTGTGTGGCTATTCTCAAAGGGAAGAAACTGTATTGGCCCAAGGTTGTGATGAAAGAGATAATCAATGCATTAAACCGCCTTTCTGCTGCTAGAGCCGCTGGGAAGTCTAAGATTAGAACCCACTGCAGGCTATTAACCAAGTTCCTGCACAAACACCCTGAAATTTTCAAGTTCTCTGCAGCTCACAAGGACTACTGGTTGGACCCAGTTGAGAAGTCCATCTTCGGTTTATCAAAATTTGATGCATTCAGAACCGATTTTGGATGGCGGTATGCACAGGCAGTTTGGAATGAAGATCCCTTGCCTAAAGCCGAACTAGGTCCTTTCCCTGAGGCTCGGCTTAACAAGTCTAGAAAACAGTATGCTAGAGCCATAGCTGATCAGGCCCATGCTACGATGTTGAGAAATGAAGGTCAGACTGTAACTCTGAACCGAATGGGGTTAAGTCATTTAGCTCAATCCGCGGTACAGGCTGAGGGGGAGCCTGCGGTTGAAGGGGAGCCTGTAGTTCGGTCTAGACATGCGGCTCGTCCTAAGGAAACCGATTCTCCAAGAAAAAGAAAGGGAACTGCTCAAATTCCCTCCATTATCACCAAGGCTGACTTAGCCAAACCTACCACTTCAAAACCTTCTCTTCCCAAACCTCAAACCAAACCTCAAATCAAACCTCTTTCCCCTATCAAACCTGATGTTGAGAAATCACTTAAATTTGCAATGGCTACTCACACTCTCAAAACCGCCAAAGAAAAATCTATTCTCACCAAACCTCTATCCCCTCCTAAACAGTTTCCAAAGAAAATCCTTGCTGAATTTTTCTTCTCTGCACCTTCATCTCTTCCTAAACCTTCACCTTCCAAACCGCCTTCTGTTCAGTTCACAGATGAACAGTTGGTTGCCATTTATAATGCCTTCCCTAACCTTAAACCCTCTACTCAAACCAATCTTGAGCAGACCGAAGTGTCTGAGGCTGCGGTTCAGCCTGAGCAGACCGTAGTCTCTGAGGCTGAGGAAGAACCTGCGCAAGAAGTAGAAATTCTTGAGGTTCAACCAAGGAAGAGGAGAAGATTGATAAAGAAGAGTGATCATGAGATCCACTGGCAGACAAGACTTGCAGGAGAAACCGACTTCAGCAATGCCTTCGGAAAGAAAGACCATTCACCTGTTGAAGGTGATTTTTCAAGGCAGTTGCGTGCTCAAGCTGCTTCCATAATATCTGAGGTAGAACCGATGATGGTTGAAACCGCTCCTCCTTTAATTCAGAGGAAACTAGACTTTAGCTCTCGTAAAAGAACTCCATCTCTAGTTTTACCTTATGCAATTCAACCAAGGTCCAATCCATCTTCATCTCCGGTTCTACCATATGCTTCAACTTCAGTTCAACCGACGGTTCAGTCTTCAATTTCTCCATCTGCTCCACCGTCGGTTTCTATCATAAAACCAAAAACAAGAAAGAGGAAAAGTGTTGCAGAACTGGCTTCCTATATCAAGAAGGTCAAAACTGAAACTTCAAGGGAAAGAAGGGTTGGGGCTCGTGCTCGTGCCGCCGCTAAAGCCGAAGACAGATTTTTGAAGGCTGGCCACCCCAATCCTTATGCCATTTTTCCTAAGGAAGAAATGGAAGCAGTTGTTGACCAAATCATTCTAGCTGTTGTAGAACAGATCATGGCTGAAATGGCCTATCAGGTTATGAATGATCCCACTCTTGCCTCTGAATTTTTCCTATATGTCAATTGTCTTTGCATTCCCAACCTTTATAGACTATTCATTGTTCCTTCTCCTTCTATTTTTCTTTATGAAGACTTTATGAGATATCCTGTTCCTCCTCCTCCTCCTCAAACTGCTATTGTTCCTGTTCCTTCATTTCCTCAATTTGACCCAATAGAGTTTGAAACCGCTCTTCGTGTTTCAATGGGCTTATCTCTTGAAGAAGCCCATATTCTGTTAAAAGGCAAAGCTAAGATGCATTCTTCCCCTTCCAATCAATCTGATACCATCTCCATTTCTGATGATGATGATGATGATGAGCCTATGCCTGATTATACTCCTTTTGATGAACCCCCTCCTTCATTTCAATCTTATCCTATTCTGCCTCTTTGTGCCTCAACCGCCGATTTGATAGATGTGGTTAGGAATCTTCAGTTTCATCAAGAAACCTCCACCGTCAGTTTGATTCTCACCTCCTTACCATTCAGTCAGATCTTGATACCTCTAAGGGGGAGAGAATAAATGAAAATTTTGAGTTGAAATAAATGCTTCACAAAATTTTGGATAATCAACTGGCTCTTCAAGACATGGTCAGAACCAACCATGAAATCTATTCTTTAAAGAAGCAAGCCGTTGATACCAGAATGGACTCCATTGAAGGAAAGCTGGATATTTTGGCTTGTCATTCCTTTGACAGTTCTGAGCATATCATGCTTAGAACCGGTAAGTTAGTCAAGCAAACTGCTGCCATTGAAAAAAGAATCAATGAACCGACTGAGGTTCGGCTTCGTGTAGAAGATTTTGTTTTTGAAACCGTTCATGCCTCCAGTTCTAGGAACGTTGCTGAATCCGATCAAGCCGCTGTTGATGCTCAAGCCGCTTAAGATCAAGTTCCTGTAGATGCTCAAACTGATCAGAACCAGACCGCAGATGATGCTGCCGCTGTAGGGGGTTCTGTAGCTGATGAAGTAGACTAGATTTCCTTTCTTAGTCTCTTTTGTTCTCTCCTATAATTCCTTCTTTGTAAGTTCCAAACCTTATTATTGAATTATAATGAGAATGATTGCATGGCATTCTGTTTCCAAAACTTTGTTTATTCAAACAGCTTGTTTGTGAAACAATGCTTGCATCTTTAAAACCTCATACACTATATTCATCATGAAAATATTTTTAAGTGCATTTTGTTTTAAACATTCAGTTTAAACATGCATATCTAATTTTCAAAATCATATCATTCTATATGCATCTAAATGTATTTCTTTTCTATCTATTCTTCATTTCCTTTATTTTTGATAGATTAGAAATCTATGATCAAGCATAGTGTGTGCATTTACTTGGGACATGCAATTTCATGAAATTTATTTCGGACATGTTTTTACCAAGTACAATGTTTTGCTATTATCATAGTGTGGTAATGGCATCAATCAAATAGGGGGAGATTGTTAGGATTCATTGTTTGTACACCCACTTAATTTGATTGATCCATGCCACGTGTCTTTTTATGGACTTTAGGACCGCATGTAATGAAGTTTTACTTCAATTTTTAGACAAGTCCATTTCTAGATTTTTGCTTGTCTAGGCTGAGTATTGAGTTCAGTTAAACTAGCGGTTTAGTTCTTAAAACCGCATTCGTGATATCTCATAACTGCCAGCATGGAGTTACTGATCTTTTATCAAACCGCATTCTGTGGCTTTGATAAAACTGCCCTTCAAGTCTTGTTTGGAACCGCTGATGACAACTTGATGGAACCGCAATCATGTAACCGCGTGCTTCAGTTTCTTATGAAACCGCTCATCAAGTTCATCCTTGGAACCGCTCCTATGCCTGGTGGAACCGCCGATCTGTTAATGAAGAATTCAAGAGAAGTCATTTATTCCTTAGACAAATATTCCCTTTTCAACCATAAAGGAATATATTATGTCTTGTCAAAATAACTCTAAGTTAACTTGGAGTTTCTGCAAGGATGTCGGTTTGTCTAGCAGTTCAAATTCTTTACCGTTAGTCCTTTCTCTGCAACAAAGGACAGTTGTTAGGTAGTGGTGCTACAACTACCAAGGACTACAAGACAAAACCAAGGACGAAAATGACAGCTCAACCAATAGGAATTCGACAGCACTGTACCCTTTAGATTTGATTCAAATCTTTACCCAACGGTCACAAGGGTGCACTGTCTATAAATAGCCTTCATTATTCAACAATGAAGGTTGCTGAGATTCAAGAGATTTATTCCCAAGTGTTCAAGTTTGCTTTGAAGATTGAAACCCAGAAATTCAAACCTTTAACCATCTCCTTAGCAAACCCAGATTTCTTCATCAAGCTTCAAGCCTAACAACCATCCATACTCAGTCTTTACACCGAAAGATTTCCATTTGCTCAACCATCATATAGATACTTAGAGCATTTTATTTCTTTCCACACACACACCCGATTTATATGATAATATAGATTATATATTTCGAAAACACCGGTTGTTATAATAGTTCTAAAGGTTAGATTGTTTAGTTAGAGTTTAGATTCATCTTGTAAAACCTCCTCTAATTAATACAAGTCTAGTAGCTATTAGAAAATCCTAGACTAACCATCTAGGTAGAGGACGTAGTTCATTCAAGAATGAACCTCTTCAAATTGTGTGTTTGATCTTTACTTTCCTGTCTTGTTATTTACTTTTCTGTTTGTGGTCTATAACTTGAATCCATATACGAAATGACTTGAAAAGTGAATTATATTTTTCTTTGATCTGCAAGTTGAACTTATCGATTGCATCATAGTGTTTTCAACCCGAGTCTAACCGCCCAACTCTTTAACTATCAGTTTGGCCAAAACCGCTAAAACTCCGTTGTGCATTTATCAGTTAGGTTTAAGTGCTTTAAACCGTAGTTAATCAAACTGATAAGTACTTGGTTGATTTTCAAGGGTATTTTACAAAAAAGTTTCGACCGCTATTCACCCCCCCTCTAGCGGTTCTATACCCTTGTTGCCCTCTGGGACCAACAAAAGTTATACTAATTGGGTAGTCATAATGGCTTACTAGAGTCCACTTATGACTTACGGGTTCGGACTGGTTCGGACTCGTTGCCAACATAGTATAATCCTATTGGGTCACACACAATAGAACGGATTGAAAAGGCAAAAAATCTGGGATTTGAAGGAACACATCCGTACGGCTTGGTTGGCACCGTACAGCTCCTGGTGAACCGTACGGCTGCCCCCCCCCCCCGACTCTGCACAGTTTGTTCAGTTTTCTTTTGCGAAAAGGAATCCCGATCCCAAACAGAATTAGGTCAGACCCTTATATATGATATTCAGCCGGGTTTGACAGCTTCTAATGGTGATTTTGGAAATCACAAACCATTGTTTTAGAAACAATAAATTATAGAGAGGTATGATTATTTACTTTGAGATTCATGATCGTCAAAATACAATAATCAATGAAGCAAGATAATTCCTACGAAGAAATCGTTTCTTTATCAAGTCTTGGGTCTAGCAATCCAGATCAAGAAGGTGTTCTTGATATCCGTTCGACGTGTGGATACCGATAGAGGGTGTTTCCTTTAGAACCTTAAAGTCCGTGTTCATGGATACGATCTTCAAGGGTTAATTTCTTTCATATTTTATTTAATTTAATCAACATGCACGGGTCTGGGCTCTTGGGTGTTTTATTTTATCTGTTTTTTCCGTTGTGCATGATGCATCAAGCCCAACACCCTATTTACAGAAATCTGCAGATTGTCTGCAAACTGTTGTTTTTCGCCTCATAATAAGTCGAATTGATCTTTAATTAACCTAATGGATTATATGCTGGAAATAGCTGCGCCTACACTAATTTGAGTTTCATCTAAGGAGGTTCGAC
Source organism: Campanula takesimana (assembly GCA_026119855.1). Classification (NCBI taxonomy): domain Eukaryota; kingdom Viridiplantae; phylum Streptophyta; class Magnoliopsida; order Asterales; family Campanulaceae; genus Campanula; species Campanula takesimana. Next base: position 465,457 of record JAOWBW010000601.1, on the reverse strand, counting down.
TGATACCATATTAGATATGAAATGAAAGAAAAACCTGGTTTGTCTTTCATAAAGATTTGTGATGTGACACTTTTGCGAAAAGTATTGTCTTGGTCAAAATCACACCTAAATCTAGTCAATATATTTTCATAGGATATCTTAAGGATATTAATTTTAGATCCCTGAAAGAGTACAAATCGTTTGTTACTCTAAATAGAACTTTCTAGGTAAATCGTTTATCTCTAAAGAACTAGTGGGAGTAAAATGTATCTCGAAGAGTTCGAGACCCAGAAAATGACATAGAACCTAAGATGAAAGTTGAACAAAGTTTCGCAAGGAGTTGTGGAAATTCGTTCAAGTATACACAAGTTATTTGCATATATGATAGGATACTATCTATAACAAGAAATATTGATCTCTCGTAATAGAAAGTAATAAGGAATATATCATTGAGAATGATAGACCTATCACCTATCAAGATGAAAAGTCCGCTCTGGATTTAGATCAATGACTTGGAGTCATAAAATCTAAAAGTGCAATCCATGTATCATAATCAAGTTTTGAACTTGATTGTTCTACCCTAAGGCTTAAAAACTATAGGATAGAAAATGAGTTTTCTTGGAGAAAGTGGACATGGATCGCAAGGTGCATATTGATAAAGAATGACTAATTGATTAAAGTATATTCATAATATTGATTATGATAAAACTTTGTCACCTACAGTCATGCTTAAAGATATTAGAATTCTAATTGTCAGGACCTCATATTTTGAATATGAAATATGACAAATGGATGTCAAAACAACATTCCTTAACAGGAACAGACTTTAGGATGTGTTTGATACAACCTAAAAGTTTTGATTCATAAAATTCTAATAAAATATGCAAGTTGCAGAAATCCATGTGATGGATTAAAGCAAACTACTTGAAGTAAAATTTCATTTTGATGTAGTATTCAAAGAGTTTGAATTCATCAAAGATGAGACTTGTGATTACAATAAATTTAGTGGGAGCGTAACATTATTCCTAGTCTAATATATGTGGTTGACATAAAATTCATTTTGAAAGAGTTTCTAAATGAAAGACTTGGATAAAGCCGCCTATATCCTTGGACTGATTTATGGAGATAAATCTAAAATGTTGATTGGTTAAAGTCAAAGTTCTAATATAGACAAGATAGTGAAAAGTTCACTATGCAAGACTCTTGGAGAGGTTACTTGAAAATGTCTAATGGCATCACTCTTGACAAGATTTAGTCTTATTGGAAGACTAATGAGTAAGAATAAATGATTAGGATTCCATATGCTTCGGCAATTGGATCTATCATATAAGCCATGTTAATGTACTAAGACCGGATGTCTCATATACTTGGAGTATCATGAGATAATACCAATCGGACACTAGTGAAAGTCACTAGTTAAGAAACATCCTTATGTACTTGAGAAGAACCAAAGGATACATTCTTGATCTTTGATGGAATGAAAGATGATATTGTAATAGTTACATAGATGCATTATTACAAACCAACAAAGATAAATATTGCAGTATAAATACATGTTTATGTTTAATAATGGTGTTAGAAGAGTTCTAAATGTACCATTACTATTCTACAAAAGGTTGAGTATCTAATAGCATGAGATGCAACTTGAAAATTGTTTGGATAAGAAGATTAATTAGTAAACTAGAAATTGATTCTAGTGTCACTAATTTAATGGACATTCATTGTGCCAATAATTGTTATTGCACAATCCAAGGGGCTACTGTCTTATCTAAACATATACTCAGATATTTCTATCTTATTCGAGAGAAATCATCAAAGAAGGGAGATGTCAAAATATGCAAAATACCATATGATGATAACAAGGATAATCATCTTACATAAGCTCGCTTGCAATAATGATGGAGATCATAACTATCTCAATGGGTATTGGATACACGTTGATTGGGCCTAGTGCAAGTGGGAGATAGTTAGATATTAAGCCCTAGGCCCTTGAGAAAGGCCTATGCGTTACATCATAGCTTCATTGTTATAGAGATAACAAACTCAATTATTATATCTTTTGCATGTTTATTATAATAATCATTGTCCCTAGCACTTATGAAGAGCTAGCATGAGTTTAATGGATCATATGATTATTATGGTGCATAGGATGCGGATTAAACTTGTGGGTACTTGTGTGACAAGGAATCCCGATCCCAAACGGAATTTGGTCAAACCCTCATATAAATATATGCAGCCGTGTTTGACAGCCTCTAATGTTGATTTTGAAAATCATAATACATTGTTTTAGAAACAATAAAATATAGAGATGAAAGATTATTAATTTTGAGATTGAGAATCATCAAAATACAATAATCATTGGAGCAAAATAATTCCTATGAAGAAATCGTTTCTTCACCAAGGCTTGGATCTAGCAATAAATCAAGAAGGTGTTCTTGAGTCCGTTCGACGTGTGGATACCGGTAGAGGGTGTTCTCTTTTTAACACCTAAAGTCCGTGTTCATGGATTCGATCTTCAAGGGTTAGTTTCTTTCATCTTGTATATAATTTAATCAACATGCACGGATCCGGGCTCATGGGTGTTTGGTCTTATGTTATTATTCTCCTGCGCATGATGCATCAAAACCCTACATCATAAACTATCCCGATCGTCTTAAAGGCGTCCAATGAAATCCGTTTCCAGCAATTTATCAAGTACCTATAAACTCCTCCTGTTCTTCGACAACAACCAAAAAGATCAGGATGAAGCATACGCCCCAAATCCAGTTCATCCATGATCGCAAAATTCTTTGAAAAAATTCTAAAAATCCTGCAGCGGACCTGCAAACCTTTGAAAAAGCGACCTAACCAGTCGAAACTAGATGATTTTGTTCGCGAATTTATAATATTGAAAAATTGCAGTTAGGGTTTTGTTTTGAAAAGTTCCTGAGAAAACGAAAACCACCTGAAAATTAGCGGGTAAAAGAAAAGAACCACAAATGGAAGTCGAAGCTCTACTTGTTAATCGATTGAGAAAATGAAGCAGAAAAAGCTAAGGTGAAGAAGCACGTTCCTGAAAATCAATAAAAGATGGTTTCTCTTTTAAATGGCAACTGGAAATTCAAAGTGATGAAAGTTTAAATTGATGTTGGGTTATCTTATTTATAACCCTCAATTTGGTTCGGGTTAACCCGTATTTATGAGCCGCCGCGACCAAATTCCCTGAAAAGTGAAGAGGTGGGAATTAAATTTTCCAAATTTAATGACGGTTCAGCATTAAATGCTCATGCGGAACACAGTAACCTGCCTTTTCGTATGCTGAGGCATACGTCATCTAGCTGACACAAAGGGCCCACCGTCCCATCGTCAACTACATTCACAAGACTCCCGCAATAGTCCACCACGTACTAGAATGTACTCCGGATCAAGCAAGAAGATTGTAGCTCCTCGCCCTGTTCATAAATAAACTAACCCTCGGAGTTAGGGGCCACTGATGAGCCCGAGCTTGTCAGACCGGGTCCAAGCTCGTGCGGACCGGACAAATCGCACTTGGGTAGACCGAGTTTCGGATAAGAGCTAAACAGGCTAAAGCTAAGAATAGCCATACATGAGGTCCAGCTCGGACCAGTTAGCCCCAAGCGAGGGAAGCTTGCCTCCCGCTACCTTATGGCATAATCCTTATCTCCCAAGCAACCTGCCCGGCATCCGTATTGTCCAGCTGACAGATACATCCAAAGGGATATTAATCTCCGTACCTATTGGACCATAACTGGGAGTCGTGGTGCCATATCCCACCAACATTGTGTCAATTTTTAGTGTACTTTCCTGACAAGACCAATAAGATCGTGGCACGTGGCATAACCAAGTACAAAGACGGTTGATGCCCAGACCTTATCTCTTTATTCTCTCTCTTCCTACATATAAATACTCCTTAGCGCCCCCATGGGCAAGGTACGCGCTCTAACCCTAATCACACACAAGGCTTTCACAAGCCTTTTTCCTTAGGTTTTCCTCAGAGATCTCATTCTCACACCCGAGGGCCTAAACAAGATTCAAACCCGACTCTGGTCCTAACGGTGTTCTTGTTTGTGTTGTGATTCAGGATCAAGAGACAGCAAACCGGAGATCCATCTCCTTGACCCCAAAAGTCGTGGCGTCATCAGGTATCAGTTGACAATTGAACTTTTACTAATACGAATATAATTTTTGTAATATTAATTAAACAGAAAAAATTACCTAATTAAGTATGTCTTGTGAAATACTCCCTCCATCTCATACTTATTGCTACCATGAGAGTGCACGGGGATTAAGAAAATATGTTAAAAAAAAAGTAAGTATTGTGTGTGGGTAGAAGAGAGAAAATAAGTTGGTGGATATTTGTTGTGAGTGGATAAGAGAGAGAAAAGTGAACATTTTGGGTAAGTAGCAATAAGTATGAGACGCCCAAAATGAAAATAAGTTGAGATAAGTATGAGACGGAAGGAGTAACCGTTTTTGTCTCTGTCTCCTCTCCACGTCTTCTCTTGCAAGCCTTTCTCAAATTTTTATTTTTTTTCAATATCATCCATTGCTAACGTTTGACACATCCATCTCCTTGATTTAATTTTGTTGTAAAATTCTAATTTTGCATTTATTAATTGTCAATTTGACAAGTAATAAATGCAAAATTATGATTTATTTCTAGATTTGCTTTTTGTTGTTGTTTTTTGTTGTTGTATTGTTGAATAAGTTGTCTCATTTCTCGTTCGATTACTATGTCTTCTCCCTTTTGTTGGGACCTTTTGCATTTTCCCCTTTATTGGGAACCTTTGTCTTCTCCCCATTGTTGGGAGCCTTTTCCTTCTCTCCGATGTGAGAGCTTTATAATGATGTTAATATTTGTTCTTGGTTCAATGTTTGAGATGTTTGGTTGCGCATTTCCTGCCGACTCAAGTGCATCACTTTGTCGTGTTTTCAACGCCAAATTCTTACCGTTCGGGGGTTTACTAAAGGCCTATGCAGAGTCGTGTCCAAATTTTGTTTGGAGAAACACTTGTGCATCACAAGATATAGTTCCCAAGGACACATATTGGAAATTTGGTTCGGGTTTGGCCACCAATACTCGAGATGTATTAGGATTTTTATGTGTAATTCTTAATTGCAATCATTATATTTTGGACAACCCTCTGACAGTTGTGGAGCGCCGTTTTATTGAATTTTATTAATGCAATTATGTGCATTTACGGGAAATACTGACAAGTTACCCACTATGTAGAGGAGAGGTTACTGGATGGGTTGTAAATTTAGATGAGAAAAAGCGTTGTTGTGAAAAAGCACAATGTGTATTTACGGGAACCTATTTAGAGCTTCGGCAACATGCTCAACTTGAGCATCCTCAATCACAACCATCGAAAATTGATCATACGAGGCAGCTTGATTGGGAAAATTTCCAGCAATCCTCTGAGATTGTTGATGTTTTGAGCACCATCATTTTGGGATGGAGTGATTGTTATGTTTTGATGTCTTCTTTCTGTTAGACGAAGACGAAGCTTACAAGTATTGTTTTCTATACTTCTTTCCATATACTTGACTGTCCCGTGTAATTCTAGAAGTCCAAATCTGGGTTTAACTCCATTTATTTATTTAACTATGAAAGAAAGCTATGAATGTCAAGATTTTTTTCCGTTCGAATTCGTTTTATGGTGCCATTGAAACTGTGGTTGTGCCAAGGATCGAATTAATTGTTGTTGTTGCTTTCCTTTTAATGTAGACACCCATTTGGCCAATGATCCAAGTAATTTCGAGTTTTCTGTAATATAGAAACAAAATTCAGAATGAGTAGTAACTCATATCTCACGGGCGGAAACTTTAGCCTATTAAAATTGAAAATCCAAGTGTTTTTCCCTAAGTAAAGAACATGATGAAATTGGAGAGGCTTCTGGTGATTATGTTTGAAGTTGTCTAGATGTAGAATTTGGTTGTATGACAAGCTCTGAACTCTTATATTTGTTGATTGATTTGTGAATGATATTCCTTCATCTCAAAATGAATGTAAAAATATTCTTTTGATAAAGAAAATATTTAAAACTTTTTTAACGTTCATTTCGGGACGGAGGTAGTACAATTTACTATTGCTAACGCATTTGAATGATGTGGGTTTTCTCTGTTATTTGAGCGGATAGATTTGAGAACATCACTAGCTGGTTCCTTACACATCTTGGATCTAAAATTTCCCCTTCTCCTCCCAAAGATGTGTTAAGTAAAGTGGCTGACCAGATTGTAAAAAGGGATGGGTGACCAACATTGTGCGTGAAAACCAAGTTCTGGAATGAGATCCCGGGTTGTGGAACTTGAAGAAGAATTGAACAGGATGAAACATTGTTTAGTGAGATTGCTAAAGAATATGGAGATTTAAATGCCTGAATTTTCTTTGTTCGACCAAGCATGATTTAACTTTTTTGAAGAAAATGGAGATTTGGCACCAAATGAATACATTTATTTTCTCAATTAATTCATAGCTTGATATATGGCACAAACATGTATATATGATCGGCGACGTTTGTAACACGTGTTTATTTTGTTGTATAATGGAGTTATAATTACAATGTAACAAGCAAATGACTGTTATGGAAATGCAAAATGAGAATTCCTCTCCATGTGAAGTTCGAAATGACATAATCCCTCCGTCCCAAAATGATCTTCACGTTTTTTACTATTCAAACTTTTTAAGAATGTGAGCACTTGCTTCACTAGTCATGTTATGTTTATGCACATTTACGCCTAAATTGTAGAAATGAGAAGAACTTTATGGGACAATAAAAAATGCCAAATGAGAAGATCATTTCGGGATAGAGGGAGTATTTTCTTATGATAGTAGCTCTATTATGACAATCAAAATGCATAACAGGGATACTGACAAACTTTTTAGCTCTCTTTGCATCAAAAAATAAATAATGACAAACTTTGTAAGGCTCAATTGCAACAAAATTGATGCATTGTAGCTCTCTTTTTCAGTCAAAGTACAACTCCAAAAAAAACATCTTCCCTTCTCTTAAAAAAGAAATTAGTTTGCATCCATAAGCATAGAGAATACTAAACCATAAAAAGTTTGTTTCTGTCTCTTCAAACATTCTAGCATGAAAAGATCAATAGCATTGGCATGAAATTCTCAGAAATGCACAAAACGTAGTCCACGGGTAGAGTCCAGTCCTATCAACTTCTTATCTACTTGGATAATCTACAAAATATGAAAAATCCTCTTGTTAGATTAAAAGCATTAAAAAAGTGTAAAATACTTACAGATTATAAAATAAAAAAATAAAATTACCTAATGATGATCATCTTGGATTTGGGATAGTACAGATAGATGGAGATCTCACTACTGACCCTCAACAACTTGCACAATTTGGGATTCCTTTATGACATAACAAATGAAATACTTCACTAAGAAGTTATGAAACAGTGTAACTGCATCATAGAAATAATTTTAATAATAACATAGTTGATGATCAATAAGAAAATAGTTAAATTTAAGACTAGTGAAAGAATTAAGTAACCTGAATAGAAACGGTCTCCTGAGTTCCATTCGCTTGTACTGCCATAATAGAATCCTTATTCTTTCTGCCTCTTCTCGACGAAACCTAATTAAAGTCCAATGAAATAGATAAACATACATATACTATGATGTCAAAACACAAAAGAATAACAAATAATTTCTTACCTTCTTTTCTTTTTGACCTATATGTGTTTTCTCTTTAGATTCCACACTCATGTTCTTCTTGGTTTTCCTTGTAGTTGCTTGTTCAACCTTGGAATTCATCCTATTGCACCGATGGCCATCCTTTTCAATGTACGGCCAATGGAGTATGTAATTTTTTGCTCCTTTGAAATACCTGCTCACACACTTTATCGGAACTAGAATATGGAGAATGTTGAGTGGTATTACAAGACTGCAGATCATCAATTAACTCTTGTTATAGCGCAACTATCTTCTCATTAACCAAGTTGCATTTATCTTCAAACTCGTATGCTAAGTATGCAACTTCAAAGAAAGCACTACACATTTTATCATAACGACGTCCTTCTTCAGAGATACTCCAATCACTATAACTCACTCTAACTTTTGTATGACGTCTCCTTATATCCTTCCTCCATCTTCTCAAAATGTATTTAGCGGGAATGGAGTATATATTTTCCTTTATGAGCACTGTAATAGCATGCCTGCACAATATCCCTCGAAATTCAAACAAGCGACAATTGCACTTCACATCACAGTCGCCATCTCCCTCTTCTTTAACGAGACAAACTTTAAATTGTACCTTCCTTATGTTATCCCTAATCAATAGATCCTCAGATACGTCACAATTTGTAATTGCTCCACAAGTTTCTACATTTCCTACTTCACAATACATCTTCCCTGTCAACTCTGCTTAAAACTCTCTAAACTTTGCGGTGGTGTAAACATCTTGGACTTGTTTTTCCATTGAATACAGTTATAATGGGACTCCAAGAGTGGAAAGACTTAACATCATCTTCTTTTTCTTTTGTTACTTTACTTCTTAATGCATGCTCATACTTTTCAACAAATTCCTTCAGTGTAGTTTTTGCATTGACATTTCCATCAAAAAAAGAATTCATGCTTTCACTTCGTTGTGTAGTAGACATTCCAGCCCAAAAACAATCTTAAACGAAACAAGGGACCCACCGATGCCTCTCATTATACAACCCTATTAGCCATTCTTTATCTTGAAGTTCAAACTTCTCGACCATTTTCTTCCAAGAAGCTTCAAACTCTCCAGGAGAGAGAGAATAATATACACTATTTTGGAGTGCTCTTTTAATGTCTTCATATTGTTGGTGCGCTCCAAATTTTTCTGGCAACCTTTTCATTATGTGCCATAAACACCATCTATGACGAGCATTTGGAAATACAATCTCAATCGCTTTTTGCATAGCCTTATCTTGGTCAGTTATTAGTCAAAATTCACTTGGAGCGTGATTTGACATGCACGTAAGCCAAGCTCTAAACAACCATGTAAATGTCTCTATATTTTCATTTGAAATTAACCCACAACCTAACAATATTGAGTGCCCATGGTGATTAACCCCTACAAAAGGAGCAAATGGCATGTCATACCTGTTAGTTAAGTAGGTTGTGTCAAATGTGATGACCTCGCCAAATTCTTCATATGCCGCTCTACTTTGTGCATCTGCCCAAAATATATTCCTTAAACGATTTTCCTCATCCAAATCCATTGTAAAAAAGAAGTTAGAATCTATGGCCTGAACCTTCACGAAGTAATTCTGAAGCGCCTCAGCATCGCCATTACCAAGCTTCAACCGCTTTTGTTTTTCTATGAAGTTACGAGCATCTTTTTCTATTAATGATAAATTCTCATGTTCATTAGCCTCAACAGCAACTGCACTTAAACTCTGATTCACTCTTATCCCAACATTAGAATAAAGTAGAAGTTGTCTTTTGACATGTGGTTGGATCTTTCTAATGCTCCTATGCAAAGAGATTTTCCTGGGACTTAGTGAATGGTTATGATCAAGTACAACTCCCGTCATGAGCCACTTCTCATCCTCATGAAGCACAAAATTAACCCTCGCCTGAAAATCCGTTTTCAAAATGGGTCGTGGTCTCAATATGTTCTTTGAACTACGCTTTGACTTGCCCTCCGAGTACATGCAATTGTAATATACCTAGTAACATCATCGTAGATCCCCCTTTGAAGACGTTCTTTTTCTTATGGTAAAACCCAATTGAGTTCTATAATCTTTATAATAATCCATCAAAGCTTCGATGCTATCAAAACACATTCCTATTTTGGGCTCCTCATGCTTCGCGGTCAAAGTGAAGACCTCTTCTTCTTTTCCATTTTCTTTCTCAGCAACAATTTCTTCATCAGCCATATGTTCTTCTTCTTGTTCTGGTTAATTTTGACTAATATTTTCTGTCTCAACCATAACGATGTCTGAAGTATCCTCATCCATGTCTATTAATTACCCAAAAGAAAAAAAAAACATTACCAGAGTGCACGTTACATGTGATGTAAATTCTTGTCAAGTTCTGTACTGATATAGAGTTTATTTGACTAAAAATCAATAAAAACCAAATAACGATTCCGTCCCAAAATTATAGTCTCATTTATCATTTTTGTTTGTCCAAAAAAAGCTAGTCTTAATTTCAAAGTTAGAACTTCAAAATTACAGAAAATCCAAAATTTATAATGTATTCTTAAAATTATTAAAATGTCAACCGGGATTATCATTTTAGGATGGATAGAATTCATAATGCTTTTGGTTGGTAAGTACAAAAAAGTAAAATAAAGAAGTAATCTGAATATGGTAAAGAGAGCTATACGGAAAAGGTTATAAAAAGAACGTTACTTGTTATTGTTAGCTTCGTCGTCGTCTTCGTATTGATCATCACCGACATTTAGAGAAAGAAGGAGAAGAGATAGAGAATGAACTGGTAGCTGAATGGACTCTCTCAATCTCCTCTTTTTCTCGTTTACTGCTTGTATCATTTTTTTATTTTTATTTTTATTTTATTTTTTGGTTAACTGTAGTTTGCATATGGGTTAAGAAAGCTATTAATAATGAGGGGCCTACACATTACAACTAAGTTGCCACATCATTTTGTGTAGTTTGTTTTGTATCAATTTTGTGCCTCTAGAATTACCCTTAACTTTTATGGTTTCTGCTTACTTATGACATGGTCAATTAAGCTATCAAATTTGATTAACATGTAATTTTTTAAATTTTTGTTAGGACCATTCTACAATCCTCTTCAAATAAACAGTATAATACTAAATTATATAAATTAAAGTAAGATAATATTTCAGAATAAAAAAGAAACCTGAACAATGTCACAAATTTGATCGAATAGAGGTCTGATCGAATAGAGGTCTGCTTTGCAGTGTCCTAAGACAGAAATTCATCCCCGCTCGTGCTGCAGTTCGTACCGGACGTCTATCTTAAGGATACAACTATGCGGAACAAGTTCTTGCACAAGAACTTGTCCCTGGCGAATTTACTGAATACTTTCTTAGTGATAGAAGGGAGGGAGAAGATGAATTTTTTTCTGTGTTGACAAACACAATCTGATAGTGTTTATATAGGGCTGACTTTGGAATCTTAACCAATCACAATCCTTCAAAGAGTCACACCCTTTCCGACAAAACTGTTTGGCAGTTAAAACTGCCTGATAATTTTATTTGTAATATCCAAAAATAAGAAATTATAAATAATATTAGAATCTTAATATTAATTTATAATAATTTCAACAGCCTATTTGGTCTCCAAGATTCGAGCTTTTTGATTTAGAAAGATGTGTGTCATGGGGCTATGCACGATGACTTTTTTCCGTCTCGAAAAAAGCTTCGAATTGATATGATGTGCGTTCCGTAACTCATCTGGAATCAAAAGTTACGCTCATTTTAACGCACACGACCAAAATCTCCAAAACCTTGAAATCTCTATTTTCCAATAAACACCTTGAAATATCTATTTTCCAATAAACCTGACATTTGGTTTTTTCATATTTCATCATAAGTTTCAACACTTTTATGGTTTCTGCTTACTTATGACATGGTCAATTAAGCTATCAAATTTATTTAACATGTAAATGTTGGAATTTCTTTGAGAGTTGGTAATGAATCTTCTGCATATGAAAAAACAAATGCATCATATTATACCTGACCAACTGCCCATCCTACCTCCTTATAATATTACAATTTCCTTCAAAATAGAGAGTCATGTCAGACTTTTTTTTTTCTTCTTTTGAAAATGAAGTGTCATTTGAAAACATATTGAAGGATTACCATTCCTCCGTATTTTTTAGGTTAATTTAATTATAGTAATGAAAATCAAAAACTTGTTATTGATAGATCATCAACAAAACTATAACAAGTTTTTTTTATTGTCATTAGTATAATAAAATTAACCTTAAATCATTGCTCAAAGTTGATTTGTAGTAACGATAAAAAAGTGGGACATTATTTAAGTACGGAGGGAGTATTAGTTTAGTATTGAAATGTTTGTAACTATGGTATGCTACAACCTGTTTAGACATTTCATTGTATCAAAGACGTGACACTGAAACTCTCCTTGATAGCCTGCTATGTCTGTGGTTGTGCTTGAAGAGACGCTTGGATTGATCGGTTAAAAATAAAAAGCTTTGAATGGTTTTGATTTTATGCTCATAACGACATTCTCAAAGAACTCTTGAGAAAATAATCGAACATGATTCTGCAAGCTTTTATGATTTGGTACTCTTCTAATGTAACGACCCAAACTTTCCAATAATATAAATAGTCTTTAATTTAAATAATAACTATCCCAAAATCAGGGAAATCCCAAACGTCAAACATAATTCAAAATCCAACGTTCAAATATAATGGCTAGTATCCTCTAACCACAATTCAAAATATTGCGGAAGTATAACTGTTCTTCAAACATAACGGCTAGTACATCCCACTAGCTTAATCAACTAAAACATTAAAGTAATATCTTCAGTCTTCTTAACTGCGCCACCATCTTCACGACTATTCCTTCTCCTACTCTTTACCTGGGAGGGGAAATATATAAAGAAGGGGTGAGCGAAAAATGCTCAGTAAGTTCATACGGGATCTCTCTGGGTACTAAGAAGAGATGACCGAAAGAACGGAGCCAAACAATACTTTCAATGAAAGGCTAATCATCAATGACTTAACTGTAGAATCTCAAAATACAGTTACGAATACTTAAAGCAATTGTGGCACTATCACAAGTTCGTCAATTCCATAGTAACAATACACCTTTTCAGGGCGTTAAGTAAATAAGAGACCTTACACCTTTTCAGGGTGCTCCCTTATTAAATTAGATCATGATCATTAACTACCTCATCAAGTAGCACATAGTGTCTAAGTTCTTTTCAGTCAAACTAGTCAATTTCATTTAGTCCTTTTCAATCAAACTAATTCATGCTAAGTCCTTTTCAATCAGACAAAGCTAACTGCACATGTTTCAATTAGATACAGTAACATTTATTCAAGTGTTCAAAGGTATGAGAACACAAAACACAATTCAATCACTTTAGATACCCATTGAACAAGCACATATCTAGGGTAAGATTAATTCAAAAGACGTTCATAACGTAGGAATTCAAATACTACCGGCCACTTGGTAGCTACACTTTAGAAAGAACATGAGGATCCTATTTCAAATGATGAAACTCAAGATATACTAGGAACATAATCCCTTACCTTAGCTTGCGTACTTCTCTTTGCAAAACCACGCACGCACGAATCTACAATCATGCAAATAATACTCTTAGACAAAAGTAACACTATTTACTTCCGTCCCCAAAATACTTTACTTTCTTTTGTTAACCTATGAGTTAATATCTCTTTAACTCCTAGGGTTAACTACCATTCTAGGGTTTCCTATTACCCAATTAGATTTGCTGAATTGCCCCTAGGGTTCACCCAAGATACCCTTAGGGTTTTACATCCTTAATTCTCATCATTATCTTCGTCATTCAATTTCACACACTAAGAACATTATTCACAGCACACACACAAACACACGCACACACGCGCACACACACTGCGTACATACACACTAACAGCGCATGCATACACACACACTGCACACACTACACAACATATGCATACAACACGCACACACACACACTGCACCGCACACACACACATCACGGATGCATACACACACCATCTTCATTCTCAAAAACCCTAACCAACCAAACCCTAGTTGATTTTATTATTCTTAGGGCTTCAAACATTAATTCTCAATGATTCAAACTAAAGAGAAAATATTAGGCGATTGGGAGTACCTTCAATGAACGATCCGGACTCCGCTCCTCTCCTCCGCCTTCTCTCTCTCTCTCTCTCTCTCTCTCTCTCTCTCTATCTATCTATCTCTCTCTCTCTCTCTCTCGGTTTCTCTTTCTTCTCTCTGCCCGCCTCTTTCTCTTTCTCTGCGTTACTTTTCTTTTCTTGATTACCAAATAAAGAGGCTAGGGTAAACTAGTGAGGTTTAAATACTAAAAGGGTTTTCAACTTCTAACCCCAAAAGGATTCCTTCTCCAATTAAAATAAAGACTTGGGCTTTTCTACTTTGACCCAATAACTAAAGTCCAAAATTTACATTAATGACTTGGCCCAAATAATAATTAAAAGAGTCTCAAAAAAATAAAATAATCAAGGGGAGGGGCTGCTTTCTTTTCCAAAGTTGACACATATCTTTGTTTACTTCCAGAATGTAGTGTGTTTAAAAAGACATATGAATGATCTCTATCTAGTGTCCTCTTTTGTTTTAGGTGTCCTCTTTATTTTAGATTTTCAACCATGTATGTTTTTTGCAACATGTTTTTTTAGATGATATATGGTTGGTTTGTTAAAAATAACCCTATGGACAAGTCCAATTTAACAGACCAAGCTCAATACTCTCTGATGTTACGTATCATTAAACTAAGTTAATTCTGCTCGCAGTCAGGCAGGTGATTTATGTACAAGTTGATATGGCGCTTCCATGTTAGCATGTGGAATATCCATTTTAAAAGTAACCCTATGGACAACCCCCAACCTTACTCTCTTAGTAACCCCTAAGGGTAACTCCAACGATGGTACTAATTCTATATGTATTAAATTCAAAATTTGATACCTACAGACACTATTCATAAGGTATCAAATTCACATCACCAACAATAAATACCAAATTCATAGTATCAAATTAGTTTTTATTAACTTTATTGATATTTTCAGTGTTATTAAAACACGCCTCAACAAGTATGGAATAAAACATGGCAAAATATAAATGAGTACTATAGCATAAAATGTGAAATTCAAATATGATTAAAATATTACAACAAATGATATAAAAATATGAAATTGAATAAGACATAAAAACACAACATTAAAAATATGATTTAGTACGATGCATAAAAATACGATGTACAAAATACAATATAAAAATACTATAAAACTATGGGATAAAGAATACGACATAAAATATTAAATTGTTGATCAAAATTATTTTTTCATTGAATTGATGTCCTTATAAAATTTGAGTTGGTACTAAGGAATGTAGCAAATTTGAGACCTACCAACTCAATTTTAGTTACCTATGATACAAACTATTGGAAATGCTAATACTATCACATAGGTATCAAATTTTGATTTTGATACCCATTGTTAGAGTTGCCCTAAGGTATCCATAATCCCTTGGCATCCTGAGACATTTCTTTAGGTCTACCGGCATCCGATAATTCTAAGTCCGAACCTTTCGTAATCCCTCAGTTTTCGTAGTAGAACCCTTTACATTCTATTGTATTTCCTTTTTTTTTTACCCAAGTCCTCAGGCATTTCCCCAAGATTTGAGTCACCTTAATCTCATTTCTTTCCCAGAAAAGTTTCTTGACTCTCCTGTTTCGAACTAGGATTGGCTTGACTCTCTCTGGGGATACGTAGGAGTCCTAAAAAAAGTCCAGTTGTATGGCCATTTTGGTCATTTTCCTTGTGCGACTCGTGGAGTCCAATCCTTTTGTGACCGACATGGCCATTTTCCCCCGCTAGATATTTTCCTGGGCGAGTCTTCAAGTCTGCTTTTTCTACTGCGAGAGATGTGACCCCTTAGGCGTCATCTTTTCATCTTGGCTCTTCGAGTTATCCTCCTTTCCCGCGACTTGCGGGGTCCTTCCTTACCGACCTTTAACAGACCAAGCTCAGTACTGTCTGATGTTACATATCATTAAACTAAGTTGTAGTCAGACTGGTGATTTATGCACAAGTTGATATGGTCGGTCAAAGGCCCTAGCGAAAGGCCTATGTTGTTTCTGGGATCCACCATTCGTTATAGTCTATTTGAAGATCTTGACAAATTGAATCATTCTAAACATCTCAAGAAATTTCAACAATTTAGGTTGTTAAAATTGTGCGTAGGATTGAAAGAAAATTGCACAACAATTACCGGCTTAAAGTTAAAAGTTAAGGACATGTCATTATGAAAATATGAACTCGTGACTTCAAGGGATGGCTTGCAAGTAGCTTACACCTCTTTGAACAACTATTATGCGAGTCCAGATCTCCTGTACCACTATGTGTGCCCCTCTCTGTGCCACAAATGATCCAACGGCTCACAGTTTTTAAGATTAACATTTTATTAATATTATTCAAACATATTTATGGCTGGATTACTTATGGTACAGGGAGTGGCACACATAGTGGTACAAGAGATCTGGACTCCTATTATGCGTGCTTTGGGCAGGGAATTTCAATCATGATTATTAATTAGGGAGCCTATGGTCCTCTTCACTCTGTCTGCCTACATT
Source organism: Campanula takesimana (assembly GCA_026119855.1). Taxonomy (NCBI): domain Eukaryota; kingdom Viridiplantae; phylum Streptophyta; class Magnoliopsida; order Asterales; family Campanulaceae; genus Campanula; species Campanula takesimana. Next base: position 449,184 of record JAOWBW010000601.1, on the reverse strand, counting down.
TTATATGCAAATAACATTCATCACCAGGGACAGAGCTAGTGTAGGTTTAGGGGGGTCAATTGAACCCCCCTAAACTTTTAGTACTTACCTCTTAAACCCTTGTACTTTAATCAAATGTTGGATAGATGCAATTTTGACCCCCCTGGATTTTCATGAAATAAGAAATGACCCCCTAAATTTTAGAAAAAAGTATAATATATATTTAAATAAAGTTCAATTTTGAAATTGAATTTATCTTAGGGGGTGAATGTGAAATCAAATGTTATGTTATCCTTTTTATATTCTAATGATTTAACTTTTACTTAGATCAAATTTAATACTACCACCTCCTCTGTACCAAAATAAAAGTTACTCTCTCCATCTCATTTTGTTTGGCCACAAGACAAAATATCATAGTTTAAGAAACCTATAAATGTATTGTTCAACTTTTACATTTCCAATTATAATGAGAGGATAAGGCATAAATTTGCATTGGATTTATAAGTGGCCAAACAAAATGAAACAAACAATATGAGGCGGAGAGAGTAAAAAAAATCAATATTTTTCTTGATAAGGAGCAAATTTGAATTTTAATTAGACATTTATTTTGGAAGGGAAGTATTGGTGCTTTAATATCTTAAACGCATGTCATTTTTCATTTTCACTTTAAGGACATTTTGGAAAAAAATAATTTTCAACAAAATAAATCAGTAAGAATGCATAAAATATATATTGTTCAATGTGAAATTTCATTGATTGAGTGACAATTTGATTTTCTTATAAGTAGAACCAATAATGAAAACACACAACTATTGGTTATTGAATAATGAGTAATGCTAGGGGGCACAAAATAAGGTTACAAAATCTTGCTCACAGAATTAGGTGACGATATTTTATTGGTTGAATTGATAATGAACCCGCCACACTCTAATTTAACATACCAATAAAATCATTACACCTAGGATTTTGTGAGCAAGATTTTGTGACTTTTTTATGCCCCTAGTATTATTCTTGAATAATACTCTATTTTATATCTTGACCCCCCTGACTTCGAATCCTGGCTACGTCTGTGTTCATCACACATGCATATCTACACAAAAAGGGTGTACTAAACGTTCTCGCAAGAAAATCACAAAACAAGGGAAACCATATAAGCTTGACATGCAAATTTTAGTCTAGCCCCCTTAGAAAAATGTCTCAAGCAGAGTCACTACTATAAGAGTCCATGCCTACGCTATGATGGTAGTTCTTTAAGATCTTTAACTTATTTTGTAAGGCCATATGTATGGTTAGTATTTGTAAATGGGTAAACTCCTATATAAGCATAAAAAGTTGTATTTTATTGAGTACAAGAGTTCTTATAACTCCTAAAGTTCTACTTGGTGTAATTTTGGTTGGTGTTATTGTTGTCATAACTCCTAAGTGTATCAAAAGAGTGAAATCTGGAAATTAAGAGTTGCGATGTCGTGCTAAAGGGTTTGTGCCCAAGCGGCATCTTGAGCAGGTTTAAGTCTATCCGTTGTAGAGGTCTTGGGTACGATACCCCCGCTGGCTAGAATAGAATTAGGTGGTTTAATATTTCATCAAAAAAAAAAAAAAAAAAACAACTGCGATGTCATGTATACATCAATCACGCCCAAATAAGTTTTAAATTTGAAGACTATTTTTTTTTGTTGGGTCGTGACATGCGCACAACCCACTATCGTGTGAAAACAACAAGTTTTCCTTGTGCTAGTGTTAATGTGCATTGAATGCAGAGTCAATTTCTCAAATAGTTGGCAGTTTTGAACGTCACCTAAACCCTAACTTGATCATGAATTATAAAAACAGAAAATTTTGGGGGAAACTAGTTTCCCCCCAAATGTTAAAAAAAATCCTGTTTTGTAACTAGGTATATAAAGCGTTTATTTGAGAACCGGTTCATACATCTCTACGCGGCTTTTTTTTTTGTGAACCGGCCTTTACGCCGCTTTTGTAAGGTACGATAATTCTTTCTTCTTTCTATCTCCATCTATAACCATCGCTCTCTCCATCTCTCTCACTCTCTGACCTAACCTCCATCTCTCTCACTCTTCGACCTTGCCGTCGCCGTCGCTCTCTCCATCTCTCTCACCCTCAGACCTAACCTTCATTCGATTTCACTCTATTTCAAGCAGAATGACATTGAAAAAACTAGTGACTACCACATCAAAGAGATATGTAATGAAGAAGAGGAAGGGCGTGACGGAGGTATGTGTTGATTCTCACTCTATTTTGTTCATTTATTGTGTTGATTTCTAGGATTTTTGTTCGAATTTTGTAATGTTTGATTAGGTATTTTTGGGGTTTTAGAACTTGTTTCATTTGCAATGCTTTTTTCTCTTGATTTATTGTGTTGATTTCAAGCAGAATGACGTTGAAAAAATTAGTGACTACCTAATCAAGCTTTTTTCTCTTGATTCTCACTCTATTTTGTTTGTTATTGGTTTGATTTCTAGCATTTTTGTTCGAATTTTGTAATGCTTTGATTAGGTATTTTTGGGGTTTTAGAACTTGTTTCAATTGCAAACTTAAACTTCTGGTTTTTATATTGATACTTTGTGTTTTGATACTTAAACTTGATGTTTTTATATAGAAACATGTTGTCATTTACAAACCTGTCACTTTGTGTTTTGATACTTAAACTTGATGTTTTGATACTTAAACTAGATGTTTTTATTGTTATAGTCTTCTCCTGCTGACAATATTGATTTTGAATTGGAGTATTCTCATGCTGCTGATGTTGAACGATCATCATTATCATCATCATCATCATATGGTGAACAAATAAAAGCTAGGGAGGATATGTTGGGGGGAAAAGCTACTAAGAAAAGAAAAGCTAGCACTGAAATGATTTGTAAGGGTTGTAGTCAAGTGTGCATAATTGATGGTAAGGAAAATCAGGTTTTGCATACATGTACGCCAAGTAAAGTGGTATTGCTGAAATTATCTGATAATCAGATAAATGATGTCAAATCTATTGGGTTTGGATCTTTATTGGATTTGAAATTGTTGAAGCTACTTGTTGGGATTGTTCCTTTTCTTGTTCAGAACTTTGATGCAGATACTTATGTGCAGACAGTCAATGATAAGGAGTCATATACACTGACAAAAAAATGATGTTTTTGACATATTCTGCCTTCCAAGGAACACAAGGAATCTAAAAATACGTGCATTGAGCAATGAAGAAGATTTGGCTGTGAGAGAGAAATATTTTAATAGTGCACATTTTAAGAAAACCAAAGAAGGAATACATTTGTCGTGTATTGAAAAATGTTTAAATCACGATGATCTGAAAGATGGAGGCGATGAGTTCAAGCGATTGTATGTTCTGCATTTTGTTGGTCATCTTTTGGCTCCTATTATATCAAAGCATGTTGACTTGTCTTTTTTGGGTATGCTTGAGGATGTGGTTAATATTAGAAAGTTCGATTGGTGTGATTTTATTTTGAAGAGGTTGGCCAAAGGCATTGGTAAGTATAAGACGGCTAAGAAGAACATGAGGGGCTGTAGTGGGTGTATGCTTGTGCTATTGTTAGAATACTTGCACAGATTCCCGTTTCAAGGTGTGAGAGAACCATATCAAAGGCCTTTGATTCAACACTAGACTATTGAAAAGCTTAAGAAAAGAGCGAATGATGAGTCAAAGAAAAAGTTATATGGAAAAAATCTCAGGTCAACAGATTCTTATCCAATCAGTAATGACGAAGATGATGTTGAATTTTTAATAGAAGGCAATGAAAATGCTGAACATGAGGAGATTAGAGAGGAACAGATTAGAGAAGAAGAAATTGGAGAAGAAGAGATGTCAGAAGATGGAAGGACTGTGAGGTATTGTATTCCAGAAGGCAGTCAAACAAACAAGGAAATACAAGCACTGAGTTATGATGTAAGTTTTATTGTTTATCAATAGCCAGTTTTCATATGCAGACTTGATGTTATGATATTTAAACTTGTTTCTTTGATATGTAAACTTGGTGTTTTTATATACAGCCCTGTGTTTAATAACTTGTTTCATATTCAATATTTTGATAATTTTCATACAGAAACTTGTTGTTTTCATGATCAAACTTGGTGTTTTCATGTTCACACTTGGTGTTAATGATTATGCTGTTTCAATGCACTTATATACATAAACTTGGTGTTTTCATGTTCAAACTTGTTATTTTCATGTTTGTACTTGCTGTTCTACTTTATATTTTGCAATTTTATGAAATAGGTTGTTTCATGCTTCTTTAACATTAAAACTTGGTCTTTTCATGGTGAAACTTTTGTTTTTTGGATGCCTTAACTTTGTTTCTTTATGTGTAGTCTTCTAAAGAGGCGATGGTTATTTTCAAGAGAGACATGGAAGTGATAATTCATGCCTTGATTGAAAGACTTCAAAAAGTTGGAAAGGAAAAGAATGATAAGGAGAAGGAGAATGAAACTGTTGATGAATCTCCAGGATCCAGGCATGAGGAAGTTTCTTCAAGTCAAGAATTTTATAATGCTCCTGGGTTTTTTGAGGCTATTGATGTTGTAACGATGGAGTTGAATAAGAGGGTCAAGTGGATGAACAAATTAAAAAATGGACCAACATTTGATCTTCTAAGTGATTCCGATAATGATGGTGGCAATGATTTCGTTCACCCAGAAGAGAATCCAGTTAATGAGCCCGTCTATGAAGAAGAATTCACAACTTCTAATACAGCTGGTGGTGATAAGGAGAAGGAGAAGGAGCAGGAGAGGGACAAGGAGAAGGAGAAGGAAACAGTTGATGAAGCTGGTGGTGATAATGTCGATACTGATTCAACTAAGTTGCCAGATTCTGTTCTTTTGCGTGCTTTTGATGATCAAGGGAATCCTAAACGTTTGTCCCCAATTGTGGAGAATGATGCAGAAATTGGGGAAGAGAATTCAGATGATAGTCTAGGGTGCACATTACCTTGTGGCGAAGCAAATCTTGCAACTGTTTTGAGCTCAAAGTTTATGCAAAAGCATAAGATTTTGTTAATGCCATTGAAGCTTTTGAGAAAGCAAGTTGTTGACTATTGTTTTTCCAACTACTTTGTGAATTCTGTGCGTAGGTAAAACATACTTCATTTTGTTCCTTTTTTAGTTTAACTTGAAATGTTTATGTGTAAACTTGATGTTTGTACCTGATAACTTATTCTTCTTCTTTTTTTTTTTTTTTTTTTTTTTTTTTTTTTTTTTTGCAGTGGTAGCTATTGTTCATATGGAGATTCTGCATTACTTTTTAATGAGGACATACAAACATTACAAGAAGGAAAGGAAGTATCACAATTCTTGATCTATGGGCGGTTCTGATGAAAAAAGTGACATTGATGTCTGGAACAATGTCAAAATTTATCTTTAGTTGCAGTAGTTGTTCGGTAAGTTCGATTTTATTTTATTTTTGTTTTTGTAACTCTTGTTTTTAGTATTGTAACTAGATATACTGGTATAGTAACTTGATGTACAGATATAGTAACTTTGTTTTTTTATATGCAGTTGCATTGGTCTGATACTACTTCTGGTAAAGAAGCACATGAGAAAGCTCATTTATTCCGTGGGGCATTGAAAGAATTTTTTAAGAATCAAGTGATGAGTGATAAGATGAAGAATCTTAGAGAAACTAAATTGGTAATTTTAATATTTTGATTTTAACGTTTTTATATATTATACTACTTGCTCTTGTTTAACAAATTTAATACTAAAATGCATTTTTTTTCACAGTTCTTTCTTCCAATTGCTAAACATGGGCATTACACAATGTATGTTGTGAATACTGACACAAAAAAGTGTCAGTATTTAGACAACTTGCAAATGAATGGTGTTAAGAAGTGTCATTCTTCTATTTTTTCTAAAACTCTGGTAAGTCTTATCCTTTTTTACTCCAATTGTTTTTTTTAATTTATTGTTACTTATTGTTTTTACTTTTTTAAAAATATTATTTTTATAGTGTCAAGAATTGAGTACAGTGTTGAAAGATTTTGGTCATTTGAAATGGGAGAAGATCAAAGATTATGAATATGAATATATGAATTTTGTTTGGGTGCTTCAAGAAAACCAGCATAACAGTGATTGTGGTATTTATGTTATGTGGGAGATGAAAGACTTCTAAGGAAAAAAGTATAAATGTCCTGAATTATCCAAGGTAAATTTAAATGTAATTTTGTATCTTTTTTTTGTATGTTTGTGTGTTTTATTCAAAATGTAGTGGCTGAATATATACTTCTTTTGGTTTAGGATTTGCGAATGATTACTCTTCGTACAGAGGCTCTCGCAGCATTGCTACTCAGTGATTTGAACAAGAAACGAGATATTTTGCTGAAGAAAGTTGAAAAGTTCTCGGAAATCAAATGAGATCACATTGACAAGGTTTTTGAGAAGAAAGACAACGAGGAGAAGAAGAGGAAGAAAGCTACTGGTATGACGTATATTAGACAAACTAGGTCTAAAAAGGCTGCTAGTTAGTGAAGTTGTAACTTGGTGTTTGGAAGTCCAAACTTGCTTTTATTAAGTCCAAACTTGTTGTTAGTAAGTCCAAACTGGTTGTTTTGCTTCCAGACTAGGCCTGTGAAGAGATTTAACATTTGGATAGTAGTAGATGTTTCCATTCCTAACATGATGTTTTTGTGAACAAACATGTATATGTAAGTTGGAAACTTACTGAGTTGAAGTTCCAACTTCTTTTTTAATGAGTTGAAGTTGCATCATGGTGTTTTTTGGGATTGGACTTACTGTTTTAAGTAACATCAAGTTTGTCTGGTAAAATACCAAGTTACACTGCCAAAATATCAAGTTCCCATAACAGGCTGATGTTCAAAGACCAAGTTACACTAGTAAAACAAAAAGTTTATGTACCAAAACATCAAGTTACAATGAAACAATACCAAGATACTATCCTAAAACACCAAGTTACACCAAATCAATAATATATCAATTTTGAGCAGTCAAGTTGCACCAGTAAAACATCAATGTTATGAAACCAAACATCAAGTTACAATGCCAAAAGATCAGGATACTGTACTAAAACACCAAATCCATAATATATCACTTTTGAGCAGTTTGAACAAATCTGTTTCAATTTGAACACCAATTACATAAATCAAATTAAGTGTGGATTAGGTGTTTTTGAGCCAAACTCGTCTGTAATTGGCTTTTTCCGCTCGAATTTTGCTTTTGACTTTTTTTTCCCTCCCTTTTGTACTGGCACGTACTGGATCAATTATAGCAAGTGCAGTTCTTGAAGAATTTCCTGTAGCACTATTTGTTGCACTTGCTGTAGTAGTATCTTCCAAGTTTGCAGATAATATTTCTTGAACTTGGAGAGAGTCTCGGTTGAACCCGTCTTCTAGTACCCGTCTTGCAGCAATGTTTTCGTGGCATGTTAACATCAAATCATAATACTTTCTTGCCATTTGTTGTGTCCAAGGATTAAAGTCAATTTGTCCGATTGTTGGTGTAACGTCATCCCCTCGGTATGTTCTGTCCCATACATCCTTTTTTACCTTTTTTGTCCACCTCTTTTCAATGTACACATCAGGTATCCTATTGACGTTTGACAAATTTAAAGCTTTAATGCAATTAAAGCAAAGCCATCCAACCTCAATGAAGTGATTGCAGGTACAATTCACTCTTACATCTCCATTATTGTTCATGTAACTTACTGACTCTATTCTTTAGGATGATCTTCATGAGCAATCTGAAATAATTTGTTGTTGTCATCTAAAGAGAAACCAATACTATAAGTTGATGCGAATGCAGCCTTTACCTCCTCTTGGAAAAACCCGGGGAAAAAAACTTGATGTTTTAATACAACTACTTAATGTTTTAATACAACAACTTGATATTTTAATACATGAAATTAATACAGGTAGAACAAAACCTGAATATCTCCAAAGTGTAAACTTCAGCTGCGTGCTTGACAAAACCACCATGCAATTCAGCTTGTGAGACATAGAAAGTGGAATCAAACTCCTTTCGTTGTTCCTTACTCCTCCATCGTGATATAGTCTCGTTAAATAAGTCACAGAACCTTCTTAGTGAGGTATTTCTGTTTGCTTTGAAACAAATTGAATGATTAGTGCTTTCACTTCTTTGAGATGACAAAATTCCAGCGGAGAAGAAGTCTTTGCTTAATGCAGGGCACCACTTATTTCGAATCTCATATAGACGCTGAAACCATGTGACTTCTCCAAGTTCATATTTGTCAATCATTGAATGCCAACAACGTTCAAACTCATCCTCATTAGCACAACCTCTAAGACAGTGATCAAATTAATCTTTGAATTCGTCATCCTTCTTGAGTTTTTCGAAGTGGCTTATTGCATTTTGTAAAATGTGCCACAAGCAAAGCCTATGTCTTGTTCTCCCTGCAAACACCTATTTAGGAGAAACATACATGTTATAATGAACAAACTTGGTACTGTATCACTTGGTATTTTATAACCCAAACTTGCTAATTTTATAAACAAACTTGGTATTTCATAAACCAAACTTGCTAATTTTATAAACAAACTTGTATTTTATAACCAAAACTTTCTAATTTTATAAACAAACTTGGTATTTTATAACTAAAATTTCTAATTTTATAAACAAACTTGGTATTTCATAGACTAATGAATTTTTTTTAAAAAAAATTGCAATTTTTAAAGCATATTTTAAGAACTACGTACCTCTTCAATCGCTTTCGACATTGCACAGTCTTGATCAGTAAAAATTGTCTTCGGTTCTTTTCCACCAATCGACTTTCCAAATTCCATAAGAAGCCATGAAAATGTTTCTGCCTTTTCATTATGCAAAAACGCGCAACCAAACATAACCGTGATCCAATGGTTGTTTACACCAACTATAGGAGCACAAATAAGACCATATTTATTGGTGTTGTATGTTGTATCGAAAATAACAACATCACCGAATAAGTCATAGTCCTCTCTCATTATCGTGTCCCTCCAGAATAACGCGCATAATCTGGAATCATCTCCAAGGCATATCTTATAATAGAAGTTTGGATCTTCTTCCTCAAGATCACAAAGTCTATCCACAACAATCTGAGCATCACCGCCATCAATCTTTTCCGATCTTAATCGTTGCACAAAATTGACATGATCCACCCTAGTATGACCCAAATGCTCTTCCCCACCTGTTGTTTTTGCCATAACATTAAATCCATCAATTGGCCTTATACCAGCATCTTCCATTTGTTCAATTAAAAAGGCATTTGCATTTGAGACATTCTATTCATTACGCTTTAAATGGTTCCATTGTGTCCTCGTCATCTCATGGTTGTGTTCTAAAACATGGCATGCAACTATATATAAGTCTTCCTTTGGGAGCAATTTCACCCTCATCATACATTACAACCTGTTCTTTTCACAACACATTTCCTTTTTTCTCCTATCCTTTTTCGGTTCGTTATCCAACAGTTGCAATGGAGACGTAATGAATGTATGATCAACCTCAACAGGACTTATACTTATAGCGGCAGATCCTCTTGGTTTGAATGTTTATTCACAGGAACATCTAAAATATCTATCTAGTGGTTTCCCATATTTCCTGGACATACGTACAGTTGAAAGCTTTGTCGTAAATCCTAATGCATTTGCGTGTTGTTTGTAGATCTTATACAACTCTTCCCATGTTTTTGCTTTTCGATACAGCAAGGACCCAGCAACATTCTCACCATCAGGGACAGTCCCTGCCAAAAGATATTCAACCATATACTTTTCAGCAAATAAGGCACTATTACTATAATAGAAAGTTTATCAAGTAAAATCTTAAGTTTATCAGTTAAAACATCAGGTAATGTAATGTAACAATAATGTCAGATATAAGTTGATGTTCAAAATGCTTGTTTCAACATAAAATGTATCGTTACTATAGCATCAAGTTTTTTTGTTAAAATAACAAGTTAAATTACTAAAACACAAAGTAGAGATTTGATGTATCATAGATTGATAAAACACCAAGTTGCACTAATATAAACCAAGATAATGTAATAAAACATCAAGTTACAAGACAATTACACAGTTTTTATGCTAAAAACACCAGGTTGCACTAAAAAATCAATGCTAGTTTCAAATTAAGCTGTTTCAACATGTCTATTTCAATTTGAGCAGGAAACAACTACAGAAATCAAATTAATGCTAGATTTGTATTGCATTGCAGATTCAAATTACTTGATTGCATAGCAGATTCAATCTCCATATCTTCATATTCATCTTCATTGTCGTTTGTAATGTCAAAATCTCCTCTGATTCGATATTTCTATCCACTATCTCCATCTCCATCTTCTATAATCAATTTAAATTAGATTATTATGCTCATTCAACTTTTGATAATTGATGAACAAACTTGTAAAATTTCATACCTTTCCAATCGTTTTTTGAAGATTCGATATGCAATCCTTCCGTTTGCAATGGCGACAGAGAGAGATGTCGGAAGAATGGGAGAGAGAGAGAGATGGCGGAAGAATGAGCAATTCGGCGGAGAAAAGGTGTGTGCGCTACTGCATGTTTTTTCCCTTTTATACCCTAGTTTGTTAATGACCGAGTTATAGTAACCGGTTCAGAATGTGGTTCATTAACAAAGAACCGGTCTATGCAAAACATGACTTTTTATAATGTTTGGGGGAAACTAGTTTCCCCAAAACCAACTCTTATAAAAAACGAAAATGGCCGATAAAATCACCATATATAAGATAATAAAGAAAATTGTTTAGACGTAAAATATAATATCAATCGTAAATACATTTAAATGTGACTGAAAAAAATAAAACTTTTAACAAAAAAAATTACAGTCGTTCCCCCCAAAACTTTATATATATGTAAACCACTTGCGCAGAATTTACACCAAATTACACACCGTAAATCATAATTAGCTAAATTTGGTAGACCTTGGTGGCCTTTCCCAGTCAAAGAAGAAACACAAAAATTTCAAAAGTAACAACCATTATAGACAAGTATACAAAAATCACATCTTTTCAACCAACTCCTTTGGCATATTCATTATTTCTTCTTTCCTGCCAAAAAAATAAAATAAAAAGGTAATTTAACATTTTCTCTACCTTTGCCCCAACTCCTTTGGATTAAACTTGGGTTTCTAATAGTCACTGATGCTTGCCCTACTAGACTGTCCAGTTGGAGGGTAACTTAAATTCTCCTGTAAAAAAAAATAAAAAAAAATAAAAAAAAAAAAATAAAAATAAAATTAAAAATAAAAATAAAAATAAAAATAAAAAATTGATTGAGATTATACAATATGAAATTCAAACAAGAAGTTGTGCATATCCAATAATAAGAACCTTTGAGTGCCATTTTCATCTAAGTTGTTACCAAAAATATCATATTCCAACATATATTTGCATAAGGTGGAGGTGGATGGTAAGGGTTCTTATGTAGGTGTTTTTTTAGCCGATGATTTGGACCAATTTCACATCCAACAACTGTGGATTGATTGTGTGGACCCTACTGACAGTTGGATTGACAACTAGTCCAAATAACTAGCCCCAAAAACATGTTTTGTGCCTCTTTCATAGCAAGTGTCTTAAAAGACAAGTTTAAAAAATGTCTCTTAAAAAGAAAAGGGCCACTCAAAGAAAGTACTAGTAATATAAAGAGATTTCAACTTACTTGAGAGAGGGAAACCTGACTGTAGTTAGGGGAGTGAGTTGCACCGTACAACATTGAGGTGGACATATTCTCTTCAGCAAGTGACCTCAATCTGTCAAGTTCGGGCATTATAACCTTCCCAAGATCTGGCCTATCTTTTCTTCTCAACTCCGAACACTTAAGAGCCATCTTAGCAAAGGTTAACGCCTCTTCAACAGGCCAGTCAGGCACTGAAGGATCCAACATCTGCTCAAACGTTCCCTTTTCAATCGCCCGTTCAACATGATGGGTCAAACCCATTGGTGGTTTGGCTGTAATAATCTGTAAAAATATGATACCCAATGAATATATATCAGATTTCACACCAAGCATACCCGTCTGCTGATACTCTGGATCTATATAACAAAATGTGCCAGCTGTTGATGTCATCCGATACTGAGTAACCGTATCTGCAACTGAGGGAGGGACAAGTCGGGCTAAGCCAACATCACTTATTTTGCTTACGAAATTTCGGTCCAGCAAGATGTTAGCTGGTTTGAGGTCACGATGAACGAGGGGCTCGGGTTTTGTTTGGTGCAGGAAAAGGAGTCCGGTCCCGATTTCTGCAGCTATTCTGAATCTATGCTGCCAAGAAAGTGCGGGAGAGTTGCCTTTACGCAGGAGACAGTCCTCTAAGCTCCCATTGGACATGAATTCGTATACTAAACAACCATACTCTGGGCAGGCTCCAAGGAGAAGAACCATGTTTGGATGCCTTATGCAACTCAGCACTTCAACCTGATATACAGTCGAAGCATTTAATACATACCTATAACGATAACGCGAAAAGGAGAACAAAATCTCCTGTACCATTTTTTTGGTGATTCAACGGTTATGCACCATTGATGACATCATCAGGACATCAGCACTTATAACTCATAGCCGTTAAATCATCAATTGGGGTACACAAAAATGGTACAAGAGATTCATACACAAAAGAAATTTCAACTCGGGGGATATAATCCACACAAAAAGATGTAAGTTTTGATTATCAAAATAGTAAACAAGAAATCTTATAAGGTTTAACTTCATTTTCAACCACTGTACTTTACCTCAACTTTCACTTCAGCCACTATACTTTATTTTAGCACAAAAGCCACAAAAGTTTTGGAAAACTACCATTTTAGCCAGAAATTGGGGGGATTAGGGCAGAATTAGGCACGAATTATGCACGAATTTGTGGCTAAAATGATAGTTTCTAAAAACTTTTGTGGTTTTTGTGCTAAAAATATAGTGCTTGAAGTGAAAGTCGAGATAAAATACAGTAAAATGAATTTAATGTTATAAGTAATGAAAACTGTATTTTCTTGGATTCATCATTTTCGAGATTGTGGGACCCACCTCTTGCTGAAACTGTGATCTTCCTTGTGCTGCATCGGGACGGAGAACCTTGACTGCAACAGGTGTATGATCTAGGTAACATTTATAAACAGGTCCATAACCTCCTTCTCCAATTTTACGTGATTCCGAAAAGTAGTCCGTGGCAGATTCAATCTCATCAATCGTGTACTTCCTGTACCTAATATCTGATTGGGCCAAAGCAGTCAGCACCTTATTCTTCTCCTCTGACTCTTTAAGTGCTTTCATTTCAGCACTGATTCTCTTTTGTGATTCAAGTTCTGCTATTCTCTGCGCTGCTTCAGCAGCTTCAATGGCTGCTTTGGATTTCGCCCTTTCCCTCTCAACAACCGCGAGTGCAGCTTCCTCAGCTAGTCGTGCCTCTTCTAATCTCTGCTGTTCCTCCAATTTCCACCGCTGGAGCTCTTGTGCCTATGATGAATAATCTTTGCATATGATTTTTTTTTTTTTTTTTTGGAATAATTTACAAGTGAAAAATAAATACTCCTTCCGTCCCAGTGTAAGGTTCTCACTTTCCTTTTTGATATGTCCCAGTTTAAGGTTCTTAGTTGCTTTTTAGTATAAATGGGAAAGTATGAATAGTGTTATCTTGTCCTCATAAGTTCATTCAAAATTAAGAACCTTAAACCGGGACGGAGGGAGTATTTAACTTTAAAACAAAAAAAATAAACCTTTTGTTTTGCAGTGAGTGCTTCTTTGCAAGCTGTACTGTACATGTCCATGGTTTGCTTGAGTTCCAGCTTTAGCCTTCTCATCTCTGCTTCAACATCGTCCTGTAATATTTAGGAACATATCAGGAGGCAAATACTATCTTCACTGCGTACTTTGTTTCTACTTTATGCCTTCAACGTGAAAACTACTTGCACAAGGTTCTTCTATTGCAACCAAAAGTTAGTGCATTGTGATTTGTGACTTCAATATCGACATCCTGAAAGTATTTCCCACATTTTCAAATCAGTCCATCCGTCACAAAGATTGTCCTGTTTGACAAGTCAGGCTTTTAATTGTTGATGGTTTACTTGATTGTACCGTCTTAAAATTGCACTATAATTGCTTTTTGTAAGAAATGAGACTATGTTTTCGGGAAAACTATAGGAAAGGTCGATCAATTTGGGACATAGGGACTTCTAACTATCTTCAGTAAAAATATTTTCTAATTGCTTTTTTCTTTTCCAGTAATCTACATGTAAAATGGATTCCTAAGCATGTGAGCTTACTTCTTATTTGGTACACGAGAACAGTCATTTTCATTTCCCCCGTACTATCATGAAACAAAAATGCATTGAAATGGCATGGGATTGAGGCACTATTGTTGCGTGCCAGACTAGACTGTTGAGATGAGATTGTGATAAACAAATGAATGGATAGGATGCTCATACCATACTCTGTGATGTAGATGACCTTTCTGATACATATGAGAGCTCAGGAGGTGGGGTGGGTAAATCCATTGATCTGCGCCCATAATTAAACGACTCGAAACTTTGGAGGTCAAAGTCGGAGAAGCTTGAATTGCGTGCATTGAAACTCAAATCAAAGCTATCCCCTGATGATGGGAAAATGCGGTCGATGCTTGGTCTACCAGAACTGACAAAGGATATGTCACTAGTATCAGGTGAGCCTAAATCTCCATAAGGCTTCCCGTTCGGCCCTCTCCTATGAGTGAATGGAGACCTGTTTTGAGCACGAAAATAATCTTCTTGTATCAGTCCTTTCAGCAAAGAGATAGGATAGGGTATACACACTAGTTGTAAGAATGCACAAAGATTCTAAAAATATTTTATGGTTATGGAATTGCACAAACTTCAGAACTTGTTTGATTTCAGCTGAACTTCTATGTTTATCAGAAGTGTTTATGATGTGCAAAGAAGAAGGGTATACTGGGTAATATAAATGTTCCGTTAAGGAACACAGTGCATCCCTGTTTGGGTAATGAAGAAGGGTATAATGGGCATTATGGAAGTCCCCTCAAAAACACTATTCTCCCATTTCTTCATAAACCAGTAACCACCAAGTGTTTATGGATTATTCAAGATTTATGGGCCAAAAACAAAAATCAAGCACAAGGCCTTTTAATTTAGGAAAAATTATAAACCATAAATTGGGTAGCACAAAAACTGAAATCAAACAAGCCTTATATACGTCCTCGTTGTATACTTATTAAACACCGTAGCTAAATCAAAGAAGTTTGACCACTGCTTACTTACTTCATGAAGTTCATATCATTCTGCAAGTTCTGTGGAGGTGGATCAGATGCTGGTCGTGGGAACCCTGGAAAATTCATGCAAGTTAAACTAGGAAGTGATCAATCGACAGAGTAACATTGATAATGATAATGCTTTTTTATGAAAGCTAACCTTTGTGATTATTGGTGGAGGGGGGTGGTGGTGGAGGCGTATCTAACGACACATCAGATGATCTGCCGCTTGACAGATGCTGAATTTGGCTGCGAAGTGGGGAGATGGCTGGGGCTGGACGTGAGGCAGCTCGAGTTGATGAGATCTTCCCTTTAGAAATAACATATACTGTGCAAAAATCGGGTACCCCCTTTGATATACTTCCTGGAATGTCCTTTGCTTTGAATCTTCTGTGAGGAAAGAGTAGGGAAACTTACAAATCCACATTTGTGAAGGATGCAGGATATTTGTGAAGGAATGAGAGTCATACCTAAGAAGGCCACCTTTTGAACCAGCACCAAGAACCAAAATCTCGATTGTTGAATGTGTGACATACTCGACCAATGCTTTTACTACATCCGTATCTTCTAGCACAACATCATGGGATTGTATCTGTTGACAAGGTTGCACATATGAAACCTTAAATAATACGGAATGCATGCTTGCCTATTAATCTGTGATTGAAGAAACACAGAAAGCGATAAAGCTTGAGAACGACTCACATCTTTACGTGTACAAAAGCATCGGAATGGAAGGAACAATTCCTTCACTTGCGGGTTGGTTTCCCATGACATTGGTGAACTATCATCGCTAAAGTTGGAAATTTGGTTTGCTTCTGCACATAAAAGCACACAACAACCAATTATTTTCATTGACAGCAATGTTACTCCATATGATTTCAATTTGGGTTCCTATCAGATCTCAGGACAACATACTTGAAGGGAATTACCAAATGATCAAGCACGGACATATAAAAAGATTGCCTTAATAAAGATTTCAAGAAACTACAAGCAAGAGTCAACATACACAGAAAGTTTTGAGTTATCAAATGAAACAAGTTTTTTGGAAGGAGGGAGAGAGAGAGAGAGAGAGGTTACTTGGGGTGGTATGAGGAGAGGGAGAAGCAGAAGAGGTTGAGGAGCCTGGTGGTTTGACCTTGACATGGACCAAAATAACAGTTTGGCCCCTTTGGAGAAGATTGTCAATAGCCCATTTCAATGCAGCCTGGCTCCCCTTATCTTTATCTATTGCCACTGCTATCAATTTATTAGGGCTCAACCTATCCCCTCCCACTGCTCCCGGATTACTCCACATTCCAAATCTTCTTCAAATTCTCTTTTTTTTAAAAAAAAAAAAAAAAAAAAATCAAAAAATTATGACCCAAAACATGAAATGGGAAATGGGTTTCTTCTGGATTGGATATTAGTTCTTCTTTCTTGGTTGTTCATCCCTCTTCCCTAGCAAGAGAGGCAACAGAATTTCAAAACTTCTCCTCTTGTTTTCTTTTCTTTTTTGTGTTATTTTCCTAACCTTTTTCTTTTTCTTTTTCTTTGAGTTTGTTATTTTTTGCATTCCATTTTGACCGCTCTCAATCCGCATAACAAGCTGGGCTCCTAATTTTTAGGAATAACTATTTGACTTGTGAATGTAGAAGCAAAAATACACCCTATTATGCACATTCTCACACTCCAGTCTGTGGCGCAGAGGATTTTGAGGAAGATGGCAGTTGGAATTGTATCAGTTTCAGACTTACTACAAAAATGGATTCTCAAAATAAAACATAGATTCAGACTTATGAAAATGAAACTTGAAGCCCAAAAGAGATTTGCCGGAAGAAAAATCTGAAGGCGGTTGGACGCTCGTCGCTAACTCAATGGCGAGAGTCAGGAGGGAAAGAAGAGGGAAGGTGCAGTTGGGAAGTGAGAGGGATTATGGAATGTGAAATTAGCAGCAAAGCACCATGGTAATGGTACAAGTTGGGGGAGGGAATGTTCCAGTTATTAGCATCATCAGTTGTCGGATGAAAACAACAAAAACGCATACTCCCTCCGTCCCTCTTTAAACCGCAAAAATTACTCTTTGGTTGTCTTACCTTAATCTACAAAGACTCAAAATGAAAATGTTTTAATACTTTTAAAATAATAGGACCCACTTGTCATACTCACAACAACTATCCACTTACTATTCTCTACCCCATTTTCTCACTCTTACCCAACTATCTATACTCACAACACATCAACTTTTTCTCCTTAATTAATGCGACCAACCAAATTTTTGTAAGTTAAAAAAGGACGGAGGGAGTACACACCAAACAAAGAAACATACTCCTTCCCTTCCAAAATAATTCCCACTAATTTTATCGAGTGTCTCTTTGATGATAAGTCTTACTCCCCGTCCCACTCGAATTAAGATTTTTAGATTGAGGACGAAGATTAATGAAAAAGTATTAGTGGGGTACGTGTTGTGAGTATGAAAAGTGAAATATGAGAGTGAAAAGAGAATAATGAGTAGAAAATTATTGTGAGTGTAAATGTGTTAGAGACAATTATCCCACATCGGAAATTAAATGGTTAAGCATTGACGATATAAAAGATCATGGGCTACTCCTCCCATTGCCAATTAGTTTTGGGATAGAACCTCAGACTTTATCATTGTATCAGAGCTGGCACGTTACACGTGCTGGCCCAACGGCCCACGATGTTGCTCCGCACCACCCATAACAAGTCCACGTTGTAAGCCTTGGCAAAGTCTCGGCTACACGTGCGGGGCGTGTTAGAGACAATTATCCCACATTAGGAATTAACTAGCCAAGCATTGACTATTGACTATATAAAGATCCTGGGCTACTCCTCCCATTGCCAATTGGTTTTGGGATGAAACCTCAAACTTTATCATGATATCAGAGCTGGCCCGTTGCACGTGCGTGTTAGAGACAATTATCTCACATCGAGAATTAACTATCCAATCATTGACTATGAAAAGATCATGAGCTACTCCACCCATTGTCAATTGGTTTTGGGATGGAACCTCAGACTTTATCGGATAATTATCTCTAATAAAATATGGGTCCAATTGAATAAAACACTTTCATTTTTGGGTTGTCCTAATTCGAATGGGACATCCAAAATGAAAATTTGTCATAATTCAAGTGAGATATTATTCCTTAGGCCATTGAAAAAGGCTTATGTGTTACATCATGTCTTCATTTGTTATAGAGATAACAAGATAGTTTATTATATCTTTTACATGTTTATTATAATAATCAATGTCCCTAGCACTTACGAAGAGCTAGCATGAATTTAATGGATAATCATGTAATGATTATGGTGCATAGGATGCGGATTAAACTTGTGGGTACTTGTTGGAGAACAAGGTACTAGATTCACCCGTTATGAGATTTATGTTATGGTCAAATGTCATAATTAAATCTCATAATAGTCATACCATTTGAAACCTTAGACATGAGATTATCATGGTCTTCCACGTAATGAACATTGTGTTTGACGTACTCAAACGCTACCCTTAACCAAGTAGTTATAAATGCTACGATTAGCACAATCGGATTCGTGTAGAGAAGAATGATAAGTCAAGATGGGATTTGTCCCTCTCTTAAGAGAGATATTTGCTTGGCCACTCAATGAGTGAGATTGATGATAGTGTATGGTCATACCCAAATGAATTGATGTGTTCAATGTCATTTGCTCATATCAATCTACTCGGGATTGAGAAAGCATTGGACAACACAAGTTGATGTGGACCATGAATTATGTTCAATATGATATCGCGTGACAAATGAATTGTGATCTGTGTTGGAGATTATGCCCTATGCCCTTGAGAAAGACATTATATTATGTCATGTTCTCATTTGTTATGGAGATAACAACCTTGGATTATTATATATTTTACATGTTTATTATAATAATCCCCGTCCCTAGTACTTATGAAGAACTAGTATAAGTTTAATTGATGATTATGTGATGATCATGTGTATGTGATACAAATTAAACTTATGAGTACTTGTTGGTGAACAAGTACTGGACTTGACCCACTATGAGATTTATGTCATGGTCAAAATGTCATAATTAAATCTCATATAGTTATATTATTGGAATCCTTAGACCTGAAATTATCATCGTCTTCCACATGATGAACGTTGTGTTTGACGTACTCAAACGCTAGCCTTAACCAGGTAGTTATAAAGGCTACGATTGGCACAATCGGATTCTTGTAGGGAAGAATGATAAGTCAAGATGGGATGTTGTCACTCTTGTCACAAGAGAGATATCTGCTTGGCCACTCGAGAGTAAGATTGATGATAGTGCATGACCATTGTCGCGCCCCGACCCGGGGTCCTACTTGGCCCCCACGATCGGGTCACGCACGGAAGACGTCATAATTCATATTTTATTTTCGAAATGTCCTTTCTTAATTATTCATTATACTAAAACTTGATACACTTTAAAAACTTCCAAAACCACATTTCAAACTATACACAACTCTTTATACAAAGCCTCAAAGGCTCACACACTTTACTTACAATATTTACAATCACCAAAAGTATACCAAAATAGTGATATAACACCAAAGTCTCGTGTATACTACCCCAAAGGTTACATTTACATAATGCAACCCAAAACAACTCCTTCCCAAAATAGCTTACCAACTCGACGTCCCCCCCAAGCTCAACGTGACCTAGCCCCTGGCTCGCCTTTATCTAAGGAAAACAAATAAACAAGGAACGGGGTGAGATAAATCTCAGTAAGTTAATAATATGAAACTACAT
Organism: Campanula takesimana; assembly: GCA_026119855.1. Taxonomy (NCBI): domain Eukaryota; kingdom Viridiplantae; phylum Streptophyta; class Magnoliopsida; order Asterales; family Campanulaceae; genus Campanula; species Campanula takesimana. Next base: position 429,235 of record JAOWBW010000601.1, on the reverse strand, counting down.
GGCATGTTATACATAATAACTTCAAATGAGCATTCTCAATAAGTAATCACATAGCACATAACATGAGAGGCGAAGCCAACTCATAACACAGCACATTAGACCGAAATAAACACATTACAAAGGATACTGAGCCAAGGTTCAACCCGAAAGGATATAATAATCTGAGCAGTATCAACAGAGAAGCATCAAAGAGCTGAAGCAGGGGTTCCAGAACCAAACAACAACAAGAACAACGGTGGGAAAATGACACAAAGTCATAACCCTAAAACGTGTAGCTATAATACTCACACAAGGGAGATAGCTCATCCCAACCACACAATCAGGAAGGGGGAAAAGGGGTTACCAGTGAAGAACATTATAATGAACTTGGCTCGGGTGCCATGATAATATTCATCACTGCCCGACTCAACCAAGTAAGACCAGCTACTTTTAACTATTGCACAATCAGTGTATGATTCCAAAATAGGGAACCATACTAAGTACATCATAAAGATGATAAACTGCCCATAAAGAGCCAAACAAACAAGTGCGTTAATCACATTTCTCACACAAGGGATTTCAAAGTAGGAAACCCCACCAAAGCATCATAAAGATTTACAACACCAAAAGGAACTCAAACGGTTACACATTTCAAACTCGATCACAACGGACCAATTCTACTACTTTGGTGTTCCATAATAACCCTCTAGGTATCCTAGGATATCACCTAAGACCTAGACCAAGATTGAACCACAACTCAATTGAATTGGAACATTTTAGTTTCTCAGCCCCCCTGTGCGGCCGCCCACACCTGACTGTGCGGCCGCCCAAAACTACTCTGACCATGACCAAAATCTTCCAGATAGATGTGCGGCCGCACGCCCTTTTTGGGCGGCCGCCCAACACACCTCGAAGGCCAAAACTGAATTCTTTTATACTCCCTCTGTTTCACCGTCTCAAAAGTACTATCCCAACTATTTAGCTTATTGTGAATTGAGTCCATATCAGAACTCAACAACACTAAATTTGCTTCTTTAACACTACCTATATCAATTTACCCAAACTCTTACTAGCAAGCAACAATTATCATCACAAGTATCACATATAAGATATATGAACATTTTTATAATAAAAAGGGGGATAGTAACTTACCTACTACGGAGAAAGTGTCGATTAAAATATTTTCTATTTGGTTAGAAATGATCTACTCAACACCCTGAACATTTAGGTGAAGTCGGATTTTAGAACGGAGGATTAATTAAAAGTCATAAAATCAAAATACAATGAAAACCTTACCTTTCTTTTCCATGGACAGAGAGAGTAAATTTGGGAAAGCTATATGTGTTTGTGTGTGTGTGTGTCGCAGAGAGAGGATGAGGGGATAAGAGTAAGCAATTTGATTTTTTCAAGTTTTACCTAGGCCCCTCCTAGTTCAATTATAACCAACTAAACCCCTTAACTCTAATTTTCACCAAGGCCCCTAAGGTTTCAACTTTAATCAATTACCTCCTAAATTATACTAATCTAATAAATTAAAACTAACACAAATAATCAAGTAATTAATGCTAAGCAATAAATAATATGCAACACAAAATACACACACAAGCTCAATTTATTATTATTATTTTTTTTAAAAAAATAGTGTCGGGTTTTTGGGTTCGTTACAGTCACTCCCTCTTAAAAACAATTCGACCCGAATTTTAAAGATACTTACCAAGATGATCAAACAACCACGGATACTTTCGCTCAATCTCTTCCCGAAGTTCCCAAGTCGACTCTTAAATGTTATGATTCCTCCATACCACTCTAACAAGTGGAATACTTTTGTTTCTCAACTCTTGGACTTCTGTATCGATCACCTGAATTGGTTGCTCCTCATAAGACATATTTAGCTCAATCTCTTCCGGTACTTCTGACAACACATGAGATGGGTCGTACACATACTTACGAAGCGTTGAAATATGAAACACACTATGCATCTTGCCTAGGGAAGGCGGCAACGCAAGACGATAAGTAAGATTTCCAACCCTTTCCACAATCTCAAAAGGTCCAATATACCTTGGAGCAAGTTTACCCTTTTTACCATACCTTTTAATTCCCACCTTTTGAGAAACTTTCAAAAACACAAAGTCACCCGACTGGAACTCAAGATCTCGCCTCCTATGATCGGAATAGCTCTTTTGCCTACTTTGAGCAGTTTTCAATCGATCCCGAATAAGCTTGACATTTTCAACCGAATCATGAACCATATCAATACCCCAAAGTCTGGCTTCTCCGACTTCATCCCAACAAATAGGAGACCTACACTTCCTTTCGTACAAATCTTCATAAGGAGCCATCTCAATACTCGACTGATAACTGTTATTATAAGCAAACTCGGCAAGTGGTAGATGAGTATCCCAAGAATCTGAGAAGTCAACTGAACAAGCCCGTAACATATCTTCAAGAATCTGAATCGTTCTTTCGGATTGGCCGTCAATTTGAGGATGAAACGCCGTGCTAAATCTCAAATCTGTACCCAATGCCTTTTGAAATGACTTCCAAAATCGGGAAGTAAACATGGGATCACGGTCTGACACAATACTAACAGGAACTCCATGTAATCTCACAATCTCATGAATATACAAAGTCGCAAGCCTCTCCATCGAATAGCCAATATCAATAGGTAAGAAATGAGCGGACTTTGTCAATCTATCCACGATTACCCAAACTGCATCAAATTTTTTACGAGTATGAGGCAATCCAGTTACAAAATCCATCGTAACATGCTCCCACTTCCACTCCGGTATCTCTAAAGGTTGAAGTAAGCCTGCGGGTCTCTGATGTTCGGCTTTAACTCGTTGACAAGTCAGACACTTTGACACATAATCTGTTATTTCCCGCTTTATATTATTCCACCAAAACTGTTGCTTCAAATTCTGATACATCTTTATACTCCCTGGATGAATGGTATATCTAGACTTGTGGCCCTCATCAAGAAACTTGGCATTAAATCCCATCAATGTTAGGCACACATAAACGACCTCTATAACTCAATACTCCTTCAGAACTAAGAGAGAAATCTTCAAACTTTCCATCCTTGATTTTATCCACTATCTTCATTAACTCGGGATCATCCTTCTGAGCATCCTTTATCTATTGAATAAAAGTTGGCGATACCTTAATATTCGCAAATATAGCTCCATGCTTCGATTCAAAGGGACATCAATCTCGTGCATCCTCTAACATTTTCCATTCTCGAACCATCAATGAAGCTACATATGACCTCCTTCAAATAGCATCTGCAACCACATTTGCGTTGCCTGGATGATAAGAAATGATACAATCATAATCCTTCAGAAGCTCCATCCATCTACGCTGTCTGTTGTTCAATTCCTTCTAAGAGAAAAGATATTTCAAACTCTGATGATCTGTGAAAATTTCAAACTTTGCTCCATAAAGATAATGCTTCCATTTATGTAACGCAAAAACAATCGCAGCAAGTTCCATGTCATGAGTTGGATAATTCTGTTCACTAGGAGTTAACTTCCTCGAAGCATACGCAATTACCTTCCCATTTTGCATCAAGACACACCCCAAACCTTCCTTTGAAGCATCACTATAAATAACCAAGTCGTCATTCGCATTAGGCAATGCAAGAATAGGAGCGGTGGTCAATCTCTTCTTTAATTCTTCAAAACTGATTTGACATTTCTCATTCCACACATACGGTACATTTTTCCGAGTCAACTGAGTCAACGGTGTAGCAATTCTTGCAAACCCCTCAATGAATCTTCGATAATACCCAGCTAAACCCAAGAAACTTTGAATCTCGGTTACTGTTCCCGGCCTCTTCCAATTAACAATGGCTTCAATTTTAGAAGGATTAACAGATATCCCTTTATTCGAAACAACACGCCCCAGAAAAGAAACCTCATCAAGCCAAAAATCACACTTACTGAACTTTGCAAATAACTGTTTCTCCCGTAGCATAGACAAAACCATTCGCAAATGTTGCTCATGTTCCTCCCGCGATTTAGAATAGACTAGAATATCATCAATGAATACAACCACGAAAGTGTCAAGATAAGGCTTGAAAACCTGGTTCATCATGTCCATAAAAACTGCTGGCGCATTTGTTAACTCAAACGGCATGACAAGAAATTCAAAATGACCATACCTGCTACGAAAGGCAGTCTTGGGAATATCTTCTGAACGAACCTTCAATTTATGGTAACCACTCCTCAAGTCAAGTTTTGAAAAGACTGTTGAACCTTGAAGTTGATCAAACAAATCATCAATATGAGGCAATGGATATTTGTTCTTCACAGTTACCTGATTCAGCTTCCGATAGTCGATACACAATCTCAAAGACCCATCTTTCTTCTTAACAAACAAAATTGGAGCTCCCCACGGTGAAACACTGGGTCGGATGAATCCCCTATCGAGAAATTCTTATAACTGAACTTTCAATTATTTTAAATCTGCCGAAGCCATTCTATACGGTGTCTCAGATATTGGAGCTGTACCTGGAAGTAAATCAATACAAAACTCTCTTTCCCTATCGGGAGGCATAGCATACTCTGTAGAGAACACATTAGGGAATTCTTTAATCACATGCACATCCTCTAACCCCAGGGAACTCTTTCGTAGTATCCAATACACTAGCCAAATACCCAACACAACCATGACGCAATAACTTTCTAGCTTTCATATAAGAAATAACACGTATATCCCTACCCGAAGGAACGGCCTCAAAAATAAACTCAGGCATATTAGGGATGAAAAATGTAACAACTTTCTTACGACAATCAACTGAAGCATGATACTTGCTTAACCAATCCATACCCAAAATAACATCAAAATCTTGTAGTGGTAACACTACTAAATCAGCATGTAACACATGATCACATATAAGCACATCACAAGCACGTAACACCTTATCAGTTATCAAACATTCTTCCATAGGAGTCGACACTTCTAGCACATAAGGCAAAGACTCAGAAGAAGAATGCAACCGAGATGCAAAATGCAAAGAAACATATGAATGCGATGAGCCAGGGTCTATAAGTGTGCGTGCTCTCAAACTTGATATAAAAATGATACCTCCTATTACTGTTGAAGCATCCGACGCCTGCTGCTGATTTATGGCAAAAACACGGCCTTGAACTTTAGGCCTCCCTGAAGCATCCCTTTTCTGACCTTGTGAAGTCCCGGTACTACTCCCAGATGGTTGATTCTTTGGTTTAGGACACTCTCTTTGAAAATGCCCAAGCTGTCCACAATTTATACACTTCCCTTGCTTCTTCCTACATCTTTCCTCTGTATGCCCTGCCTTCTGACAATAAGTACATATCATCTTATTCTGATTCCCTGAAGTATTACCTTGACTTCTAACATTTGGTTGCCCCTATGGTTGTCCTCTAAACTGTGATGGCATTCCCTGTCCTCCTCGACTATCCCCACATTGTTGTGATCTTCCTTGACCTCCTTGCCTTCCAACACTCAACACTTCAGTTTTCCTCTTATGCTCCTCAATATCATGTTCCACTTGATAAGCACGATCTACCGCATCCTGGAAATCTTGAAGTTTATGAGATACCAACTAAGTTCGGATCACTGTCCTCAATCCTTTAACAAGCCTCATTGCTTTCCTTTCTTCCGTTGCAACTAAATGAGTACAATACCTGGATAACTCGGTGAACTTAGCCGCATACTGACCCACTGACATAACATTTTGTCCCAGGTTAAGAAATTCTACCTTCTTTCTATCTTAATCCACACTAGGAATGAAATGCTCCTTGAACTTCTTCAAAAAATTCTCCCAAGTATAAGGTACATGAGCATCATCCCAACTAGTCTTTAACGCTTTCCACCAATGTTCTGCAGCCCCAGTCAGCTTATAAGTAGCAAATCTAACTCGATCATCATCACGGCATCTCAAAACATCAAATATCTTCTCCATTGCTTCAATCCATCTTTCGACCTTAGCCAGATCCGGTCCACCATTATAACCAATTGGTTTCATCTTCAAAAACTGTTCAAGTCCATACCTTGGAGGTGCTTGTTCTCCTCCCTTTCTCTGATCATTTATAGCTTTCATTGCTGCCTCAAACATTCCTTGAAACATATTCTGAGTCTCATCCCTCACATTTTCCGGATCATCATCAGTTCTCACCATTTTAACTGAGTACCTGTGTAGATACCCCGGGGGGCCATGGCTTGGCTAGAGCACGTGTGTTACCCTAGGATGTCTATTCATGTTTTAGAGTCGCCACCTATTTTTTAGAGGAACATAAGAAAAACCTAATGTTTATAGAGATTCTTTGTTATGAGGTTCGGGGATTAGGTTACGAGATGGGAAGTACTTAAACACCCATCTCGCCCAACTAAAGTTGGTCTTGCTTGATCAAAATCTACATAAATGATGAAATGTTCTTCTTGTTCTTGATGATAAAAGGGGGGTTTAAAAGGAGTTTTTGGAATGTAGGGAGATAACTCCGTGACTAGCTTCAATGAAGTGAAGTAGTCTTTGGTGTCATGTCCCAAAATGTTTGGGTGGTTGCACTTTGATTAAAGCAAAAGAAAGAGAAAAGAGATGAAGTAGGAGAGGAGGGAAAAGAGTAGTCTTTTTACCTATAACTTTAAAGAGCTTCAAGGACTCCTTCAAAAGGTTCTTAGGAAAATGCCTTGTAAGTTGTTTGTGTATAGTTTTGTTTATGCTTGAAAATCTTCCTCCTATTCAATGGTGAATTAGAGGTGTTTATATAGGTGAAAAAGGTGAGTTTTTGGTGCCAAAACCAAGTCACAAACATCAGTTTCCCGGGCAAATCCTGTTAAAAGGAGCAAGGGAGAGATTCTTGGACAGAAATCTGTAACTGACGCCCAGGTGCGCGCGCCTCCTGCCTTGGTGGCGGGATGTGCGTGCCTCTGCCCCAAAGGATGGAAGCACGCGCCTTGGAGATGGAAAAAAATGACAGAGTGGACTAGAAAGTCAGCACTGTTATTCAGTTTGGTCCCTGGACTTAACGAAGTCAGTCAGGAACTTAACGGAAGTAACAGAAACTAACGAGAAACACTTAAAATAGGGAGAGACACAAAATCAAATGTGAAACCGGGGTGAGCGGTCTAAGGTGGGGTGTCTATAGAGGCCCTTGGCGACATGGATTGCAAAGCAAAACGCGTCGACGAAAGAACAAAACATCCGCCGAGGACATCACCAAGAAAAAAAAGGCAAAGACTCGATGAAAACAAGAATCTTGAAATTACAAGAGATGGAAGTGCGCTCCCTGTGCAAGCGACTTTTGCTGATAGAAGGGGAAGCCCCATGCTTTTGACCATATGGCTCCAGGAACACTTCAGGATTTATTCTCCGGAGGGCGATCTATCTCCTTTTGCTGTTCACAGGAGAAGATGGTTGGAAGAAATTCTTTGCTTCCCGGTCGTCGACTGGCATTGAGTGGTGCCCTCCCTCTTAGGGTCTACGTCCTTTTGTGGAATGGGTTCCGGGTTTTGAACATGTGGTCCTACCCGGCCTGAGGGATTCTTCATTTTACCAGCCGGAGCGAGTTCTGAGGCAGTTCGGTAGTCAGCAGATAATTCCCTTCCCTAGGAGTGGGGTGTTTCACCCTGTCTCATATATGGGTCTGGACATTTCAAAGGAGCTCCAATTGGCTTGGGGAGATGACCGTCATCGGTGGGCTTCCGCCCCCATTCATCGAGGTAGTATCTTTCTTCCCGAGAGTTATTTGGACCACCTGTTTGGCACTCTTTACCTCGGCATTACTTGGGTTAACGTGCTTCGCGCTGAGTTGTTAGGAAAGGACTTTGAGCCTAGTAGTTCTTTGAGGTATAAGGAAGCTGCTGCTGATTCGCACAATATTTTGGCTGACCCTTTCGGTACTCCTTTGGAAAGCTTCTATGCTCGGAGGCGATTTGCTGCTCAGAAGGTTTCGGTCCGCCTCAGTGTTCTTAGGCCTCCCAAGAAGAATAGGATTGAAAGCTGTTCGGGTGGCCCTTGAAAGGCTAAGAGAAAATTAGATTTTTCCTAGTACCCCAAGATTGCAATTAATAGACCACTTGTTAGGATTTAATGTTTTATTGTCTTTTATTGCTCAACATTTCCGTTGTAATGGTTGAAATAGTTCAATGATTGAATAAAAATTGCATCTTGTTATGATATGATTGGGTAAAATTTATTGTTTTAGACCGCACCCGAAGGTTGCCTACGTTCCTCTTGTAGAGAGGCTCAGGTCTCCGCAGTAAACAAATGAAGACCATTTCTTTTTGTGCACCCTATTTTCTAGACCGCCCTTTCGGGTTTTCAATCTAGCGAGCTTCTTTTTTGCACGTGCTCTAATTTTTGCCTAGGCCGCCCTTGCGGGTTTTCAACCCAGCGAGCGTTTTTTTTTTTTTTTTTTTAATGGTCTTTATTTGTTAAGCATAGAACTTCTTGATCTTGTCGAGGTTGACCTCCTTTGGCAATTGATCACCATTCAAGTCTACGAGTCAGACTGCACCGCTGCTTAATATCTTCTTGACCACGTAAGGACCGATCCATCGAGGCCCCCACTTCCCAAGGGGATTCATGGGATTGGGAGGATGTTGTCTTAGGACCAAATCTCCCACTTTGATATTTCGAGGCTTCACCTTTTTGTTGAAAGCCCTTGCCATTCTTTGTTGATAATCCCTTGTGCGTCAAACGCTCTTAATCTCTTTTCGTTGAGTAGGGCTAGTTGCTCGTATCGACTTTGCATCCAATCAACCTCGTTGACTTGGTTCTCGAGTAAGACCCGTAGAGAAGGAACTTCGAGTTCGATTGGGAGTACGGCTTACCGTATTGACGTGCGGTAGCCCCACAATGCTAGTTATAATTTCTCGGGCCAATCCCTTCCTGTTGAAGCCATTTTTCGTATGATGACCTCGATCGTCTTATTTGCTGCTTCGACCGCTCCATTAGCTTGGGGACGGTACAGGGATGACTTGTGCTTGGTAATTTTGTAGTTAACCAAAATGCATCCATTTCTTTCTCGAAGTGAGAACCTTTGTCGGAGATGATCTCATGAGGGATGCCGTATCGGCACACGATGTTGTTCTTCACGAATTCGGCCACTTTCTTGGCATTGAGAACTCGGTAAGCTTGTGCCTCGACCAATTTTGTGAAATAGTCGACGGCCACAAGGATGAATGACTGTCCGTTGCTCCCCGTAGGATGGACTTTGCTGATGATATCTATGCCCCAACAAGAGAATGGCCAAGGGATGGTCATGTTGTACAGTTGTGAAGGTGGAGCATGTTGCAGATTAGCATGGAACTGGTACTTGGCGCATTTCTTGACTTTCTCGATGCAGACCCTTTCTATTGTGGTCCAATAGTAGCCAATACGGAGTATCTTCTTGGCTAACATAATCCCATTTATGTGGGGTCCACACTCGCCTTCATGGACTTCGTGCATGATTTCTTGAGCTTCGGACTCGTTTGCACATAAAAGGTTGATCCCTTGATGATGTCTCTTGTAGACTCGGTTTCCAATCAACACATATCTGGCGGCTAGCTTTTGTAGTGCTATTTGGGTTTTCCCATTACTGTTCTCGGGAAAGGTGATGTTGTTAAGAAAATTCATGATGTCAGTGTACCACGGGGGGTTATCTTCGACTTCATTGATCTTGATGTTCATGCAGTATGCGGGACTGGTCCTTCTTAAAATTTTGAAGGGTTTCACCATTTTTCCTTTGGGCATCTCAACCAGTGAGGCTATAGTAGCCGAAGCATCGGCAAAGCGGTTCTTGTCCCTCGGCAAATAGTTGAACGTGATGTCTTGGAACTGTTCAACCAATTCTTCGAGGTGTTGACCATACTATTGGAGGGTCGGGCCCTGAACTCGCCATTTACCCGATGTTTGATTGATAATGAGCAGGGAGTCACCGAATACTTCTAGCTCTGTGACATTTCTTTCTAGGGCCGCTTCTAGCCCCGCTATGTATGCCTCATACTCGGCAATGTTGTTGGTGGCTTCGAATTCAAGACGGATGGCGATTGGAGTGTAGATGTCCTTTGGATCGATAAGCAAAATTCCTATTCCATAACCATGTTTATTGGTGGTGCCATAAAAAAAGAGTTGCCATTTATTTTCCTCAGTTGTAGTGCAAACCAAGTGCTCATCGGGAAACTGTAAGTCCTCCCCCTTCACTTCGTCACACGTAAATTCAGCAAGCTGATCACTGAACACTTTCCCCCTGATAGATTTAAGTGTGACGTAAGTGATGTCATAGCCGGAGAGCATGAAGTACCATTTGGCTATCCTTATGGACATGAAAGGTTTCTCAGAGATGTAGCGGAGCGGGTCCACTTTTGCTACTAGCTTGATTGGAAAGGCTTCCATGTAGTGTTTGAGCTTTTGAGTAACCCAAACCAGTGATGCACATGACTTCTCTAAGACAGAGTAGTTCTTTTCGCTCCCTTGAAATCGGCGACTGACAAAGTAAATGGTATTCTCCTTTGTGGAGTCTCGTTGCTCTTGTGCTAGCATAGCCCCAAGGGCTTCATCGTTCACTATGAGATAGAGCAAGAGAGGCTTCTCTTTGTGAGGTGGAACCAAGACTGGGGGGCATGTCAAGTAATACTTCACTTGGTCGAAAGCTTCTTGGCAAGCGTCGGTCCATTCTAGAGCCACATTCTTCTTGAGTAGCTTGAAGATTGGCTCACACATTGAAGTAAGCTGGTGCACAAATCGACTAATGTATTGAAGTCTGCCCATAAAACATTTGATCTCTTTCTGTGTCTTGGGAGGAGGCATGTCAATGATTTCCTTGATTTTTTAGGGATCTGCTTCAATACCCCTTTCTGTGACCATGTAACCAAGAACTTTGCCTCGGATGACCCCGAACGTGCACTTTGCGGGATTGAGCCTCATCTTGTGTTGACGAAGCCTTTCAAAGAATTTGCGATCATTCAAATGTTGACCGTCGGTCCCTTTGGAGTGGATGATCATGTCGTCCACGTAGACCTCGATCTCTTTGTGAATCATGTTATGGAACAAGTCTGTGACAGCCCTTTGATAAGTTACCCCAGTGTTCCTTAACCCGAACGGCATAACTGTGTAGCAAAAGGTGCCCCACGGTGTTGTGAAAGCAGTCTTGTGTTGATCCTCCTTGGCCATGAGAATCTAATTATACGCAGCAAACCCGTCCACAAATGATCGGACCTCATAAGCAGCAGTGGAGTCGACTAGCATGTCGATATTGGGTAGCGGAAAGTCATCCTTTGGGGGAAGCTTTGTTCAAATCCTGGAACTCCACACATACACGGACCTTGCCATTAGCCTTTCTAACTGTCACGACGTTTTCAAGCCATGTTGGATACTCAATGACCTTGATGAAGCCCACACTGAGAAGCTTTGCTATCTCTTCTTTGACTTGTAGAGACTATTCTGGCTTGAACTTTCTGAGTTTCTGCTTTGTCGGCTTAGCATCCTCTCTGATCGGAATTCTGTGCTCAGCGACCTTTCTGTCTAAATCCGGCATGTCTTTGTATGACCATGCAAATACATCCACGAACTCTCTGAGCAGTGCAGTCAATCTGTCTTTTTCGTTCCCCTTGAAGAAGCATCCGATCTTTGTTTGTTTTGGCTCTTCGTCGGTACCCAGATTAATAACATGCAATTCTTTGTCAGCCCCTGGACCATTTTCACCACGACTACGGACCTGTTGAGCAAGTTCATTTAAGTATGTTGTGTTTTCGTGGTCTATTTCATCATTATTTAAATCGTTATTAACTAGTTCATTAAATCATTATTAGTTAATTCATCATTCATGATGTTTCCAATCTCGGGGTACTCAGAAAGATCAAATTTTTCATTAACAAAGAAAGGGAACACACGCTTGGCTATGGCCTCCATATCCTCTTGGGTAAGGGTATCGAAAACACTCTTGGACTCGAAAGTGAATGTGAATAATTCTTCCTTTGTGACCTTGTGCGGAATGCAACCCATCTTTTTGACCAAGAATTCTTCGGATACCACGGGTCCCTTCATAGAATACCAGTTGTTGATCGGATCGGAGCTCGACTGGATCTCGCTGATAGTTTCCCTTCTCGTGTCGGTGTCGTAGATGGCATTCACTTGGCACTCATCCATGATGGCAAGTTCTTCGAACATGGAGGCTAAATCCATCAATTCTTCCCCCACGGTAATCTCTGTCTCGGACTCTATGGTCACTTTTTTCCCCCACCATTCTCGGGGCGACATAGGGGTTGGTTCCCTTTCGGATTTCTGAATCTCACAGTCGGCAAAGATTTCAAGACCGGGCTTTCTGATGCCATTGTTGTTAACCCAGGGCTCGGTAAAGATTATATACGGAACCTCTTCCCCTTGACGGACAAAGTAACCATTTAGTGTCTTGCGGTAAGGCCTCAAATTGGGAATCTCGTAATGACGGCCTTCCCTCCGAGCTCAGGCCTTTTCATTCTTGACGGCTTGCTCGTACTTTATGTCGTCTTTGGAAGGGTCATATCCCAAACCGAACTTGTTCTTAACAAAAGGAACCTCAATAGGTTGCATTCTTCCTTGTTGATATTTCCCTATGCCTAAACCAGGGAAGTAATTCATATTCCTCATCATGCGGAGGACTTTTCGATTGCCAAGGGTCCATGACTTGTTTCCCCCTTCTTTGTCAATGGCGTTGATTGAGACGCCAGAGAGGGTAGAGTCTGCTAAACCATGCTGAATTTGGTGAATGGGTTCTCCCTTTCTATGGATAGTGACGTTTACTGCCATAACGGTTACTATTTCATCCCCATTTCTGAACTTCACACATTGATGGATAGTCGAAGGGACGGCATTAGAACTGTGTATCCACGGTCAGCCCAAGAGCAAATTGAATGAGGAAGGGACGTCGAGCACTTGGAATGGGACGGGCATGACCATGCTCCCAAACTCAATGTCTATTTCCACCATACCCATGACTATACGGGCAGTGATGTCGTAACCTCGGATCACTTGAGTAGAAGGCTTCAAATCTGAATTCTTAAGCCCCAGTATGCCCATGATTCGGCCGGGCATCAAATTGAGTGCGGAACCACAGTCAACCAATACTCTTAAAATAGGTCTCCCCCTTGCTCTCACCTTGAGATAAATGGCCTCATTGTGGTCGGAACCAAATGGTGGAAGATCCATGTCGGCAAAGGTAATGACATTGCCAAAATGAATGTGACCTATCATTGCCGTAAGGTCTTCGGGAGTTGTGTCGGGAGAGATCGATGTGTCGTCAAGATTACTGATGATAAGATCTTGGTGCTTCTTTGAGGATGCAATGAGGTCCTAAATGGAGATGTTGGCTTGAGTTTTCTTGAGTTGAACCAATAAAGGGTCTTTGGGAGTGTCGCGAGCTTGCGGCCTTTGAGAAGAGGTGCTTAGTGCGGAAGTAGCGGGGTTGTTTGCTATGACTCGTCTGGATCGAGTTAGCATGTTGACGTTCCCATCTTCCTTCTTTTTCCTATTCTCTAGTACTTCCCTCATTACCTCATCATAAGTCATAACGTAACAAGAATTATCAATCTTATTCATAATATTGGAGCCCTCATTCACAATTGGGATTGAATGAGTGGTCTCTTCAAACTCTTCTATCTCTATTACATTGACACCACCCTTATTAGGAACTATGAATTCCTTTTTGTCTATGAGATATTGGATGACGTTGCGGAGGACGAAGCATTCCTCGGTGGTGTAACCACTATGTTGGTGCACAATGCTTGTGGTGAGCATGGTTGGGACGTAATGCCTTAGGTTTGTACCCTTAGAGAGGAGTAACTTGCCCTTTGTCTTTGAGAGCTTCGAAGGCCTCGGTGATATTCATGCCATGGAGAGGAGTGTAGACACGATCATCTTGAAACTTCTTGCCTTGTGGTGGAGGAACCCTTTTGTAATTCCCTTGTCGACTGTGACGGCATTAACCGAAGCCTCTTTTGCAGAGTTAGAGGCGGCCTTGTAACGGAGGGTAGGAGCACTTTTCTTGATTTCTCTAAGCAACTCATCCATTCGGATCCCCGCCTCGTACATTTGAGAGAAATCGGCATAGCAAGCCCCACTTAGGTGGGTACGGAGATCAATCTTTAGACACTTAAGAAAGATGTCCATTTGCTCCTTGGTGTTAGGCCTCTCGACAATCTCAGCAAGCTTGTCATTCCACCTTCTTTTGAAGTCAATGAAGGACTCATTGCCCTTTGAGTAGTGTTCTCGATCTCTTTCTTGGTTGGCCGGTGGGTGGTGTTGCCTTGGTATTGACTTTTGAAGGCAAGCATAATGGCGTCCCAATCAAGACGGACTGTGAGCGGGAGAGTTGCAAACCAATCCTTTGCCGCCCCCTCGAGAGTAAGAGGGAAGCATTGTGCCATAACCTTGGGAGAGACCTTCTTCGGTACCATAGCCCAAATGTAAGTCTCGATGTGTGCCATGGGACAAGAGTTTCCCTTGAACTAGCTGATGTCGGGCATCTTGAACTTGTCAGCGAGAGCGGCCATTGTGCTCATGAGAATGGAGGACTGATAAAGGCTCGTGTCGGGACTTTTCCCCACGTTGAGGCCATTGAAGAGTTGATCTATGTATGCCATAATTGAATCAACCATCTTGTGCTCATTGTTCTCGGTGCTTGGTTCCCCCATTTTCTTGGTGCGGGCACTAACATAAGGGCTCTCAAATAAGCCTTGGGTCCACTCGGACTCTTCATTGTCTTTCTTGTCTTTACCCTTGGTAAGCTTGGTGAGCTTTTCTTTCATTTGCTCTATTTCGGCCTCGTGGGCCTCCCTTTGATTTTCGAGGTGGGATTGCCAAAGATCATCCTTATTTTGAGCCTCCTTATTAAGAGTGGAGACTTGATCTTGGAGCACTTGAACCATAGCTGAGAGCTGTTCGAGAGACATGGTGTTGCTGCTGCCGGTCATGATTGCTGTTGGAGCTGTTGGACTAATCACTTCACGGACTAACCGATTCGCTGAATCCCGGTAGACTCTGTAAGTACCAATTGAACCTATACTGCAGAAGAGGCCCTTGTCAGTCTTGAGTAACACTTTTGGTCCATGAAGAGGCTTAGAGCACACATTTGGGCACACGACTCGAAACCACATAAGAAAAAGACTCTGTTTTTTTTTTTTTTTTTTTTTTTTTTTTTTTATAAGTCGGAGGGACGGAATCCCTTTTGAGTTTCTAAGAAAATAATGGAATCGTCACACTAGTAAATAGACCATCTCGCGGTCCCATATACTCATCGGATTCCATCACGTTTATGAATCCTACACATGTCGGGATTAAACTAAATTAATGTAGTAAAGCATACATGCGGGGACGGATTTTTTATTTTCGTCCATAATAACCACTTGGGGACGGAGTTTTATTTCGTCCATGATAACCACTTGGCATGTATGTTTTGAAGAAATTAGTTTAGGGAAATATCGGCACATGAAAACCGACTTCAGTCACGGAGTGTTAGACCCTAACTAGAATTGTGTTGGCTTGTGCTCGGCTAATGAGAGGCTTAAGGTCACCCCCGGCATGTAGTCATGAACTACGCCACGGGTTGAGGTTTACCGCTTCGAAAGAGTCAAGGTCGGGTGGAGCTTGAAACTTCCTATGACGGGCCTCGACGGGTTCGGGGTTATAAACTTGTGCGACTCGATAGTGAACAATTCATAGGATATTGTGCACGTAGTGTGAGGTCCAACATGTGACAAAACATTTTTTTACTTTTTTTTTATGAAAGAAAAGCAAATAAGCACATAATTACAACTTTCGAATCACCCGTGTGACCGATAAATCAAAATACAAAAGAAAAACAGTTAAGAGGTCCAAAACAGTCCACGATGCAGGCAACTGTGCCCACACCCCAATCACTTTGCTCTGCTGTGAAACTGACCCTGTTCTGGAAAACCACCCAGAAGCACGCGCCTCTGGCTTGTGTTGTGGTAAGCGCGCTCCGGGCGCAATGTCTATGGAAGGCGCCCGCTTCTGGGCAAACCTGTCAGACTGTCAGACTTTGGACTCAGGGGATTGCCCTGGTCCTGAATGTATATTGTAACCCCTGCAGAAATGACTAGTGTAGAAAAAAGAAGAAGAACATGAAGAACATCAGGAAGCGGGCGACTCTGGTCCTTGATGTGGGACGCGCGCGCCTTAGGCCAGGAAGGCCAGAGGCGCACGCTTCCCCCATCAGGAACCAGAGTGCCAAAAAAAGATGTAGATTTTGATCAAGAACACAAGTTTAACCCTCAAATCTCCCCAGCAGAGTCACCACTGTAGATACCCCGGGGGGACACGGATTGGCTATAGCACGTGTGTTACCCTAGGATGTCTATTCGTGTTTTAGAGTCGCCACCTATGTTTTAGAGGAACATAAGAAAAACCTAATGTTTATAGCCTAAGTTGGATTATGAAACAGAGATTCTTTGTTATGAGGTTCGGGGGTTAGGTTACGAGATGGGAAGTACTTAAACACCCATCTCGCCCAACTAAAGTTGGTTTTGCTTGATCAAAATCTACATAAATGATGAAATTCTCTTCTTGTTCTTGATGATAAAAGGGGGGTTTAAAAGGAGTTTTTGGAATGTAGGGAGATAACTCCGTGACTAGCTTCAATGAAGTGAAGTAGTCTTTGGTGTCATGTCCCAAAATGTTTGGGTGGTTGCACTTTGATTAAAGCAAAAAGAAAGAGAAAAGAGATGAAGTAGGAGAGGAGGGAAAAGAGTAGTCTTTTTACCTATAACTTCAAAGAGCATCAATGACTCCTTCAAAAGGTTCTTAGGAAAATGGCTTGTAAGTTATTTGTGTATAGTTTTTTTTATGCTTGAAAATCTTCCTCCTATTCAATGGTGAATTAGAGGTGTTTATATAGGTGAAGAAGGTGAGTTTTTGGTGCCAAAACCAAGTCACAAACATCAGTTTCCAGGGCAAATCCTGTTAAAAGGAGCAAGGGAGAGATTCTTGGACAGAAATCTGTAACTGACGCCCAGGTGCGCGCGCCTCCTGCCTTGGTGGCGGGATGCGCGTGTTGGTAGTGGTGATCTAGGCACGTTTAATAAACGTTGTAATTGTTATCATTTATTTCATATCAATAAAGAGATGTTTTGATTATTATTGTTGTTCATGTTTACTTATAGTAATCTCCGTCCCTAGTACTTGGTAAGCACTAGTATAAAGGCTAAATGATCATGAGATGATCATGTTAGATTTATGGGTACTTGTTTGGAACAAGGTACTGGACATGACCCGCTGTTGGGTATGCTTATTTCTTAACCCTCCTACTTATGTTAGAATTAATTGATACCATCACCTATTAATATTTTATGGACTTTTAGGACCCTATGTAAGAAGTTTTATAACTTCAATTTTTAGCTTAGTCCATTTTATTCGATAGGCTTAGAATATAGGGCTCGGAGCGAAAAGGAATGAAGATCTAAGCAAATCTGTGGTCTCTGCGCATGACTACTCTGCGCAGTACACCACTGCGCAGGTCTCTCCTGCGCAGCATTATATCTTGCTCAGTTTTCGAAGCATTCAGATCACCTAACTTAGAAAACGCTTTGAATATGTACGCTTATTAAAGTGATGAGGTGTACAGAAATGACGAAGCAAGCACACTCAGCAGATCCAACGGTGGAGATGTGCTCAAGAGAAATATTTCAAACAAAGACAGCTGTCAACCTTCTAGAAGAAGCTTTTGAAATTGGTCTTCATGCTCAGTCTCCAACGGCTCTATATCACCTGCGCACCAATCATATTGTGCCAGGTCATCAACCTTGATTAGAGCCCCAACGGCTAAAGGATATCTGCTCACCAATCATTTTGTGACAGCTCATCGTCTTTGCTCAGAGATCCAACGGCTAAGTTTTAAGCTCTCTGCTATAAATAGCCTGCTCATCTTCATTTCCAAGTTGCTAGAGTTTGTGCTTATAAATATCTTTGAAGTTCTAAAGATTGCTGCTTATTTTCCCAAATTCAAGATCAACCTTCAAACCTTCATACCTTCAAACTCCTGCCCAAATCCTAAAGCCTTGTATCACCAGAATTCTTCGTTCTCTTCATCTCATAGATTCATAGAGCCCAGAATTTCTGTCACACACACACCTCTTGAAGCTTCGATCATTTAGATCCTACTTATTGAGATACACCGGTTTAGTCTAGGATTTGTTCTTCATAGAATAGATTTTGATTCATTGTAATCTTATAAAAGCTCCTCACATCAATATAAATCTCTCCATTAGAAATTCCAAGATTAACCATCTTGGTAGAGGACGTAGATATTTCATCGATCGAACCTCTCCAAATAGCTTGTTCTTTATTCTCACTATTTATTTCCTGCTTAATCATTTCTGAATTACTGCTTTGTTTGATCTTATCAGATTGCTATTATTGCTGTTGTGTTTGTTATTGCTTATTGCCTTAGAATCCTTTTTATCTAACACTTTAAGCAAAAACTTAGCGCGTGCGTTTTAATCTCTGCGCAGCCTTTTCCTGCGCAGTAGCTGCTTAAACTTCCGCTGTGCATTTCACACTCTCACTGCGCGCTATACTTAGCTTATTTGAGAACTGTGTGCATAAACCATTGATTTGCAAAAGGGTTTGAAAAGGATTTTAAAACGCTATTCACCCCCCCTCTAGCATTTTTCATACCCTTGTTGCCCCTTTGGGACAAACACCCGCTGTATGAGATTTATGTCATGGTCTATGTCGTACATATATATCATATTAGTTATGTCATTCGAATACTTAGACATGAAGTTATTATAGTCTTCCACTTGATGAACATTATGTTTGACATATTCAAACGCTACCTGTAACCGGGTAGTTATAAAGGGTATGATTGGCATAATCGGATTCACGTAGGGAAGAGTAATAAGCTAAATGGATTTGTCCCTCTTCGGAGAGATGTCAAGCTTAGGCCTCTCGTAGGAATGATGTTGATGAAAATGTTTGGCCGGACTCAAATGAATTGATTAGATCAATGTCATTTGTATTATCAACATATTCGGAATTGAGAAAGTATTGAACAAAACAAGTTGACTTGTTGACCATGACTTGTGTTCAATGACATCATGGACAAAGGGATTGTGACATGTTCTACAGGAAAAGAAATGGGTTGGCTACGATGGAAGAGCTAGAAACATCATTCTTAGCACTTTAGACCTCTCCACGCACAATCAAATTGTGAGTGGTGGAACTGCAAAGGAACTATGGGATGCTATTGAAGGATATGTGAATGGAGACAAATTAAGCAAGGAAAACAAAAGATTTGTGGTGCAAAGAAAATTCAACTGCTTCATGAGAAAGGATGGTGAAACCTTGAGACAAACCTATAATCGCTTCTGTGCTGTTGTAAACTCTTGTAAATCTCTTGGAACCATACTCACTAATAAAGAAGTCAATTCTCAATTCTTAGATGCGCTAGGTTCCAGATATGTGCACAAGGCAAGTCATCTGGAAGATTCTGGATTTCTAGATACTTGGCCACTGCGCAGCTTATACGCAAACTTAAAAGTGTATGAGCTAAAACTTGATCGAATTGACGAAACTGAAGGCAAAGGAAAACTTGTTTCGTATGTTGCGCAAAAGGAACCTGCGCCTACTCAAACCTCAGACAAAGTCTCTACTTCCTCTCTACTTGAAATGGATGATGATGATTTCGCCATGTTAGTAAAACGATTTCAAAAGTACAGGAAATTCTCCAAGCCAGGATCCTCAAGTAAAGCTCCAACTAAATTCTCTCGTGGAAGAGACTCAAAGAAAGATGAAGAGTTGGTCTGCTACAACTACAGAAAGCCTGGTCATTTTGCTTCAAAATGCCCTACTCCAAAATTTGAGTACATGAAGAGAAATACTGCATAGATATCAAAGCAGCGCGGAATGATTGCTAAAGAAGACTGCGCAGAAAAGGAACTGAAGACTTGGATAGATACTGACACTGAAGACAGTGATGATGACTTTGAGGATGGACTGCTCTGCTTGGTGGCCAATGCTGATAGCGATTCAGACAATGATTCCGATACGGACACAAAGGCTGCGCCAAGTACAATTCAGAAGAAAGGTCCTACCATCACAGAACTGGTAGAAATGGGACATCTGACTCCAAGCAGACAGAATGGCAAGTACTTATGTGCCGGAGCAGACCTATCAAAGAAATTTGTAGCTGCGCCTCCGCGTAAAGAATCTCTTGAAATTCCTGCTGAAATTGTAAAAGAGAATGACTCTGCTGCTGAACGCGAGTATGTATTTCAACAAGATGAAAAGGTAATCAAAAGATTTAATTCTATGAAAGAAGAAGTGGACTTATCAATTGGAGAAATTTCACAGCTTAAGACGGAGAAAACTCTTTTAAAATCTGAAAACGCCCTCCTTAAGGAGCAGATTAAGAGCATGACTCCTCTTACTGAAAAGAACCATTTCTTGACAGATCAAAATGCGTTATTTAAAGTAAGAAACGAAGAGTTGGCTGCTAAAGTAGCTGATCTCATAAAGATCACTGATGAGTGGACCAAATCTCGTGTCACTATGGATCAAATTCTAGAATCCCAAAAAGCCAGTGGAGATAAGGAAGGCTTGGGGTTCTAAACTAGTGACAACTTTAAATGCGCCGTTTGCTCTGAAAAAGAAAAGGATTTTACACCACAGCAAACTATTAAAATTCCTAAAGCAAAGCATTCTGCTTCAATGGGTAAAGGACAGGAGAAAGTCCAGAGACAAAATTTCCATTATGTCTACCCAACGAAGCAAACTGGTAAAGCCAAGGGTAAGGCTAAAGTTGAATCTGCGCATGATTTCTCATATTCTGACTATGGTTGCGCTTCAACTTCGAATGTCAAATCTGCGCAAAAGGGTCATGCGCATGAAAGCCATGCGCCCCAACGCCAGATGCGCATTCTTAAGAAAAGCGCACCCAAACCTCAGAAAATGATATTTGTCAAAGCTAGTTCAACTGCTCTAGTTCAGAATGCTAAGCCAAAGAAAAATAAAGAGTTTGTAAAAACCCAATCTATAAGTGGCTTACATCATTGTGTTGTGTGTGATGGGTTAGGTCACAAGGCTGCAGAATGCCTTTTGCGATTTACTCCTAATGCCAAGGGACGTAAAAATCCTAAGGTCAGACAGGAGTGGGTTGTCAAAAGTTGCTAACTCTAGGACCCAAGAATAAAGGGGACTTGCGTTTTAAATGTCTACTTTTCAGGTTGCCTGCTTCACTGCTCACTCTTCACAAGCTAAAGCGCATATATGGTACCTCGACAGTGGATGTTCTAGACACATGACTGGAGATGTCACCGCTCTTGAAGATGTGTATGAAGGAAGAGGTCCCTCTGTAACTTTTGGAGATAACAAGAAAGGGCACATAGTTGGATATGGAAGAATCAGAAAAGATAAAGTGTGCATTGAGAAAGTTGTGCTCGTAAAAGGACTCAAGCACAACCTGCTCTCCATATCACAATTCTGCGATAAAGGTTTGGAATGTCATTTCACTGCAATGCACTGCTATATCAAAGATGGCATATCCGGACTAAATTTTCTCACAGGGACTCGTAAGACTAATGTTTACATTATTGATCTTACCACTATAAATTCTATCACTAATCTCTGTTTTGTAGCAAAGAATGTAAGTGAAAGCAGCTGGCTATGGCATAAGCGCTTAAGTCATTTGAACTTTAAGTATTTGGCTAAGCTAGGAAGGGAAAATCTTGTCAAAAGACTTCCCAAAGTAGCTGACCATCATGACAAAAAATGCGCAGCATGCCAGCTCAGTAAACAACCTAAGCAGTCTTTCTCCAGCAAGATTGCCTCCTCAACTTCCAAATGTTTACAACTGCTTCATATGGACTTGTTTGGACCGGTCACCACCGCGAGCATTGGAGGAAACAAATATACTTTAGTTGTGGTGGATGACTACTCAAGATATACATGGGTCGAAATGATGATATCCAAAGAAGACTGCTATGATATCTTGACTGCTCTCTTTCGAAAGCTCCAAACTCAAAAGGAAGACGACATCGTGAGCGTGAGATCAGACAATGGAACTGAATTCAAGAATAACGGTGTTTCTCAATACTGCGATGACCATGGAATTGATCACAATTTCTCTGCTGCTGGAGTTCCTCAACAAAATGGCATTGTGGAAAGAAAGAATCGCATGTTGATTGAGGCTGGAAAAACCATGATAGCAGAAGCAAAGATGCCAAAGTATTTCTAGGGAGAAGCTGTCAACACTGCTTGCTTTACTCAGAATAGATCCCTCATCAACAAAGCCTACAACAAAACTCCATATGAACTATGGAGAGGAAGAGCTCCCAACATTGCTTTCTTCAAGATTTTTGGCTGCAAATGCTATATCCTCTACAACGGCAAAGATCATAGAGGTAAATTCGATGCTAAAGCAGATGAAGGTATTTTTGTTGGGTATGCCAAACATTCTAAAGCTTTTCGTGTTTTTAATAGAACTACTCTAGTAATTGTTGAATCTGTACATGTTACTTTTGATGAACATTCTCTCCTTGAGCCACATTTGGCTCCAAATGATTCTGATGATTCTGCTGAGAATGTTGAGACAGGTACGCAGCCACAAACTGCACTTGCGCAGAATGATAATCAAACTGATCACAATCAGAATCAAGCAAGTCCATCCCATGCGCCATATCCGGATGCTGCGCCAGAAGTTGCGACTCCTGATGCGCAGACACCCCCTCCTGCGCATGATGTTTCTCCGCTTTAGAAAATCACCTTTGATGACCTTGATGCTGGAGCGAATGAAGTACCCATTGAATATCTTCGTATTCCTACTACTCAACCCAACTTACCCCCTGAGGTTCGTGAAGTTAGAGATCATCCAACTTCAAACATCATTGGTGATCTCAATGTAGGGGTTTGTACTAGGAGAGCATCAAACTTTGATGATGAATATCACTCCTTTATCTCTCAAATCGAACCAAAGAAGATTGATGAAGCGCTCCAAGATTCAAGCTGGGTTACTGCTATGCAAAAAGAGCTTAACCAATTTGAGCGCTGCAAGGTTTGGACCTTAGTACCCAGACCTCATGACCAAGGAGTTATTGGTACAAAATGGGTATTCAGAAACAAGATGGATGAGAATGGAAGAATCACCAGGAACAAAGCAGGGTTGGTTGCGCAAGGCTATAGGCAAGAGGAAGGAATCGACTATGATGAAACATTTGCTCCTGTAGCAAGACTAGAAGCTATCAGAATTTTCTTAGCTTATGCCTCTCACAAGAAATTCAAGCTTTATCAAATGGATGTGAAGAGCGCATTTCTCAACGGATAACTCCAAGAGACGGTCTACGTAGCTCAACCTCCTGGATTTGAAGATAGCAGATTTCCAAATCACGTCTTCAAGCTTCAGAAAGCTTTGTATGGAATTAAGTAAGCTCCAAGAGCATGGTACGATACTCTATCAAAATTCCTACTAGAGAAAGGCTTCAAGCGCGGTAAAATCGATACAACTCTTTTTATTGCTAAGTATAATGATCATTCTTTACTTGTTCAAATTTATGTCGATGATATTATATTTGGTTCTACTAATGAGTTACTTTGTAAGCGCTTTGAGAAGCTCATGAAAATCAAGTTTGAAATGAGCTTGATGGGAGAACTTACATTTTTCCTCGGGCTTCAAATCAAACAATTGAATGATGGCATCTTCTTAAATCAAGCCAAGTACACAAGAGACCTAATCAAGAAATTTGGACTTGAAAATGCTAAAGCATACGACACTCCAATGGCCACGGGCAATAAGCTTGACAAAGACTTAAAAGGTAAGAAAGTTGATCAAACTTTATATTGAGGTATTATTGGGTCTCTCATTTATCTTACTGCTAGTAGGCCAGATATCATGTTTAGTGTTTGTGATTATGCGCGCTATCAAGCGGACCCTAGAGAAGCGCACTTAACTGATGTTAAACGCATTATTCGTTATCTTTCTGGAACTGCTAACCTTGGACTTTGGTACACCAAAGATTCGAATTTCGATTTGCTAGGTTATTCAGATGCAGACTATGCAGCATGCACAATTGACAGGAAGAGCACAAGTGGAACTTGTCATTTCCTTGGAAATCGACTTGTTGCGTGGGAAATCAAGAAGCAAGCTGCTGTGTCCATCTCCACTACAGACGCTGAATATATTGCTGCTGGAAGCTGCTGCTGCCAAATCCTATAGATGAAGCAACAATTGGTGGACTATGGAATTCATGAAGGAAACTGCCCAATTTTCTGCGACAATATGTCCACCATAGCAGTCTCCAACAATCCTGTCATGCATTCAAAGACAAAGCACATCGACATCAAATATCATTTTCTCAAGGATCACGTGGAAAAAGGAAACATTCATTTAGAGCACGTAGGAACAGATAATCAAATTGCTGATATCCTAACAAAGGCTCTTGACGCAAAGAGATTTGTATTCTTGAGAGGAGAAATGGGTATGCTTGAACTTAGCTAACTTGTCCATATGATCTGTTAATACTAATAATCTTGTGTTTGCTTGATAGTGTTCATCATAGGTCAAGATCCATGCTTCTGCGCAACCCCTGCGCAGTACTTTCATTTGCGCATGACACTAATGTTATTTTTTTTAAGAATCTATTGCGCTATTTATAGCTCTGCGCATGATTTTAACATGCGCACACTTCGTGGATCGCAGGTAAGTCTTCTATTTATTAGAAATTACACATAGGTCCCTGACTGAAAAGTCAACGCCTAGTTCACAAGGGTACTTATGCAATTAAATTTTTCCCTCGCCTTAATTTTTGAATTTTCTTGGGAAATTATGCTTTCGCCCCTGCTCATGTCCCATTATCATTAATGCATACGGCCATTGATGATAGCGCCTGTTAGGATCCCTGAGCAACATTTATGAGGGAGTTGATATGACTGTGACCTGCCTAGACCTGCTGACACACGCACGCGTCAGGTCTGCGCACGCGCGTTCCCTATCCGGCCACGTCGCTTCGCTATCGTGCGCCTCTGCGTTTTTCACCAAATTCGCCGTCTTTCACCAAACTACCTCGCTGACGTCATACGCCTTTTCCCTTTTTGGTATAAAACCTTTTGACTCTTCTTTTTCTCTCTCCCCTGATCACTCTCCTCTTTCACAAATTCATCACTTTCTCTCCTCTGCAACCTACTCTCCAACTCCCAATCATTTCCTATTTCTTTCTCTTTGACTTTCCTTTCAATCTCTTCAAATCTCTTCTCTTTCTTCCTCATTTCAAAAACCCTAGTACCATTTAAATGGCTCCCCGAAAATCAAAAGCTAAGGTAGTTGTTGAGGTCCATGAACCAGTTAAAGAGGTTCCTCCACCAGAAGCTAAGACCGTCGACGACATGGTAAAAATTTCTAACCCTTGAACTCATTTTCTTTCGATCAGCCATTGTTGAGTCTCGAGTTCTTAAAACTCCCTTTTTCGATTTCTCTCTCATTGCTTAATCATTTTCAAAATCGTTTGTTGTTTTGGGTTCTTCTCTCTCTGATCTACATTTATATCTACTTTATTTCACGATCAATACTGTTTTCATAAGTTTTCTGCAAAATTTTTCATTTGAAAACCACCAAGGCAGTCCTACAGTTATTCTCGATTTCTGGGCTTAATGTCATATTTTTTGGAAATCTTGTTTTCTTAAGTCGTTTTCGTCTCTGAAATGCGGTTATTTTGATATGTTTTTTTGTCCATTTTGGTCAATCATTGATTTTTGGTGTTCTTGGTGTTCTTCGTATTCATGTACTATTATTCCGTGTTCATCAAGTTCTTATTTTTCTCTTATGATTTGGGTCGCATAAGAATTTCTTAGTGTTTGTGCTTTTGCGCATAGTTACTTGTTTTTGCGCATTACTGTATCTTTCGTCCCTTGTATGGAGATGCTGCGCATACGTGTATCTGCGCATGCGCTTCGCTCCATGCATCATTTTTGTCTAAACTATTTCTTATTTTGCGCAGAACTCTTTTTATTTCCTACAAGGCTGGGAATTAGATCTGGCTGCGCTACACAAAGACGCTGTCGGACGCAGAATTGTTCATCTTATGGATTCCTCCAGCATCTTACTTCTTTTTACATTGGATCAGGACTTCTATGTCCCCTCTCTTGTAGACGAGTTCTTTGAAAACACAGAGAGAGTCACCATGACGCACAAGCAAACCCGAGGAAAGATTGATGTTATCCGCTCAGTTGTTCAGAATTTTTCAGTGCGCATTGTTCCTGCGTCACTTAAGAAGCTTTGCGGTTTAATGTTGATGATGCGCCAGAAGTCTATTCTGAAGCTAAACAGAACAAGCTTGTACAGAAAACTGGTTGGGGAACCCACTCTTGTAAAGAAGTGGAGCGTTCATGATCGCAAAGAATTTGGTGAGGTGATGTATCACCTGTGCACCATTATTGGGGACTCGGTAAACTGCAACAATGGAAATAAGGGCAAGTTCATTTCCAAGCAGTGGGCTTATTGCGCTGCGGTTTATAATGGCGATGCTCTAGACTGGTCCTCTGTTCTATTTGATGAGCTATGGGATGCATCGGAGAGTTATGACAAGCGCATGGATAAGAAAGTAGCCAAGTACAGAACTCACTGTAGGCTACTATCCAAGTATCTGATGAACGTCTCTAAGCTACGAACCTTTGTGCAGAAGCGTCCTGAACTCAAAGTTCCATGCACCAAGACCTATTCCATCTCTCACCTCTACTCACTGCGTAATGAAATTGGTCGCAGTGACTATCGCAAGATCTGGAAAAAGGAAACCAGCCCAACCAAGGAAGATTGGGTTGATAGTGATAATGATGATGATGAAGCCCCTCAACCCAAGGCAAAGAAATCTGCCGCGCAGCCTTCAAAGGCCACTGCGCCTGCTGAACATGAAACGGCGGCTGTGCAGGAAAAACACAAAGGCAAAGGTATAGCAGATCCTGCGCCAGAAAAGGTAAAGGAAATTCCTAATGTCAGGTCAACTGCTGGCATTAAAATAGGATCTGATTTACCACCTCCAGCTCCCAAGCCTTCAAAGAAGCGCAAAGATCCTCCTGCGCCTGCTCCCTCTCCTGTAAAAACCAAGAAAAAGTCTGCATTTACCAGACTTCCTCCAGCGGCGGCTATGGTTGAAGAAGACAGCGAGTCTCGAATGGATGAGATTGCTGCTGATGCTGCGGATGATACCGCGCAGGGGGAGCAAGATCCGAAGGCTGCTGTAGGACCTCTTGCTCAGGGTAAAGGAGATAGTGATGACTGGATGGATGAAGTTTTTCCCGACTCCGGTACACCTGCCAAGGCCCCTGCTGCTGCACCTGCTAAGGATGTTTCTCTTCGAACTTCGCGCAAGAAACAAGTTGTGCGCAGCACTATGAAGGGACAGCCAAAAGCTGTGGATCCACCTTCCCCTGAACCATCAACAAGTTCCTTCCAACGCCTCAATATTCCGGTTGGAAATACTCAACCTGGCACCTCTGTCCTCCATGATGGATTGGACTTGGAAGATGAGGATGAGGAAATTACCAAGTCTGCGCAGGCCGATGATGCTGTGCAGCGAACTGCTGTTAATCCTCCTGAAGGTGAAAAGGAAGGGGATGTGAGCACAACTGATACAGATAGCAGCAGTACGCACTCATCTACGCATAGGTCTCCTGCTGCTGATCCTATTCATCTCTCTCCCAAACTACCCTCACCTAAACTCTCTCTTCCCAAAGAGACTCCTCCTCCTACCTCAGAACAAGCTGCTCCTTCTGTTTTTCCTACTTTTCCCACCATATCTACCTCCTCTCTCTATTCCTCTGCAGACCTGCACCAAATTCTGCAAGCTCTAAATACTATCCAAGTAAATCAGGTAGCTGCGCAGTCCCAAATGGCTCAACTTATTACTGCGCAGACAGCCATTCAGGAGCAACTTGATGCGCAGCGTATAGAGATTGCTGCCATTAAGGGGGAGAATGTATCAAAGGCAAGTACCTCCGCAGGTCCTTCCGGCCCCTCTGCGCAACGCGTCCCTGATGCTCTAGATCAAATGGTTCTGGACTCTCTGAAGTCAATAGCTGGGATGCTTGAAAATGTTTACACCTATACCACTATCAACGATGGGTTTATAGGACTGCTTAAGTGTCTGCGCAAGAGCTTGGCCGATGGGTTGCATGAAGGGTTTGCCGGGTTGGAAGCAATGATGTTGGAGAAATTAGAACAAGGTGGTCCTGCGCATGACAATGCGCTTAATACGGAAAGTGTCAGGGAGTGCATAACTCAAGAAATGACTGGTTTCGCTGATGGGTTCAACGCTAGGATGGATCAAGCTATGTTCGATATTCAAGCCAGCGTGAACACTCAGTGCCTCCACACTGAACAAAGACTCGAAGCAACGCAGGCCACCGTCATCAACACCATTGAAGCTGCGGAGCAGTCATATTTCAACCAGATGACTGGACATCAAGTGTAGTACAAAGCCAACTTCCAAGAGCTGCGAGAG
Organism: Campanula takesimana; assembly: GCA_026119855.1. Taxonomy (NCBI): domain Eukaryota; kingdom Viridiplantae; phylum Streptophyta; class Magnoliopsida; order Asterales; family Campanulaceae; genus Campanula; species Campanula takesimana. The sequence goes on along the minus strand of JAOWBW010000601.1, from coordinate 400,813 downwards.
GACAACAGAGATATGCGCAGAGGAATGTCTACCTATGTTGGAGAGGCTGTGGCGTTCAGAGAAAGGTTTCAAGAACTGAAGAATGAACTTATGAATAAGTTCAACAGTTTCAAATGAGCTGCGCGAAGCCCTGCACCGGATCAACATAGACTAGGTTCTATGTAATTTTTTTTTTTACGCAAGGTATTCATTTTTTTTTTGCGCATTTTGTTTTTCTTATTCAAACTTGTAATCTGCAACTCTTTACATTTCAAGTTTTAATGAGAAAAATTGCATCATTAGTTTCCAAAACCTTGTTCATTTCAAACTCTTCATTTCTGGAACAATGATTGCATTATTTCACCTCATGCGCATAATCTTAACTGCTCATATTTTCTACGCATGAAGTTTAAACATTCAGTTTAAACGTATACTCAAACTAAAACTTATATTATTTGTATGCGCTGAATGATATTTCTGTCTTTCCCTCTTTGTAAGTTAATCTTTTGGATAGACTAGAAATCTATAGCATTGGCTAGTATGTGCATTGACTTGAGGCATGAGTTACCACTTTCATCTGTATGGACATGTTATTATCAAGTACAATGAATTGCCTTTGTTATAGTAGGTAATGGCATCAATCATTTAGGGGGAGATTGTTGGGTATGCTTATTTCTTAACCCTCCTACTTATGTTAGAATTAATTGATACCATCACCTATTAATATTTTATAGACTTTAGGACCCTATGTAAGAAGTTTTATAACTTCAATTTTTAGCTTAGTCCATTTTATTCGATAGGCTTAGAATATAGGGCTCGGAGCGAAAAGGAATGAAGATCTAAGCAAATCTGTGGTCTCTGCGCAGGACTACTCTGCGCAGTACACCACTGCGCAGGTCTCTCCTGCGCAGCATTCTATCTTGCTCAGTTTTCGATGCATTCAGATCACCTAACTTGGAAAACGCTTTGAAGATGTACGCTTATTAAAGTGATGAGGTGTGCAGAAACGACGAAGCAAGCACACTCAGCAGATCCAACGGTGGAGATGCGCTCAAGAGAAATATTTTAAACAAAGACAGCTGTCAACCTTCTAGAAGAAGCTTTTGAAATTGGTCTTCATGCTCAGTCTCCAACGGCTCTATATCACCTGCGCACCAATCATATTGTGCCAGGTCATCAACCTTGATTAGAGCCCCAACGGCTAAAGGACATCTGCTCACCAATCATTTTGTGCCAGCTCATCGTCTTTGTTCAGAGATCCAACGGCTAAGTTTTAAGCTCTCTGCTATAAATAGCCTGCTCATCTTCATTTCCAAGTTGCTAGAGTTTGTGCTTACTAATATCTTTGAAGTTCTGAAGATTGCTGCTTATTTTCCCAAATTCAAGATCAACCTTCAAACCTTCATACCTTCAAACTCCTGCCCATATCCTAAAGCCTTGTATCACCAGAATTCTTCGTGCTCTTCATCTCATAGATTCATAGAGCCCAGAATTTCTGTCACACACACACCTCTTGAAGCTTCGATCATTTAGATCCTACTTCTTGAGATACACCGGTTTAGTCTAGGATTTGTTCTTCATAGAATAGATTTTGATATGAGTTTTGATTCATTGTAATCTTGTAAAATCTCCTCACATCAATATAAATCTGTCCATTAGAAAATCCAAGATTAACCATCTTGATAGAGGACGTAGATCTTTCATCGATCGAACCTCTCCAAATAGTTTGTTCTTTATTCTCGCTATTTATTTCCTGCTTAATAATTTCTAAATTACAGCTTTGCTTGATCTTATCAGATTGCTATTATTGCTGCTGTGTTTGTTATTGCTTATTGCCTTAGAATCCTTTTTATCCAACACTTTAAGCCAAAACTTAGCGCGTGCGTTTTTATCTTTGCGCGGCCTTTTCCAGCGCAGTAGCTGCTTAAACTTCCGCTGTGCATTTCACACTCTCACTGCGCGCTATACTTAGCTTATTTGAGAACTGTGCGCATAAGCCATTAATTTGCAAAAGGGTTTGAAAAGGATTTTAAAACGCTATTCACCCCCCCCTCTAGCATTTTTCATACCCTTGTTGCCCCTTTGGGACCAACACCCGCTGTATGAGATTTATGTCATGGTCTATGTCGTACATATATCTCATATTAGTTATGTCATTCGAATCCTTAGACATGAAGTTATTATAGTCTTCCACTTTATGAACATTATGTTTGACATATTCAAACGCTACCTTTAACCGGGTAGTTATAAAGGGTATGATTGGCATAATCGGATTCACGTAGGGAAGAGTAATAAGCTAAATGGATTTGTCCCTCTTCGGAGATATGTCAAGCTTAGGCCTCTCGTAGGAATGATGTTGATGAAAATGTTCGGCCAGACTCAAATGAATTGATTAGATCAATGTCATTTGTATTATCAACATATTCGGAATCGAGAAAGTATTGAACAAAACAAGATGACTTGTTGACCATGACTTGTGTTCAATGACATTGTGGACAAAGGGATTGTGACATGTTCTAAAGGAATGCGAACTTGTATCTAGTTATACTATTTGGGTAGGTATGACGGTTTGCTAGAACCTAATCATATCTTATGGTTTCATGTTTGAACCCATTGCCAACTTAGTGTAATCCTAGAGGGTCACACACAATAGAACGAATCTTAAATAAGGACTATATCGGAATATTGAGTCGAAGGACTTTGGAGGAATTTGGAAATTAGGGAAATCTGGGGCAGGTGTGCGACCGCACAAAAGGGTTTGGGCGGCCGCACAACTTGGCTCAAAAAGTACCAGAACCTTCCAGATAGATGTGCGGCCGCACAGGTTGTTTTGGGCCACCATGTCGGGACTGGTTTCCTGATTTGATTTGGAAAAGAATTTTGGACGGGTTTAGACATAAGTTTCCTATTTGGAATAGGTCTAACTTGTATATAAACAGCAAAATTCAGCCAGAGTCAAAGCTAATGCTTTTGTGTAAATCTCAAAGAGTTTGAGAGAGGTTTTATTTTGTTCTAAGACATCCTAGATTGAAGAACAAAATAATACACAAATAAAATTCCATATAGTTCATATTGATTGTGAAAACGTGTTTCACAATTTTGGTCTAGCAACCAAGATCAAGTGTTCTTGATATTCGTTCAAGGTGTGGATACCGCTAGAGGGTGAAGCTCATCATCTTCAAAGTTCGTGTTCTTACTTGTTCGTGATTAAAGCTTCAATTTCTCCACCAAGATCAAAGACCAAATTCAAAGTCATCAAGGGTTAGTTTTTCTAGTATTCATATTGCAAGTATTTGATTCAATCATATGAACGGATCTATGGGCTTTGGGTTTCATAAAATTTTAAATGCTATTTTCCGCTGCGCATGTTACTACGAAACCCAACAGTGGTATCAGAGCCCCGTTCATGTTGATTATTTCAATACCTAGATCATGTTATGTGTATATAAATTGTTTATGTGCCTAACATGATATGAATATTGGATATATGATGTTTATGTGTTATATGATTTTATGTGGCTTATTGTTTTACAACTTTAATCGCACTATTGAATCGCACTAAAAATTATGTTGGATTCTGAATTGTTTGATTATTAATTTTTGATTGGATCAAAGTTTTAATAATCGGGGAAAACAATTTTGAGACAAATTTTCGAACTTTAAAAATTCATTCTGATGCTACTGTGCGACCGCACAGAAAACCTTGGGTGGCCGCACAGTTTGGGCGACCGCACAGGTTTTTCTTGGGCGGCCGCACAGTTGTCAGGATTCTGGTTTTGATTTTCGGTCAAAGTCAGAATCTGGAATTTTGATGGGGTCGGACCGAATCAGTGACAATACCGGCCAGACCTGCTGATCTGGAGCGGGTTTGATTTTGCTATTTGTTTTAGTCTTGTGATTCTAAGATTGGTTCAAGGTTTGGATGACTAATCTACGTTCATCGAGATTGTGTTTCCCAAACTTGATCACAATCAAAGTTTCAAAGATAAAACGAAGTTAGAATTATGAAGAGTTCATAATTGCTAAAATTAAGAAACAAAGTTCTTGATTCAAAGATTGGAGATCCATGTGGAATTGTGGATGCAATTGGCCTACGTTCATCGAGACCATCTATTGCTTAGTTTCGGCCACATGGACTACTTTCTTGGTTTCTTGAATTAGTGCGGAATTGGGGATGCCTTATGACTTAGTTTCGGCCGCACTTCTTGTTGTCTAGATTTGGAGATAATAACCAAAGTTGAAATAGTCTCTTCCTCATAATTATAGAGAAACTAAAGACACATAAATATTATGCGTAACTTAATGGAGATTAATTTAGTGGCTAAACTTGATGAGTAACATGTTTTTATTATGTGCTCATAAATATGTTATGTGCTATATTTGATGAACCTTCAAAGAAAGTTTTAAGTCCTTTTGCCATGCCATGATTAAAACACTTGTTTATACATGGGTAATTTTGTGTGGGCTCGCCAAAGCGAGGTGCATTGATATTATTCATGTATGAGCAAGATGAGTGAATAAGAGTTTCCTATGCGTTTAAAGTGGTTGGACTTAATTAAGCGTCAAAACAGTTTTGGGCTTAAGGCAAAGATGAGATTTAACATGCTTTTCGAAATTGGATTTCTTAAAGAATCTCATAAAAAGAACTGAGAGTCATATGAGATATGATTGACAAGAGTTGTCTACCTAATTAATTTTATTTTGAGCGGTGCGTCAAAGCGTACTTAAAATTAAATTAAAGCGGGATCTTAACCCATTTAAATTATACTATACATTGTATGTATAAAGAAGGTTGTATAATTTAGTGGGAGTATTTTTGAAAAATACATTGTTTATTTCTTAAATGAAAATTGGTACTTATTAAATTTTGGAAATTTTGCATAATTGTAGATAATGACTAACAACACTCAATCAATTTCGTTGCGATCGATCCTTGAGAAGGATAAGCTCCAAGCGAATGGTACGAACTTTATGGATTGGATCCGTAGCCTAAGAATTGTTCTTAGGCAAGAAGATAAGTTGTACATTCTCGATGGGCCTCTTCCTGCTGAACCAGAGCCTATTGCCCCTAGGGCAGAAAGAGACAATTACAAGAAACATCGTAATGATTCTAGAGATGTAAGTTGTCTCATGATTGCTATTATGTGATCAAAACTCCAACAAAGTTTGGAACATTTGGAAGCCTATGAGATAGGCGTGGAGTTAAAAGCCATGTTTCAAGAGCAAGCTAGGCAAGAGAGGTACAAGACCATTGTTCCATTCACTTCTTGCAAAATGAATGAAGGGCAACAAGTGAGTCCTCACATGATGAAAATGAAAGGCTATATAGAGCACCTTGAGAAACTTGGCTATCCAATCCCATTGGAGCTAGCCACGGATCTCATTCTTAATTCATTGCCTAAAAGTTATAATCAGTTTGTGATGAATTATAACATGCATGGAATTGATAAGAATCTCTCCGAGTTGCATGGGATGCTTAAAACTGCGGAGATGAAGATTATGGAGAAAGGTTCTCCCGTGCTCTTGGTTTATGATGGGAAGAAGGCTAGTGCCAAAGGAAAGGGTAAGAAAGTTGTCAAACCCAAGATAAGCAAAGCAAAGGTTGCCAAGGCTTCTAAGGCAAAACCCGATACACAAAAGGATGCAATTTGTTTCCATTGTCAAGAAATTGGTCATTAGAAACGTAATTGCAAGGCTTTCTTGGAAGAGCAAAAGAAGAAGAAGGGCAGCAAGGCTGCGTCGACTTCAGGTATCTATATGATAGATATTCTCCTTTTTACCACTGATTCTTGGGTATTGGATACCGGATGTGGTTCTCACATTTATTTAAATGTGCAGGGACTAAAGAATAGGAGACTACTTAAAGAGGGTGAAGTAGACCTACGCGTGGGGAATGGAGCAAGAGTTGCTGCATTAGCCGTAGGGACTTATGAAGTCACTTTACCTTCCGGTTTAATACTTGTTTTGAACAATTGCTATTATGTACCGGATTTAAGTAGAAATATTATTTCAATTTCTTGTTTGAATAATGAAGGTTTTAAGTTTCTTATTGAGAATAAGAAATTTTCTATTTATTTAAATGATGTGCTTTATGGTATTGCTAATTCATTTAATGGCCTTTATGTCTTGGATGTCAAGAATGAAAATAATAAAAATGTCTATCATATAAATATTAAATCTAAACCTAATGATGTAAATCATTCTTATTTGTGGCATTGCCGTCTTGGTCATATTAATGAGAAGCGTATCTCAAAACTCCATGGGGATGGTCTCTTGGGTTCATGTGACCTTGGGTCATATAATACTTGTGAGTCGTGTCTTCTTGGGAGAATGACTAAGACACCTTTTACCAAGCTAGGTGAAAGGGCAAGCGACTTATTGGGGTTGATACATTCCGATGTATGCGGACCATTAAGTAGCAATGCTAGGGGAGGATTTCAATACTTCATAACATTCACTGATGATTATAGTAGATTTGGGTATGTTTACCTAATGAAACATAAAAGTGAAGCATTTGAGATATTTAGAATATTTCAAAATGAAGTAGAAAAACAACTTGGCAAAAGTATTAAGGTACTTTGATCAGATCGAGGTGGAGAATACTTGAGTCATGAGTTTGATGATCATCTAAAGAATTGTGGAATAATTTCACAATTGACTCCACCCGGAACACCGCAATGGAATGGTGTGTCCGAGAGGAGAAATCGGACTTTGTTAGACATGGTTCGATCAATGATGAGTCAAGTTGATCTTCCAATATCCTTTTGGGGTTACGCTCTAGAAACCGCTGCTTTCATACTAAATCGTGTTCCAACTAAATCGGTTCAAAAGACTCCATATGAGATGTGGAGCGGAAAGAAGCCTTGTCTGTATTTCATGAAGATTTGGGGTTGTGAAGCTTTTGTCAAAAGACTTGTCTCAGACAAACTTGCACACAAATCTGATAAATGTATTTTCGTGGGGTATCCTAAGGAAACTAAAGGATATTACTTTTACAACCAAACGGACAACAAAGTACTTGTTGCCCGAACTGGTATCTTTCTAGAGAAAGAGTTTCTCTCCAAAGAAATCAGTGGGAGTAAAATAAATCTTGAAGAAATTCGAGACCCAGAAAATAACATTGAACCAATAGTGGAACAAGAATAAGAACCACAAGGAGTTGTGGAACCTGTTCAAAATACACAAGCAACTCGTAGATCTAGTAGGTTACGATCCGAGCCCGAGAGATATGGATTTCTCGTAACGGATAGTAATGAGATGGAAATCATTGAGAATGATGAACCGACAACCTACCAAGAGGCGATGTAAAAACCATAGGATGCAAATGGGTCTTCAAGAAGAAGACTGACATGGATGGGAAGGTCCATACTTATAAAGATAGACTTGTAGCGAAAGGTTATAGGAAAGTTCATGGTATTGACTATGATGAAACCTTTTCACCCGTAGCAATGATCTAGTCTATAAGAATTTTTCTTGCCATTGCCGCATATCATGACTATGAAATATGGCAAATATGGAAAATGGATGTCAAAACCGCTTTCCTAAATGGAAAACTACAAGAGGATGTGTATATGACACAACCAGAAGGTTTTGAACAAAATTCTAAGATATGCAAATTGCAGAAATCCATTTATGGATTAAAGCAAGCTTCTAGGAGTTGGAATCTCCGTTTTGATGAATCGGTCAAAGAGTTTGGTTTCATCAAGAACGAAGATGAGCCTTGTGTATACAAGAAGATTAGTGGGAGCATAGTGCTATTCCTTATTTTATACGTGGATGACATATTACTCATTGGAAACGATATTCCTACACTTCAGTCCGTGAAGACTTGGTTAGGAAAATGCTTCGCAATGAAAGATATAGGTGAAGCCGCATATATTCTTGGCATTAAGATCTATAGAGATAGATCAAGGAGGCTACTTGGTTTAAGCCAAAGTACATACATTGACAAGGTCATTAGAAGATTCCGTATGGAAAATTCTAAAAGAGGAACCTTAACGGTGTTACATGGAGTTTTTCTAAGCAAGACTCAATGTCCTAAGATAAAAGATGAGCTTGAGAAAATGAATGATGTTCCATATGCTTCGGCAATTGGGTCCATTATGTATGCCATGATTTGTACTAGGCCAGATGTATCTTATGCTTTGAGCATGACAAGCAGATACCGATCCGACCCCGGTGAAAATCACTAGGTGGCTGTAAAAGCGATTCTTAAGTACTTGAGAAGGACTAAAGACTAGTTTTTGGTCTATGGAGGAATGGAAGATGATCTCGTTGTAAATGCTTACACGGATGCAAGCTTCCAAACCGACAGAGATGACAATCGATCGCAATCGGGTTTTGTGTTTATGTTAAATGGTGGAGCTGTAATCTGGAAGAGTTCCAAGCAGAGTACAACCGCTGATTCTACAACGGAAGCTGAGTATATTGCTGCATCGGATGCTACAAAGGAAGCTGTTTGGATTAAGAAGTTCATCACTGAACTTGAAGTGGTTCCTAGTATTGCTAATCCAGTAGATCTTTATTGTGATAATAATGGTGCTATTGCTCAAGCAAAGGAACCAAGGGCACATCAAAATTCCAAACACATACTTAGGCGTTACCATGTCATTCGAGAAATCATTGACAGAGGTGACATGAATATATGCAAAGTACCTACTGATGACAATGTCGCGGACCCACTAACAAAGGGACTTCCACAATCTAAACATGAAGGTCATGTTAGGTCCATGGGTATTAGATACATGGGAGATTGGGGGCAAGTGGGAGATTGTTGGTAGTGGTGCCCTAGGCACGTTTAATTAACGTTGTAATTGTTATCATTTATTTCATATCAATAAAGAGATGTTTTGATTATTATTGTTGTTCATGTTTACTTATAGTAATCTCCATCCCTAGTACTTGTTAAGCACTAGTATAAAGGCTAAATGATCATGAGATGATCATGTTAGATTTATGGGTACTTGTTTGGAACAAGGTACTGGACATGACTCGCTGTATGAGATTTATGTCATGGTCTATGTCGTACATATATCTCATATTAGTTATGTCATTCGAATCCTTAGACATGAAGTTATTATAGTCTTCCACTTGATGAACATTATGTTTGACATATTCAAACGCTACCATTAACCGGGTAGTTATAAAGGGTATGATTGGCATAATCGGATTCACGTAGGGAAGAGTAATAAGCTAAATGGATTTGTCCCTCTTCGGAGAGATGTAAAGCTTAGGCCTCTCATAGGAATGATGTTGATGAAAATGTTCGGCCGGACTCAAATGAATTGATTAGATCAATGTCATTTGTATTATCAACATATTCGGAATCGAGAAAGTATTGAACAAAACAAGTTGACTTGTTGACCATGACTTGTGTTCAATGACATCGTGGATAAAGGGATTGTGACATGTTCTAAAGGAATGCGAACTTGTATCTAGTTATACTATTTGGGTAGGTATGACGATTTGCTAGAACCTAATCATATCTTATGGTTTCATATTTGAACCCATTGCCAACTTAGTGTAATCCTAGAGGGTCACACACAATAGAACGGATCTTAAATAAGGAGTATATCAGAATATTGAGTCGAAGGACTTTGGAGGAATTTGGAAATTAGGGAAATCTGGGGCAGGTGTGCGACCGTACAAAAGGGTTTGGGCGGCCGCACAACTTGGCTCAAAAAGTACCAGAACCTTCCAGATAGATGTGCGGCCGCACAGGTTGTTTTGGGCGGCCGCACAGTCGGGACTGGTTTCCTGATTTGATTTGGAAAAGAATTTTGGACGGGTTTAGACACAAGTTTCCTATTTGGAATAGGTCTAACTTGTATATAAACCGTAAAATTCGGCCAGAATCAAAGCTAATGATTTTCTGCAAATCTCAAAGACTTTGAGAGAGGTTTTATTTTGTTCTAAGACATCCTAGATTGAATAACAAAATAATACACAAATAAAATTCCATATAGTTCATATTGATTGTGAAAACTTGTTTTACAATTTTGGTCTAGCAACCAAGATCAAGTGTTCTTGATATTCGTTCAAGGTGTGGATACCGCTAGAGGGTGAAGCTCATCATCTTCAAAGTTCGTGTTCTTACTTGTTCGTGATTAAAGCTTCAATTTCTACACCAAGATCAAAGACCAAATTCAAAGTCATCAAGGGTTAGTTTTTCTAGTATTCATATTGCAAGTATTTGATTCAATCATATGAATGGATCTATGGGCTTTGGGTTTCATAAAATTTTAAATGCTATTTTCCGCTGCGCATGTTACTACGAAACCCAACAGCGCGCGCCTCTGGCCCCAAAGGATGGAAGCGCGCGCCTTGGAGCTGGCAAAAATGACAGAATGGACTAGAAAGTCAGCACTGTTATTCAGTTTGGTCCCTGGACTTAACGAAGTTAGTCAGGAACTTAACGGAAGTAACAGAAACTAACGAGAAACACTTAAAATAGGGAGAGACACAAAATCAAATGTGCAACCGGGGTGAGCGGTCCAAGGCGGGGTGTCTACAACCTGCATAAAACACTCAACGTTACTCACTCCACACACAACTACCCTCCTAGGTCACATAATCATTCTAGACCATCTACAACCTAGGCTCTGATACCAACTGTCGCGCCCCGACCCGGGGTCCTACTTTGCCCCCACGATCGGGACACGCACGGAAGACATCATAATTCACATTTTATTTTCGAAATGTCCTTTCTTAATTATTCATTATACCAAAACTTGATGCACTTTAAAAACTTCCAAAACCACATTTCAAACTATACACAACTCTTTATACAAAGCCTCAAAGGCTCACACACTTTACTTACAATATTCACAATCACCAAAATTGTACCAAAATAGTGATATAACACCAAAGTCTCGGGTATACTACCCCAAAGGTTACATGTACATAATGCAACCCAAAACAACTCCTTCCCAAAATAGCTTACCAACTCGACGTCCTCCCCGAGCTCAACGTGACCTAGCCCCTAGCTCGCCTTTATCTAAGGAAAACAAATAAACAAGAAACGGGGTGAGATAAATCTCAGTAAGTTACTAATATGCAACTACATGGCATGTTATACATAATAACTTTAAATGAGCATTCTCAATAACTAATCACATAGCACATAACATAAGAGGCGAAGGCAACTCATAACACAGCACATTAGACCAAAATAAACACATTACAACGGATACTGAGCCAAGGTTCAACCCGAAAGGATATAATAATTTGAGCAGTATCAACAGAGCAACATTAAAAAGCCGACTCAGGGGTTCCGGAACCAAACAACCACAAGAACAACGGTGGGAAAATAACACAAAGTCATAACCCTAAAACGTGTAGCTATAATACTCACACAAGGGAGCTAGCTCATCCCAACCACACAATCAGGAAGGGGAAAAAGGGGTTACCAGTGAAGAACATTATAATGAACTTGGCTCGGGTGCCATGATAATATTCATCACTGCCCGACTCAACTAAGTAAGACTAGCTGGACTTTTAACTATTGCACAATCAGTGTATGATTCTGTAGACACCCCGCCTTGGACCGCTCACCCCGATTGCACACTTGATTTTGTGTTTCTCCCTCTTCTATGTTTTTTCTGTTAGTTTCTGTTACTTTGGTTAAGTTCTAGACGGGCTCCGTTAAGTCCAGGGACTAAACTGAATAACAGTTCTAACTTTCTAGTCCATTCTGTCAGATTTTGACTTTCAGAGTCGCGCGCCTCCGCCCCTTGAGGCCAGACGCGCGCGCCTTCCGCCGCCTAGGTGGGATGCGCGCACTTCTGGGGCGAGTCAGTTACAGATTCTGCCCAAGAATCTCTCCCTTGCTCATTATACATGATTTTTCCCGGGAAAGATTTCTTGGAGACTCCGTTTGGCTCCAAAAACAGTCACTTTTCAACTATAAAAACCCCTCCAATCCATCATTGGAGGAGGACTGGGAAAATCATTACTCTCAAACCTTTTGACTCACTTCTCTCATAGACTTTTCTTGGGACTTCTTCAACAAAGCATTCAATCTCTTCTTCAAGGCTTCACAAGAGATTCTTTTTGAAGGATACTATAGGTAAAGGTCTTAAACACTTCTCCTCTCCTTCTTCTTCTTCTTCTTCTTCTTCTTCTTCTTCTTCTTCTTCTTCTTCTTCTTCTTCTTCAAATCAAATGTGCAATCACCCAAAACCATTTGGGACATGACACCAACGGTCCTTTCATTACATTGAATTGGCCTAGGAGTCATCTCCCTACATTCCAAACTCTAAAACCCCTTTTTATCATCATTTTAAAAGGAAGAACACATTTATCTTAAAAAGTGAATTATGAACAAACAAGACCGACTTTGCTCGGGCAAAATGGGTGTTTAAGTACTTCCCAATTCGTAACCTAACCCCGAACCCCTCATCCCAAAGAATCTCTGTTTTCGTAAATCAAACTTAGGCTCATAAACATTAGGTTTTCTTACGTTCCTAAAAAACGTGGGTGGCGACTCTAAAACATCAATTAGACATCCTAGGATAGTCCACTCGCTCTAGCCAAGCCATGGCCTCCCCCCGGGGTATCTACAGTGGCGACTCTGCTGGGGATTCTTGAGGGTTAAACTTGTGTTTCTGTTCATAATTCACTTTTCTGGGCATTCTGGAAATTGACATGGGAAGCGCGCGCCTCGGACCTTCATGGTCTAAAGCGCGCGCGTCCCGCGTCAAGTTCTAGAATCGCCCGCCTTCCATGTGTTCTTCCTATTCTTCCTATTATTTCGTGCTAACAAACATTGCAGGGGTTCCATCACACAATCAGGACCAGGGCAATCCCCTGAGTCCATTAGTTTTTTATGATCTGACAGGTGAACCCAGAAGCGGGCGCCTCCCAGATACTACGCGCTAGGCGCGCGCTTCCCACAACACCAGCCCGAGGCGCGCGCTTCTGGGCCAATTTCCAGGGCAAGAACTGGTTTCAGTGACTGAACAGAACAGTGGGGTGTGGGCACAGTTGCCTGCATCAGAACAGAATTGAACCCTTGGACTGTTTATTTTTTATGTTTTTATTTACCGGTCACACGGGTGATTCGGGAGTTGTAATTTATGTGTTTATGTGTTCTTATCTTTTCTTTTCAAAAAAAAAAATTGTCACGTGATAGACCTCACACTATGTGCACATTACTCCTATAAACTGCATTCCGTTTCAGTTCAGCATACATAAACGGACAGTTCACTTTTCGGCGAGTTTTTTCAAAATTTCGAAGAGCCCTCCAAATTCTGAACCAAATTTTCATGGAGAAATCACCCCAAAACACTTTCTTGTTGTTCTAGGTGCGATTCTATCATAGAAACGATGGCGGATCGTCGACAGTCTCCTCCATTCGAGATGCCACAGGGCGAGGAGCCCGAGGTTGGAATTGAGGCGATGGACCCGAGTTTTCTCACGTATCAGCCGCATACCCATATCTCCCACTTTGTTACAGCGGGATTGGTAAGAATTTTTCATTCTCTTTGTGATTTTCGCACTTTTGGGGCTGCTCTGTTTCACCTGTATTTTTTTGCTGCAACTTCTTTCGTTGATTGTCGCTGTTGACTTACTGCAAGAAACATGTTCGGATACCCCTTTTCATACCCACACACTTGTATGCATGTTGAAGTTTCTGTTTCGGGTTTGTCCGTTTTCTAGCCGTTATGCTGACGAAATTTTCGTTGTTTCTTGTTTCTTTTCAGGAGTGGAGCCGCCTGTCGGAGATTCGAGGTGGAGCTCATGGCCCGGTCACCATATGGAGTAAGCTGCACGAGAATGTCAGGGCTCGGGTTCAGGCCACCCATTTTGGCCTCTTTATTACCAGTCTACCGGCGTTGAAGAATGATCTGGATGTTATTCAGGCTCTGAGAGAGAGATGGTGGGACACCACTCATACTTTCCATCTGCCTATGGGGGAGGTCACGATGATGCCCACTGATTTCACGGCATTGAATGGTCTACCGTTTGCGGGGGAGCCTGTTCCTTGTGTTTTGAGAGGGACCCTTCGGACTGCTGACGAGTTGTTGGCCCTGGTTGACTGCGGCTTCCCGGTGAAGAACTACCGAGTCACTTGGGGGAGCATCCGTCGGTATTTTAGTATTCTTGCAGCCGAACCTTTGGGTGTCACTGCTGAGCGGGTCGATGTTGTGGCCCGTTGTTTTATATGGTACCTGTTGTCCCATACTCTGTTTGCCAGTGGAGGGTCATCAGCTTCCTTGGCTTTGCTTGACTTGTTGGTAGACTTGGACCAGGCCGGTCATTATAACTGGGGTGCAGCAGGCTTGGCTGCTTGTTATCATGGTATGGATCTGACCAGCCGCTCGACCACTAGCTCGGTCACGGGTTTCAGCCTGTTATGGGATGTATACTGCTTTCCCTTTTCTTTTCGGCCTTCTTGTCATTGCTCTACTGTATCTCTGAACTGTCATTTAATTCTGCTCTTGCCTCTGTTTTGCAGCTATGGGCCTTTGATGTCTTGGAGCTGAGGGAGTTCAAGATTAACAGAGAGGGTCAGCCCCAGTATCCAGACTGTGTGAGGTGGTCATATAGGGAGAGGAACGTGAGGACTGGAACTGTTCCCATCAGCCTGCTTTCAGCTCGACGCCACTTGGATTCTTTGAGGCCAGAGGCCGTCGCCTCTTCTTTGTTTCCGTGGAGAGCTATCTATGCCTTTATTGAGCACACCCTGATTCCCACTCGCGCGAGGCTTCTGATGAGATCAGTGGAGTGTATGGCGATGTATCTTGGAGAGAGAGTGTTTTGGCAGCATGGTGGTCAGGTGACGGACTTCCACCACCCTCCTAGGCCAGCGGTTCCTGATGTTCCTCCTTTCTATCCTCGTAATTGGAGGGCTCTTTCAGAGGCAGACCGGGCAGTCTACCTTGCGGGGGTTGATGCTGTCCCTTTCATTCATTTGGAACATGATTACGGTTTATTCCGGGAGTATAACCTCCAGCAGGGTTTCATGTTCACTGATCCGAGGGAGACACATGATGCTCCACAGACTTCGGCTCGATTTTATCCCACCGGTGCTGGATATTGCTTTGATCCCCCTTTGCCTCCTTCATATTATACTTACTCCAACTTTGGGGTGTATAAGGAGCAGAGGGAGATTGTTCCCGAGGACATGTCGCCGGAGAGAGAGCCTCCTGTTCAGGCTGCTGTGGTATGTTTTCCTGTCTGTCTTTGCATTTCTCAGTTCCAGTTTCGCTTCTCTGTTATTTGTATTGATGCAACTTCCCTTTTCTGTTCTTTGTTGCAACAGGTACCTGTAGCTGCTTATAGGCACTTGGGCTGACAGAACAAAGGGATGAGAAGGAGACTCCGTCTGCTGGAGGAGAGGGTGCTAGGGATGTGCAGGGATATTGCTGCCATGACTAGAGATGCTGCTGGTGCTGTCTCTGGTGCTGCGAGAAGAGCTGCCCGAGGTGCTCGGGGCATGGGACGAGGCTGCAGGGATGCTGCACTAGACATTGATGAGGCTGTCTCTTCGGCGAGGCAGTCACTGAGCAGGAGTCTGAGCCGAGGAGGTAGCCATAGTAGGAGTCTGAGCCGAGGAGGTAGCCAGAGCCGGGGTGGTGCTAGTTTATCAGGGAGAGCTGTCAAGAGGACCCGGCATGATGTTGTGGTTGAGACATCTGAGGAGGAAGAATCCGTTAATGATGATGATGATGATGATAACGAGGAGACTGAGAGCGGCAGTGGGGGTGGACACGGTGCTGCCGATGATGATGATTCTGAGTAGCCTTTTGGGGAGGACGAGAGATTGAAAACATTTTTTATTTACCTGTAATAAACATTTAGCATGTATTTACAATCCTAGCTATTTACTACGCCTTTTAGTTATCTGTCTAGACTCGTTCCTAAGTGTCGACTCTTTACAAATGTGTGCCCAAATGTGTTCATCATGGTTGCTTGAACTCCTTTTCTGTGCTGGGATCTGATTTCTTGCAGGTTGAAGGCGTTTGAACGTGCCTGGGCTTCTTTCTTGAACTGACAAGGGCATGTTCTATTTCTGTCTGCTGTCAAACGCGCGCGCGTCGGGCTTTGGTCGCGGGGGGCGCGCGCATCTGGAATCACTTGTCGGAGGCGCGCGCTTCTGGCTTGCTGAATTCCAGCCCCTTTCTTTTCTGAGCAGGGTACTCCAACAGCTATAAATTCAAATCATTTTCGATCAGGATGATCACACAGCAATACTCTGCATCCTTTTCTTTACCCTATACCTCAAAATTCTTGTAGCGATGGCCCCGATGACCTTTACTTTTGAAGTCAAGGTTTCCGTCCCCGAAGGTGATAAGTCCGTCCCCATTGCTCCAATTGTGAAGACGCGTCCTAGCGTTTTTGATCGTTTGGGAAGACCAAATGAGGATGTTGTTGCCGCGGATTCTGTGAAGCCGGTGGTCCACGTGAGGGATTATAGTCCTCGTTATTTGCCTAAGAAGAGGAAAGGAAAGGGGAATTCTTCTCATGTGTGGAAGCGTCCTGTGGTTGTTCCGGTCAAATCTCCTTCTAGCAAGGGCAAGGAGAAGGTTGTTGATGAAGCTCTGTCTTGTCCGAGTGTCTTTTCTCGTCTTGGTGGTCTCGAGAATGCTCCGCCTCCCTCCAAAAAGACTAAAGGCTGTCCCCAAAAGCGATGGGTTCCCAAACCGAAGAAAGATTAAATATTTCTTTGTACCCCATGAGATTGCAATTTGGAATAGACCACTTGTTAGGATTTTAATGTTTTAATGTCTTTTATTAGCTCAACATTTCCAGTGTAATGATGAAGATGATTTAGTGAATGAATAAAAATTGCATCTCGTTAATTTGAAATGATTTGGGTATTTGTTTATGTTTTAGACCGCACCCGAAGGTTGCCTACGTTCCTCCAGTGTAGAGGCTCAGGTCTCCGTAGTTCAAACAAACGAAGACCATTTTTTTTTGTGCTGTTTTTTGCCTAGACCGCCCTTTCGGGTTTTCAATCTAGCGGGCTTCTTTTTTAAACATGCTCTAATTTTTGCCTAGGGGTTTTCAACCTAGCGAGCTTTTTTTTTTTTTTTTTTCTTTTTATGGTCTTCGTTTATTAGACGTAAAACCTCTTCAATTTGTCGAGGTTGACTTCCTTTGGCAGTAGATCTCCGTCTAAGTCCACGAGTCGGACTGCACCACTGCTTAGTATCTTCTTGACTACGTACGGACCAATCCATTGGGGTCCCCATTTTCCAAGGGGGTTCATGGCATTAGGAGGGTGTTGTCTCAGGACCAAATCTCCCACACTGATGTTTCGGGGCTTCACCTTTTTGTTGAAAGCCTAGCCATTCTTTGTTGATAGGCCCTCGTACGTTCGATCGCTCTTAACCTTCTCTCATCGAGTAGGGCTAGCTGTTCATATCGAATTTGCATCCAATCGACTTCATTGACTTGGTTCTCGAGGAGGACCCGCAGGGACGGAACTTCGAGCTCTATTGGTAGCACAGCTTCGGAACCATATACCAGTGCATAAGGAGTTTCTCCAGTCGCTGTCCGTATTGACGTGCGGTAGCCCCATAATGCTAGAGGTAACTTTTCGGGCCAATCCCTTCCAGTGGAGGCCTTTTTCTTCACAATGGTCTCGATTGTCTTATTGGCTGCCTCGACCGTGCCGTTTGCTTGAGGGGGGTATGGAGATGACTTGTGTTTAGTAATCTTGTATTCTACCAGGAGTGCGTCCATCTCCTTCTCGAAGTGAGATCCGTTGTCTGAGATGATCTCATGAGGAACGCCGTACCGGCCCATGATGTGGGTTTTCACGAATTCGGCCACTTTCTTGGCGTTGAGAACTCGGTAAGCCTGTGCTTCGACCCATTTTGAAAAATAGTCCACGGCTACTAGGACGAAAGATTGCCCGTTGCTTCCAGTAGGGTGAACTTTGCCGATGATGTCTATGCCCCAACAAGAGAAAGGCCAAGGCGTGGTCATATTGTAAAGCTGTGAGGGTGGAGCGTGCTGTAGATTGGCATGGAATTGGCATTTGGCGCACCTCTTGACTTTCTCGATGCAGTCCCTTTCCATGGTACTCCAATAATAACCCATGCGGAGTATCTTCTTGGCCAACATAAACCCATTCATGTGAGGCCCACATTCACCTTCGTGGATCTAATGCATTATTTCTTGAGCTTCGATCTCATTTGCACATAGGAGATTGATTCCCTCGTGATGCCTTTTGTAGACTCTGTCCTCAATCAGTACATATCGGGAGGCTAGTCTTTGCAATGCCATTTGAGACTTCTTATTGCTGTTCTCGGGAAAGTACCATCCTTGAGGAAATTTATGATATCTGCGTACCACGGGGAGTTTGCTTGGACCTCGTTGATCTCAATACTCATGCAGCATGCCGGACTGTTTCGTCGGGAAATTTTAAAGAGCTTCACCATTTTACCCTCAGGTATTTCGACCAGTGAAGCGATGGTGGCTAGTGCATCAGCAAAACGGTTCTTGTCCCTTGGCAGGTAATTGAAGGTGATTTCTTGAAATTGTTCAACCAACTCCTCGAGATGTTGACCATACCGTTGCAGAGTCGAGTCTTGAATCTTCCATTTTCCAGATGTCTGATTGATGATGAGCAAGGAATCACCGAATACTTCTAAACTTGTAACATTTCTCTCGAGGGCTGCTTCGAGCTCCGCTATGCAAGCTTCGTACTCAGCGGTGTTGTTAGTGGCTTCAAATTCGAGGCGGATGGCGATTGGAGTGTACATGTCCTTTGGATCAACAAGTAACATCCCTATGCCATATCCATGCTTATTGGCTGCGCCATCGAAAAAAAGTTGCCACTTATTTTCCTCTGTTGTAGCGAAAATTAAATGCTCGTCGGGGAACTGTACATCTTCCCCCTTCACTTCGTCACACGGAAATTCAGCAAGCTGATCACTGAACACTTTCCCCCTGATGGATTTGAGTGTAACGTAAGTGATATCGTAGCCGGCGAGCATGAAATACCATTTGGCTATTCTTGTTGACATGAAAGGCTTCTCAAAGATGTAGCGGAGCGGGTCCACTTTTGCCACTAACTTGATTGGGAAGGCCTCCATGTAATGCTTGAGCTTTTGAGTAACCCAAACCAATGCAGCACAAGACTTCTCTAAGACAGAGTAGTTCTTTTCAGCTCCTTGAAACCGTCGGCTGACAAAGTAGATGGCATTTTCTTTTGTGGAGTCTCGCTGTTCTTGTGCTAACATAGCCGCTAGGGCTTCATCATTGAAAGTGAGATAGAGCAAGAGAGGCTTCTCTTCGTGTGGTGGAACCAAAACTGGAGGGCATGTCAAGTAATGCTTCACTTGGTCGAAGGCTTCTTGGCACGCATCGGTCCATTCTAGAGCCACATTCTTTTTTAGTAGCTTGAAGATTGGCTCACACATGGAATTGAGTTGGTGCACAAACCGACTGATGTATTGAAGTCTGCCCATGAAACCTTTGATTTTTTTCTGCGTCCTTGGGGGAGGCATGTCAATGATTGCCTTGATCTTGGAGGGATCGGCTTCAATTCCTCTTTCAGTGACCATGTAACCAAGAACCTTTCCTCTGATGACCCCAAAAGTGCACTTTGCGGGATTGAGTCTCATCTTGTGTTGTCGAAGCCTTTCAAAGAATTTGCGAAGATCGATCAAATGTTGACCATTGGTTCCCTTCGAATGGATGATCATATCGTCTACATAGACCTCGATCTCTTTATGAATCATATCGTGGAATAGATCCGTAACAGCCCTCTGGTAGGTAGCCCCAGCGTTCCTTAGTCCGAACGGCATGACTGTGTAGCAGAAGGTCCCCCACGGAGTTGTAAAAGCTGTCTTATGTTGATCCTCTTCGGACATGAGAATCTGATTGTAACCGGCAAAACCGTCCATAATTGAGCGGACTTCATAGTTGGTAGTTGAATCGACGAGCATGTTGATGTTTGGTAGTGGAAAATCATCTTTCGGGGAAGCTTTGTTCAAATCCCGGAAGTCCACACAAACTCGAACCTTGCCGTTTGCCTTTCTGACTGTCACAATGTTGGCTAGCCAAGTCGGATACTCAATGACTTTGATGAAACCCACACTGAGGAGCTTTTCAATCTCTTCTTTGACTTGTAGAGACCATTCTGGCTTGATCTTTCTGAGCTTCTGCTTTACTGGCTTGGCGTCCTCTCTGATCGGAATTCTGTGCTCTGCGACCTTTCTGTCCAAACCCGGCATGTCTTTGTACGACCATGCGAATACATCCACGAACTCTTTGAGCAGTGCAGTCAATCTGTCTTTGTCTTCCCCCTTGAAGAAGCTGCCAATCTTCGTTTCTTTCGGCTCTTCGTCGGTACCCAGATTAACAGTATGCAATTCTCCATCAGCCCCTGGACCATTTTCACCACGACAACGAACCTGTTGAGCTAGTTCATTTAGGTATGTTATGTTTTCGTGGTCTATTTCATCATAATTTGAATCGTTATTAACTTGTTCATTAAGTTCGTTATTAGTTAATTCATCATTTATGATGTTTGCAATCTCGGGGTACTCAGAAATATCGAATTTTTCATTAGCAAAGAAAGGAAACACATGCTCGGCTATTGCCTCCATATCCTCTTGGGTGAGGGCATTGGAAACACTCTCGGACTCGAAAGTAAGTGTGAGCCGCTCTTCCTTTGTTGCTGTGCGGGGTATGCAACCCATTTCTCGGATCAAGAAATCCTCGGATACTAAAGGCCCCTTCGTTGAATACCAGTTGTTGATGGGCTCGGAGCTTCGCTGAATCTCGCTAATAGATGGGCTCTCCATTTCTGTGTTGTCGGAGATGGCGTTGACTTGATAATCGTCCATGATGGCAAATTCTTCGAACATGGAGGCTAGATCGGATAGTTCTTCCCCCACGGTAACCTCTATCTCGGACTCTATAGTCACTTTCTTGCCCCAGCACTCTCGGGGTGACATTGGAGTAGGTTCTCTTTCTTGTGCCGGTATTTCACAATCGGTGAAGATCTCGAGACCGGGCTTTCTGACGCCCTTGTTGTTAACCCATGGTTCGGGAAAGATCATGTACGGAACAGCCTCCCCTTGGCGAACAAAATAACCGTTTAGTGTGTTGCGGTAGGGTTTCAAGTCAGGGATTTTGTTGGGTATGCTTATCACTTAACCCTCCTACATTTGTTAGAATTGATTGATACCATCACCTATGAGTATTTTTATGGACTTTAGGACCTCATGTAAAGAATTTTATAACTTCAATTTTTAGCCAAGTCCTTTTTATAGTATAGGCTTAGATGATAGGACTTGAAGCTTTAAAGATCGAAGATTTCCTAAGCAGGATTCATTTAACTACGCAGGATGTCCTCTGCGCAGGTCACCACTGCGCATAGATACCTTGCGCAGCCCTTGACCCTGCTCAGTTTTAAATATCTCATTCCCCAAACTCTCAAGAGATCTTTTTGTGACCAAGCATGGTGCGCATGCTACTCATGCGCTGAATCCATGCGCGCCGGCAATGCGCATGCCTTTGTGCGCGGACACAACCTTGGTCAAGTTCCTCATCTCCTGATCTCACATTCTAGAAGCTTGGCAAGCGTCAAGACAAGCTATGCCTTTTGGATTGAGTAAGAGTGCTGAGGTGTGCACAAACGACAAAATAAGCACACTCAGCAAAATCATTGGTGGAGACGCGCTTAAAAGAAATATTTCAAATGAAGAACAGCTGTCAACCTTCTAGAAGAAGCTCTTGAATTTGGTCTTCATGGTCAGTCTCCAACGGCTCTAAATCACTTGCGCACCAATCATATTGTGCCATGTCACCATCTTTGATCAGAGCCCCAACGGCTATAAAGGACAGCTGCGCGCCAATCACTTTGTGCCAGCTCATTGTCCTTGCTCAGAGCTCCAACGGCTATATTCTAGCTCTCAGCTATAAATAGCCTGCTCATCTTCATTTCCAAGCTGCCCTTTTTCGGCCCATTAATCGGCCCTTTGATCAAGCCCCTTTTGTTGGCCACTATGTTTCAGAGCTCGAGTTTCATGCTTCACTGAGAAACCTTAAAGATCTGAAGACTGCTGCTTAGTATTTCCAGATTCTTTAGAACAGCCTTAAAGATCTTCAAACCTTCAAAACTCCTGCTCATATCACAAAGCCTATATCACCAGAATTCTTGGTGCTCTTCATCTTTCATATTCATAAAGCCCAGAATTTCTGTCACACACACACCTCTTGAAGCTTTGATCATTTTGATCTAACTTCTTAAGATACACCGGTTTAGTCTAGGATTTGTTCTTCATAGATAATAGATCTTGAGTTAGTATTGAGCTCAAATGTTGTAATTTGTAATATTCTCTCATATAATAAGATCTCCATTAGAAATCCAAGACTAACCATCTTGGTAGAGGATGTAGATCTTTCATCGATCGAACCTCTCCAAATAGCGTGTTCATTATATCTACTGCATATTTCCTGCTTAACTATTTATGAACTGCTTTGTTTGATCTTTCAGATTGCTACACTTTGATGTTGTAATTGTTATTGCTCATTTGCCTTAGAATCCTTTTTGCGCCACTCTTTAGCCTCATACTTAGCGCGTGCGTTTTTATCTCTGCGCAGTATACCCTGCGCAGAGCTGCTTTCAATTTCCGCTGTGCATTTCACACTCTTACTGCGCGCTATACTTAGCCAAAATAAGAGTTGTGCGCATTTGCCATTGAATTGCAAAAGGGTTTGAAAAAAAATTTAAAACGCTATTCACCCCCCCCCCCCCGCTCTAGCGATTTTCACACCCTTGTTGCCCTTTAGGGACCAGCAAGTGGTATCAGAGCAAACACCTTCATAAAACTTGTTTTGTTTTTCAAGCTTAACAGCTTGGGTGCCGATTCAAGATGGCTTCAAAATCTAGGGCAATGGCTAACTTTTCACATGTTCCTGCGCCTGCTCAAACCTCAGATCAAATTCAGAAAGTTCTCCAAACTTGGTGGATCCTTAAGCAAACCTCCTATTCCCTCTCATAGAGACTCAAAGAAAGATGACTTGGTCTGTTATAACTGCAGAACGCCAGGACATTTCGTTTCAAAATGCCTACTCCAATTTGAGTACGAGGAAAAGCAACCCTGCGCTGGTTGCTGAAGAGAACTGCGCAGAAAAGAAGCCAAGGACTCAGAGACTTGACACTGAAGACAACGATGCTGACTCTGAGGATGGATTGCTCTGCTTAGTGGCGAATGCTGACGATTCAAAAGTTGTTTCTGAAATGGAACCTGAGCATGTGCCAAGGACAATCAAAGAAAGATCCCTTCATTCTAGTGGAAATGGGACACCTTCACCAAGCAGACAGAATGACAAGCACCTATCTGCCAGAGCTAACCTGACAGAAGCTGCGTCATCACTACCTCCGCAGCCGCGCAAGGAATCTCTTAAAGTGTTTGTTGATCTTAAATGATAACTCTGCTGTAAAGCGCAAGTCAATGTTTCAACAAGCATAAAAGATCTACTTCACTGTGTACTCTCAAGCTCAGTTGGTTTCAACAGTGGATTCTAGACACTACTGAAGATGTCAAGGAAGAGATCACTCAGTAATATATGGTAACAACAAAGGGCACATAATTGGATTTGGACTAATCATAAAAGACAGTCTCAAGCAACCTGCTCTCCATATCAATTATGCGATAAAGGTCTGGAATGCCATATCACTTCAACGCACTGTTACATCAAAAATGGCGTTTCTGGACTAACTTTTCTCACAAGGACTCGTAAGACCAATTTTTATATTATTGATCTTACCGCTATAATTTCTATTTACTAATCCTTGTTTTGTAGCAATGAGCTTAAGTGAAAGCAGCTAGCAATGGTATAAGCACCATGCCAACTTAGTAAGCAGCCTGAGCAGTTTTCCTCCAGCAAGATTTCTCCAATATCAAAATGCTTACATCCGCTTCACCTCATATGTTTGGACCGCTCTCTACCGCGAAGCTTTGGACCAACCTGTGGTATCTCTATGATATCCTGGCTGCTCTCCTTCTAAATCTCCAAACATAGAAAACATCAATAGAGTTCGATACTTCAACGGAACATAATTTATGACCAACGATGTCGTTCAATATTGTGAGAAACTACAAGAACCAACAAATGGTATTCTTCATAATTTCTCTACTGCTGGAGTTCCGCAACAAAATGGCATTGTGGAAATAATCACTCGTTGATTGAGGATGGATAGACAATGATAGTAGAAGCAGTACTTCTAAATGTATTTCTGGGAAGAAGCTGTCAACGGTGAATGCTTTACTCAGAATATGATCCCTCATCAACAAAGCCTACATCAATACTCCATACGATCTATGGAGAGAGAGAAAGCGCCCAACATTTATTTCTTCAAGCTCTTTGGCTGCAAACGCTATAGAGGTAAATTCGACGCCAAATTAGATGAAGGTATTCTCGTTGGGTATGCCAATCATTCTATAAGCTTTTCAAGATCATAATAAGATAAATCTCTCGTTATTTTAGTATCTGTACATGTTACTTTTTTATGAGCATTCTCTCCTTGAGCCACATTTGGCTCCAAATGATTCTGATGCCTCTGCTGAGCTTTTTAGATAGGTGCGCAGTAATTCTATTCCTGCGCAGAATATAGATCAAGCAAATTCAGAATCAGTCCATCTCATGCGCATGCACCAAATGCTGCGCCTGAAGTTACAACTTCTGATGCGCAAACACCTCCTCTTGCGCATGACGTTCCTCCACTTCAGCAAATCACCTTTAATGATCGTGATGCTGAAGCAAATGAAATACCCATTGGTCTTCGTATTCCTATCACTTATATGTAGGGGTTCGCACATCGAGAGCATCAAACTTTGCGGTGTAGCATTCGTTTATCTCTCATGTCGGATCAAAGAAGATTAGTAGAGTGCTCCATGTTTTAAGTTGGATCGATGCTATGCAAGAAGTGCAAGAAAAGCTCATCCAATATTAAGCGCATCAATGGGTGTTCGGAAACAAGATGGATAAGAATGGAAGCATCACAGAATCAAAGCAAGAAAGCTTTGTATGGACTTAAGCAAGTCCCAAGAGCATGGTACGATACCCTTTCAAAATTCCTACTAGAAAAAGGCTTCAAGCGTGGTAAAATCGATACAACTCTTTTTATTACCAAGTATAATGATCATTATTTACTCGTTCAAATTTATGTCAATGATATTATATGTGGTTCTACTAATGAGTCACTTTGCAAGCGCTTTGAAAAGCTAATGAAAAGCAAGTTTGAGGTGAGCATGATGGGAGAAATCACCTTCTTCCTCGGGCTTAAAATCAATCAATTGAGTGATGGCATCTTCGCAAATCAAGCCAAGTACACAAGGGACTTAATCAAGAAGTTTGGACTTGAGTGCTAAAGCATACGACACTCCAATGGCCACCAGCAACAAATTTAACAGACTTAAAAGGTAAAGTTGATCAGACTATATCAAGGTATGATTAACTCTCCTTTATCTTCTGCTAGTTGGCCAAGATATTATGTTGACTGGATCTGTGCGCACTATCATGCTAATTCTTCTGAAGCACACATAATTGCTTTAAAATGTATTAGATATATTTTTGGCTCTGTTAACCTTGGACTTTGGTACACCAAAGATTCGAACTTTAAACTTGTAGGTTATTCAGATGCGGACTACGCAGCGTGCACAATTGACAGGAAGAGCACAAGTGGAACTTGTCATTTCCTTGGAAATCAACTTGTTGCATGGGCAAGCAAGAAGCAAGCTGCTGTGTCCATCTCCACTACTGAAGCAGAACATATTGTTGCTGAAAGCTGCTGCTGCCAAATCTTATGGATGAAGCAACAACCTGTGGACTATGGGATTCATGAAGAGAATTATCCAATTCTCTGCGATAATATGTCCACCATAGCAGTTTCCAATCCTGCCAAGCACTATTACCAAGATCATCAACATCTAATATCATCTCCTCAAGAATTAACAAGTGATCTCTTGAAAGGAGAAATGGGTATGCTTAATCTTAGCTAACTTGTCCATATGATTTATTGATACTAATGTATTTGCTTGATAAGTGTGCAAAATAGGTTAAGTTTCATGCGCCCTGCGCAACACCTACGCAAACATATGTCTGCGCATGAAACAACAGTTCTGAGATTTATAGAATCTCTGCGCTATCAATGCGCTGCGCATGACTAACCATGCGCAAATCATCGTGGATCGCAGGTAAGTGCTCTATTCATTAGATTTTGCACACAGGTCCTCGACTGAAAAGTCAACACTGAGTCACAAGGGTACTTGTGTAATTCAAATTTTCCCGCGCTTTTATTTTTGAATTTTCTTGGGAAATTACATTTTTACCCCTGCGCATGTCCCATTGTCATTTAATGCAAACTGCAATTCATGACAGCGCACCTTGCGAATGTCTGCTCACCATTTAATGAGGAAGGTGATGCGACAGCCGTCAGCCTCTTTTCGCTGACACACGCGCGCGCAAAGACTGCGCACGCGCGCCCCCCATTCGGCCACGTCACCCTGCTAACGTGCGCCCGTCCTTTCACTGACTCACCATTTATGAGGAAGTCGACTTGAAGTGACCGGCTTAGAACTTCACACGCACACGCGCGCATAGGCCTGCGCACGCGCGTTCCCTTTTGTGACACGTGGTATCACTATCCTGCGCCACTGCACATTTTCTCAGACTTTTCTTAGCTATCGTGCGCCTAACATCTCCTTCTCTACTTAAACCGTTTCTCTCTCTACTTCTCTCTTCCCTCTAAATTCTCTCTCACTCTCTTTCTAAACTCTGTTCTAAACCCTCATTTCTCATCTCCTGTTCTTTATCTTCAACCTCAACCTTTCTTCTCTCAAAACCATTTCAATGGCGCCTAAGAAAACCAAAACTCAACCCGAAATCATCATCTCCGACTCTTCTTCGCACTCCAATCCTGGGAACTCTCACGAAGAAGAAGTAGAACGACAATCAAGGCATCCAACCGTCAAAGACATGGTATGTTTCACTATAACTCCTTATTTTTCCGCCATTGTTGTTCTTGGAGGTCTCAAGACTCCCTTTTTCGATTTCTCCCTTATTTGTTGATCATTTTTGAAATCGATCATTGTGTTGTATTCGTATTTGCCTGATCTATTCTTTCATGTAGTTTATTTCATGATCAATGGTCGTTACATATGTTCTTCGTCAATTTCTGTGCTCCGTAACTTCCTTGGCAGACGAACCGTTTTTCTGAATTTCTGGGTTTGTTTTAATGTCGTTGACCATACTTTTTACATGGTTGACTTCGTCCTGTTCATTCCGTCATTTCGATGTATTTTTTGTTGAATTTTGTCCAATTTTGTTTTTCGGTGTTCTTGGGTGTTCTTCATATTCTTAAATATTCTTTCTTATTTTTTTATATATATTTTATTTGGTCTATTGTTATATCCCCAAGTATTTGTGTTCTGCGCATAGTTTCCTGCGCATGACTTTCTGCGCATATAGTTGTATCTATTTCTCTGCTCACACTTCTTTACTAGTATTTATTTTCTATGCGCACGATCCCTCTCTGCGTATGCATTCTTATTTTATGCGCACACTCTTCCTATTTTCTGCGCACAAACATTTTTGCTTATCATGGAACTTGTGCCAAGGTATATCTGCATTACTTGCAAATGCGCACAGCTCTATAAGCAATAGGTTGTCTAATTCTATCTATTGTTTTACGCAGGGACACGTTTACTTCATACCGGGTTGGGAACTTATTCAGGCAGATCTCTCTTTAGATGCAATTGGTCGTCGTCTGCTTCACCTTCTCAGCTCCTCCGGCATTCTTCCTTTATTCACTCTTGATCAATCCTTCATAGTGCCTACACTGGTAGATGAATTCTTCAAGACAGCAAGAGTTGTTCCGGCACAACTTGAAGGCAAGCCAACGGAAATGATCATGGCCACTGTACAGAGCAGTGATGTAGTGGTTCACCCCAACCACATTCGCAGCCTCCTAAACTTCAACGTTGATAGTTCTTCAGTCAACTATGATGAGGTTCACCAAAATGCTCTTGCACAGAAGCCCATTGGCATTCCTTCTCTTAACAAGAAGTGGCCAATGTATAACAGAAAGGAATTTAGTGAGGTGATGTATCACCTGTGCACCCTAATTGGAGATTCCCTCAACTGCAAGAATGGAAATAATGGACATTTCATCTCAAAGCAGTGGGAATACTGCGCAGCCATCTTCAATGAAGATCAACTCGACTGGCCGCAGATTATCTTCAATGAGATTGTGAAGGGAATGACCAGCTATGACAAGAAGTTGAACGCAGGGAAGACCAAATACCGAACTCACTGCAGACTGCTAACCAAACTCTTATTGACTTATGGTGAACTGGCCACCTATGTTGAAGAAAAGTCAATCAAGAAGCAGTCTTGCGACGCAAAGTACTACTCCAGAGTACACCTCCAGAATTTGCGCAGTGAGATAGGTAACGCTGATTACTATGAAATCTGGCTGTCTGATTCCGCTCCCAACAAGGAACCTTGGATAGGCCCAATTCCTGTGGCCAAGTCCAAAAAGAGTACAGGAAGACCTCTACCTGATGCTGCGCAAGAGACCGCAGAAGATGCGTATAATCACAAGGGGAAGGGAATTGCTACGCCCAGTGGCAAAAAGTTCAAGGACGTTCCTTTGGTTCAATCCACCAAAGGGATTTCATTCAAAGAGGCAGATCCTACCAGAAATCCAGCTCCTGCTCCCTCAAAGCCAACCACAATGAAGCGCAAGGCTGATTTTCGTGGCGATTCAGATGATGCTGCAGTTGAGGGGGAGCAAATGCACAAAGCCTCTCAAGAAGCCATCCCCAGTGCTGATATCGCACATATCTCTTCTCGTCTCAAGCAGAAGGTGCGCAGCAGCGCAAAAGGATTGAAGAAGCACCGCACTAGTTCCGTAGCCTCTGACAGCAGTGATCCTTCTCCAGTTCAACCTTCATCTTCATCCCCTGAGACTCCTACTTCCTCTTCAGCTGAGCTGCGCCAGATCGTGCAAAGCTTGCATTTTGTTCAAGCGAATCAAGTCGCTACGCAGCTGCAGCTGAATCAACTCCTTACTGCTCAAACTGCTTTATTGTATCGTCTTGATATGTAGCGTTTGGAGATTGATACCATTAAGGGGGAGAAAGAGGCCAAGGAGGAAGCAAAGGCAAGGGAGGCAAAGGAAAGCACGGAGAGTGCTAAGGCAAGGGAGGCAAAGGAAAGCACGGAGAGTGCTAAGACGGAGGCAAAGGCAAGTTTATCTGAGCCTGCGCAAGAAAAAGCTCCTATCTCTTTGGATCAACTCATCCTGGACTCCCTGAGAACCAT
This sequence comes from Campanula takesimana, assembly GCA_026119855.1. Lineage (NCBI taxonomy): Eukaryota > Viridiplantae > Streptophyta > Magnoliopsida > Asterales > Campanulaceae > Campanula > Campanula takesimana. Next base: position 371,536 of record JAOWBW010000601.1, on the reverse strand, counting down.
CAGCGGCCAGCTCGAAAATGTCAGCGCACAACTAAAAAATGTGTGCACCCTTGGAGCGCTTGATGGTGGACTCAGGGACATACTGAAAAAGCTCAAGAAAACCCTCGCAGATGGGTTACATAGAGGATTTGATGATCTTCAAGCTCAGATGTAGGCTCAGATGGAGAAGATTGAACAAGGAGGCCCTGCGCATAATATTGAAGAAGTGCGTAGATGCATTGCTAAGTCCATGACAGATTTTTCTTCTGCCTTCAACGACAAAATGGACTACGCAATGCTAGACATTCAAGCCAGCGTCAACACTCAGCGCCTCCATACCGACACAAGACTAGAAGCTACGTAGACTGCCATCCTGACGGACAGCAGAGCAAAGTTCAGAGAGCTAGTGGATGACAATGCTGATATGCGCAGAGGAATGAACACTTATGTTGGTAAAGCTGTTGAGTTCCAGGACAAATTTCAAAACTTAAAGGTGGAACTCATGAACAAGTTCAACAGTCTTCAGGCGCGAAGCCCTGCAACGGATCATCATAGATTAGATCTCCTGTGTAACTATTTTGCTAGTTTTTTCTTTGATTTTTTTGATTCTCGTTGCGCAGTATGTTTTATGCGTTTTCATTTCGTGCCCTTTTGTTTTTATGCGCAGCTCTTTTGTTTTTCCTCTTTAAAGCTTGTACTCTGTAACAGTCAATCCTTCAAAGTTTTAATGAGAAGAATGCATCATTAAGCTTTCACAAAACCTTGTTCAATTCAAACCATTCGTTTGTGGAACATTGAATGCATTATTACTTAAACTCATGCGCATAATCTTTACTGTTCATGTTTTCTACGCATGATGTTTAAACATTCAGTTTAAACGCATACTTAAAACTTCATCTCACATTATTTGTATGCTCTGAATGATATTTCTATCTTTCATATCTTGTAAGTTTTTTAATCTTTTGGATAGATTAGAAATCAATAGCACTGGCTAGTGTGTGCATTGACTTGAGGCATGATTTACCATTCACATTTTTATGGACATGTTATTATCAAGTACAATGAATTGCCTTTGCTATAGTAGGTAATGGCATCAATCATTTAGGGGGAGATTGTTGGGTATGCTTATCACTTAACCCTCCTACATTTGTTAGAATTGATTGATACCATCACCTATGAGTATTTTTATGGACTTTAGGACCTCATATAAAGAAGTTTATAACTTCAATTTTTAGCCAAGTCCTTTTTATAGTATAGGCTTAGATGATAGGACTTGAAGCTTTAAAGATCGAAGATTTCCTAAGCAGGATTCATTTAACTACGCAGGATGTCCTCTGCGCAGGTCGCCACTGTGCATAGATACCTTGCGCAGCCCTTGACCCTGCTCAGTTTTCAAGATCTCATTCCCCAAACTCTCAAGATATCTTTTTGTGACCAAGCATGGTGCGCATGCTACTCATGCGCTGAATCCATGCGCGCCGGCAATGCGCATGCCTTTGTGCGCGGACACAACCTTGGTCAAGTTCCTCATCTCCTGATCTCACATTCTAGAAGCTTGGAAAGCGTCAAGACAAGCTATGATTTTTGGATTGAGTAAGAGTGCTGAGGTGTGCACAAACGACAAAATAAGCACACTCAGTAAAATCATTGGTGGAGACGCGCTTAAAAGAAATATTTCAAATGAAGAACAGCTGTCAACCTTCTAGAAGAAGCTCTTAAATTTGGTCTTCATGGTCAGTCTCCAACGGCTCTAAATCACTTGCGCACCAATCATATTGTGCCAGGTCATCATCTTTGATCAGAGCCCCAACGGCTATAAAGGACAGCTGCGCGCCAATCACTTTGTGCCAGCTCATTGTCCTTGCTCAGAGCTCCAACGGCTATATTCTAGCTCTCAGCTATAAATAGCCTGCTCATCTTCATTTCCAAGCTTCCCTTTTTCGGCCCATTCATCGTCCCTTTGATCAAGCCCCTTTTGTTGGCCACTATGCTTCAGAGCTCGAGTTTCATGCTTCACTGAGAAACCTTGAAGATCTGAAGACTGCTGCTTAGTATTTCCAGATTCTTTAGGACAGCCTTCAAGATCTTCAAACCTTCAAAACTCCTGCTCATATCACAAAGCCTATATCACCAGAATTCTTGGTGCTCTTCATCTTTCATATTCATAAAGCCCAGAATTTCTGTCACACACACACCTCTTGAAGCTTTGATCATTTTGATCTAACTTCTTCAGATACACCAGTTTAGTCTAGGATTTGTTCTTCATAGATAATAGATCTTGAGTTAGTATTGAGCTCAAATGTTGTAATTTGTAATACTCTCTCATATAATAAGATCTCCATTAGAAATCCAAGACTAACCATCTTGGTAGATGATGTAGATCTTTCATCGATCGAACCTCTCCAAATAGCGTGTTCATTATATCTACTGCATATTTCCTGCTTAACTATTTATGAACTACTTTGTTTGATCTTTCAGATTGCTACACTTTGATGTTGTAATTGTTATTGCTCATTTGCCTTAGAATCCTTTTTGCTCCATTATTTAGCCTCATACTTAGCGCGTGCGTTTTTATCTCTGCGCAGTATACCCTGCGCAGAGCTGTTTTAAATTTCCGCTGTGCATTTCACACTCTTACTGCGCGCTATAGTTAGCCAAAATAAGAGTTGTGCGCATTTTCCATTGAATTGCAAAAGGGTTTGAAAAGAATTTTAAAACGCTATTCACCCCCCTCCCCTCTAGCGATTTTCACACCCTTGTTGCCCTTTAGGGACCAACAGATTTCATATCGTCGACCTTCTTTGCGAGCTTGGGTCCTTTGATTCTTGACTGCTTGCTCGTACTTTAAGTCATCCTTGGTAGGCTCGTATCCCAGACCAAATTTTTTCTTGACAACAGGAACTTCCACGGGGTGTAATATCCCTTGTTGATGCTTCCCCAGGCCAAGATCGGGAAAATGATTCATGTTCCTCATCATGCGGAGGACTTTAGGATTACCGGGGGCCCATTGTCTGTTTCCCCTTCTTTGCCAATGGTGTTCACGCCGGAGAGAGTGGCATCTTCTATCCCGTGTTGGACTTGGTGAACGGGTTGTCCCCCATTTCTGTGGACGGTGACATTCTCGGACATGATAGTGACTATCTCGTCCCTATTTTTGATCTTGACATACTGATGGAGAGTGGAAGGTACCGCATTGGAACTGTGGATCCAAGGTCGGCCCAAAAGTAGGTTGAATGAAGCAGGGACATCAAGTACTTGGAATGGGACGGACATGATCATGCTTCCAAATTCGATATCAACTTCTAACATTCCCATGACTGTACGGGCAGTGCTGTCGTACCCTCTAATGACTTAGGCAGAGGGTCGTAAATCGGAGCTTTTGAGCCCCAGTATGCCCATGACTCGGCTAGGCATTAAGTTGAGTGCAGAACCACCGTCTACTAGAACCCTTGAGATGGGTCTCCCCCTTGCCTTTACTTTGAGGTAGATGGCTTCATTGTGTTCGGACCCAAATGGCGGGAGGTCCATGTCGGCGAAAGTGATGACATTGCTGAAGTGAATGTGACCTATCATTGCTGTGAGGTCCTCGGGAGTCGTGTCGGGAGAGACTGATGTGTCATCCAAGTTCTTGATGACGAGGTCTCGGTGTTTTTTGATGATGCAATAAGGTCCCAGATGTATACGTTGGCTTGCGTCTTCTTGAGTTGTGTTAACAAAGGATCTTCGGGTATGTCACGTGCTTGCGATCTTTGAGAAGAGGTGCTGGTTGCTGCAGTATTGGGAGGGATTGTGCTCGTTGTTACTCGGCCGCTGCGAGTGAGCACGTTCACGGTCCCTTGTAGCTTCTTCTTCCTATTCTCTAAGACTTCCCTCATAATCTCATTATAAGTCACAACATAACAAGAATTATCAAGTTTATTTATATCATCGGAGCCCTCATTCACAATTGGGATCGAATGAGTGGTTCCTTCAAACTCTCCTACCTCTATTACATTGAAGCCACCCTCATTAGGGATTATGAATTCCTTCTTGTCTATGAGGTCTTGGATGGTGTTGCGGATGGAGAAGCAATCCTCGGTGAGGTGGCCGGTGCATTGATGGTAGTCGCACCATTTGTGGTGGGCATGATTGGCACGGAGCGGTTGTGGTTGCTTATATCCTTGAAGAGGGGTGATTTGTCCCTTGGCCTTTAGAGCTTCGTAGGCCTCGGTGATGGTCATGCCGTTGAGAGGAGTGTAGACGCGGTCGTTTTGGAACCGCTTGCCTTGTGGTGGAGGAACCTTCTTGTAATTCCCCTTGTTAGTAGTAACGGCATTGACAGAAGCCTCTTTGTTTGAATTAGAGGCGGCCTTGTATCGGTAGGTAGGAGTGGTCTTTTTAATCTCCTTGAGCAAGTCATCCATGCGTACCCCCGCCTCATACATTTGGGAGAAGTCGGAGTAGCAAGCCCTACTTAGGTGGGTGCGGAGATCAATCTTGAGACATTTGAGAAAGATGTCCATTTGCTCTTTTGTGTTCGGCGTTTCAACAATTTCAGAGAGCTTGTCATTCCATCTCCTTGTGAAGTCAATGAAGGACTCGTTATCTCTTTGAGTGGTGTTCTCGATCTCTTTCCTTGTGGGCCGGTGAGTGGTGTTGCCTTGATATTGATTCTTGAAGGCAAGCATAGCGGCATCCCAATCAAGAAGGACAGTGAGCGGCAGAGTTGCATACCAATCCTTTGCCGTCCCCTCGAGGGTGAGAGGAAAGCATTGAGCCATAACTTTTGGGGAGACCTTCTTCGGAACCATAGCCCAAATGTAAGTCTCGATGTGGGCCATCGGGCATGAGTTTCCCTTAAACTTGCTAATGTCGGGCATCTTAAATTTGTCAGGAAGAGCGGCCATCGTGCTCATGAGGATGGATGACTGATAAAGGCTTGTGTTGGAGCCTTTTCCCATGTTGAGGCCGTCAAATTTCTGATCAATGTAGGCCATGATGGAATCGACCATTTTAGGGTCATTGTTGTCGGTGCTTGGTCCCCCCCACTTTTTTGGTACGGGCACTGACATACGGGCTTTCAAACAAACCCTTGGTCCACTCGGATTCCTCATTGTCATTAACCCCCTTGTTCTTGGAGAGTTTGAGGAGCTTGGCTTTCAGTTGGTCAACCTCGGCCTCGTGGGCCTCCCTTTGACTGTCGACATGAGTTTGCCACAAGGCTTCTTTGGTTTGAGCCTCATTGTTGAGAGTGGTGACTTGTTGTTGGAGTGTTTGAACCATGGCGGAAAGCTGTTCGAGAGTCATGGCGTTGTTGGTGTTGGAGTCGCCGGACATTGATGATGTAGAAGCTGTTGGAGTGATCGGTTCACGGACAAGCCTGTTGGATGAATCTCTGTAGATGCGGAGAGTACCAATCGGACCTATAATTGGAGAAGTAGCCCTTGTCAGTCTCGGTTCATACTTTCGGTCCATGAGGAGGTTGAGAACACACAGTTGGGCACACGACTCGAACCACATAAGAAAAAGACTTTTTTTTTATTATTTTTATTTATAAGTCGGAGGGAATGGATTCCTTTTGGGGTTTTTAAGAAGATAATGGAATCGTCACACTAGTATATAGACCATCTCGCGGTCCCATATACTCATCGGATTCCATCGCGTTTGTGAATCCTACATGTGTCGGGATTAAACTAAATTAATGTAGTAAAGCATACATGCGGGGACGGATTTTTATTTTCGTCCAAAATAACCACTTTTGGGGACGGATTTTTATTGCGTCCGTTTCAACAAGTTGGCATGTATGTTTTGAAGACATTAGTTTAGGGAAATCTCGGTACATGGAAACCGACTTGAGTCACAAAGTGTTAGACCCTAACTAGAATTGTGTGCCTTGTGCTCGGCTTGAATATGAGGCTCAAAGGTCACCCCCGGCATGTAGTCATGAACTACGCCACGGGCTGAGGTTTACCGCTTCGAAAGAGCCAAGGTCGAGTGAAGCTTGAAACTTTCTAGGACGGGCCTCGACGGGTTTGGGGTTGGACTTGTGCGACTCGATAGTGAAGCGCAATTTCTACGCTCCGTGTATTCAGGGTAAGCACGGCAAGGTTCTGAAAAGGATGACGGGAAGTGTGTCACGTCAAAGTAGGTCTGGTACATGCATTGTTGAGTAAAAGCCCGGTTACAACCGAACATGCGTGCAAACAAATTCAGGGGGGTCTCGGTAGCGGACGGAGTCATCATTCCCCCTCCAAGAGAAAGGCCAACGATAGCACAAAATTCCTCAAAAGTGGGACACAATTCGTCATGAGTAAAGCTGAATAAATGAGTGCGAGGAGACCAAAAAAGGGAGGCATTCCGAAGCATCTCCCAATTAATTTTGATCTTTCGGAGGGAAAACAGAGACGGTACATTAAAGGTCCTCTCCAATGCAGCCTTTTCCCTGCTAGAATAAGTTCTCACCCAAGAATTAAGTTTCAAATGGTACTCAGCAGTATCGACAGAAGTAGGACGGAGCTGATACATGGTTATGAAAAGAATAAATGAAAGCACGGAGAATGGGAATGCTTCCAATTGTTGGTGTGAAAGAATATGGGTGATTGGCCATCATTTTATGCCAAAACCCCATCCCAATCTAGTGATCCCCTGCCAAAGGCCAGACCTCACCCCATTCCTCTCCTTATCCCAATCAGAATTTGGCACAAAAAACAAGAAATAGCAGAACAACAGATATGCACGGTCGAGTCCTTTGTTCTGCACGGCCGTGCAGACATTGTTTTGGCCTGAATTCTTTTGTTCTTCTCCTCTTGTCCAAAAAAGCAATTCCCAACGTTTTTTCCCTCCTTTTAAGCTGAATTTGAAGTGATCACATGTTGAGTCATCCAAAATTTTATGGTCAAGCATAAAAATGAAAGTGCTCGTTTTAAAACAGCTAAAATTGTCAAATCGAGACTCATAAAAATGCTCATTTTAGCCTGTTTTCGCTTGAATCTTCTCTGTGAAATAATGTTTTCATGTAGGATGTGAGCTGAAAGAAAAATCTCATCACGCTACAATATCATCAAGTTAAACTCAGAACAGATCGAAATCTATGATTTACAGGCTGCCCTCAACCATCATCGGCAGACTGCAGTGCGTGATCATCGCTTTCTCATTGGCGAGAGAAGTTGCGGCGTATCCTTTTGCTCTCTTTCATCAAAGTATTTTTACTTTCATCTCTAGAAATTTGGTTACCCCTCGGTCATTTTTGGATTTATTCGAATTTGACCCTCTAAAATTTGGTTACCCCTTGGTCCTTTTCGGCTTAACCGAATCGGACCCTCGACTTAGTTGGTTACTCTTTTGGTCCACTAGAGCGCTCGGATGGACCTCCCTCAGAACTACGCCCTGACTTGATTCCCGGGAGGGATACGTAGGCAGCTCGAATAGGAGCTCAGTCGCCGATCTTTTCAAATTATGTTGTTTAATCCCCAGTAAAGAGAATTCGAATTCTCGATGCTCCCCCCCGGCTCAGAGATATTTGATCTCACTCCCCAGCCATTCCTCCGCCCTATTGCCCCGCTAGAGAAGTTTACTTCTCAAACTTCATCCCCAGCATTAAGCTGAACTACGATTGGTCTAATTATCGAGAGAGATACGTAGGAAACTTGGGAATCCCAAGTTCGACCATATGCTTGCTTGATTTTTTGTGCTTGAGTAGAACTACGAAGGCTTGATTCCCGAAAGGGATACGTAGGAAGCCCCACTTCGGGCTCAGCCATTAAACCGAGATGAGATCGGCAGTCTCTTAGTGATCGTCGAATTCGCTTTACTTTGCAAGTGAATTCGACAAGGGGCTCTGTAGACACCCGATCTCGCACCCCTATTTAACCCTCATTTAATTGGTCTAAACCTGATAATCGACTTAGAACCCCAGATTTGGCTGTTCGGGACTACCGAGCGCCTTATCGGTGCATCTGATGAATAAACCAAGTTCAGATCTGTGATCAGGGCTCAAATCCGAGTAAACAGGCATTTTCTCGAAAATCGCGCGCGGATCCTTTAACGGGTCCCGCACTGCTAAAAAATCTTTTTACCGAACATCTAATGGATTTAAAAATATATTATGCTATCCCTTGCTCGTTAATAAATTACAGCTATACCGGTGTGACCACAAAATATTCCGAGCAGCTTTCGTGTTGCGCCCGCGGACAACCGGGTCACCGGAGCGCGCACGACGGAGCAGTTGCGGAGCAAAAGACGGAGCCGGAGGAAATGTGTGCCGAGCAAGAAAAGGACCAGTCAATAAAGTGCCATATGTCACCTCCTGGCTGGCTGGAAAAGAAAAGAAAAAAAATCAAATTTTGACTTTTTGGCCAGGCGCACGGCCGTGCGCTTTGTCCTGCACAGCCGTGCAGACCTGGTCGAGCCTTTTTGCAGTTTTTCACCATTTTTGTTAAACTTCATCATTTTTATTCTCCTTCAAGCTCCTCCTCCATCACCTCCATCAAACATCAGCCACCTCCCTCCTCTACCCTTATGGTAGGGGTAGATTAGTCACAAAAAACTTACCTCCCTCTTCCTCCCAAAATGGCCTAAGTTGAGCCCCTCTCCCTCATTCAACCAACAACTCATACACTACACATTCTTACTACAACCTTACTCTCTCACCTCTATCTATCCCCAATTCTCAGCCTCTCTACACCTCCACCACACCACCACCACTCGGCCACCACACCACCACCATAGGCCACCACATCTCCTCCATCCAAACTACCCAAAAACTACCAAAAACAAACACAAAACGTTACCAAAACTCACACAATTCAAGCAACTAAACCATCCAATTCAAACAAAAGAAAAAAGTCTTCCCTTAGCAAGACAAAGGAAGCACAAATACCCTTTTACAAGGTAAGTTTTGCTTATGTAATCTCTTAGTATGTAAAGATGTAAATAATATGGTTGTTGGTGTAAGGATCTAGCCACTACTTGGTTAGATTCCTTTGTTTTCTTAGAATGTTTCTTGTATAAACTTATTATATAATCATGTAAATAGTGCTATGAATGTTTGAATCTGAATCTTAGCATGTATATATGATTTTGTGATAATTATGTGTCTATTTCTTGGTCATTGGGGTTATTCATGAACATATATGCTCCTTGTCCTTGGGTGTCACAAATCTGTCCTCTTTATCTTTTCTTCATGAATATGCATGCTTAGGTTAGTTTTTGATGTGAAGTATTCTCTTGACAATTGTCCTAACATGTTGTACATTAACCTACTTGATTTTCACCCCTCTTTCTTGAGTTTTGGTCATGCTTTGAAGCTCTTCTTTGTAGCTTAAGTAACTAGTTTCTGTATTCTGTTTTGACCAACGATTTCCATGCCTTAAAAGCTTCATCATGAAATCTTCTCCTTACATACTGAAGTTTATGCTCACCAAGTTTCATGCCCATATTCAATGTGTAGCTCCTGTTTTTATGCCTAGTTTTGAGATGTGCATATGCTGTCCTGCTTGTTCTTTCCTGTGACATGTTTTGTTATTGTGCTTAAAGGTCAGTGAAAAATTGGTTACTTGGACTAAGTCTAAACATGAGTTTTGTTCCCAGAGAAGTTAAGAAAGTGTAAATATTTTAAAATCATTTTTTGGACCAATGGAAGTGCCTTTTTCATCCATTTGTTTTGAGCCTTAGCTTTCATAAACTGCACTTCCAGTTTTAACATTGCAGTTTCAAAGATCATTTGAGTCATTTAAACTCATCCCATGGACACCAAATTTTGGGGATTTCATGATTTTGACGTTCGTTTCAATTCTTGTTCTTGGTGTTTTGTCAAATTCATGATGTAATATGGGTAAAATTGGTGACTAACGTGTCATGCCACTGTAAATCTTTTCTGGGCAGATTTTTGTAAACATCTTTCTTTGTTAATTTTTAAGTCTAAAGGTTAATATAAAAATCCAATAAAATTCACCAATGATCTCTAACATTCTGGTAGTAAATCCCATTTTTTAGTTCTGGATTTAGACGACTTTTAGGATAGGTATATTAGCTCGGGACAGAAATTAGTGCCAAATTCAACGACCAAGCCCGTGGTGCAAACGCCCATTCTTTCAAGGGATTTGTCTCCCTTTTATATATCATTTGTATAATTTGTACTTAATCCCCTACCCCTTACATGTTTTCTTTTCTTTATATGTTTAAAATCATTTTTGATAACCGATCGGGAATCCACCCAAGCCGATTCCCGGCCGTGATCAAAACGAATGTTCCTAGACTAGGAGACATCCTTGTGTAAATACATACCTTTATCGAGTTAAGGCATTAAAAGGCAATATTTCAAAATAAGGCATAAAATTAAACGTAGGCGGAAGCATGCTAGAGTCCGTAAGGGCGAGAGGAGTGTTGCTCATCACCTTCTCTTCTCGTAACCTAGCCCCCGAACCCACCTTCAATTAAAAAAAAGGGTTTATCTCTATTTTCCCTAAAATAAAATGAGGTGGCGACTCTCTGCATTTTCAAAAACAAAGGTAGAGAAACCTCTATGAAAAACCGATCGGATTCAAACCGCACTCGCACGGACCCACATTTCAAAAAGGTTCGTGCGCGGGATCTCACACTCTCTAGTTGCATCTCATGATACTAGATACTCAACCCTTTTGTAGAATAGAGATGGAGTATTTAGAACTCTTCTAACACCATTATTAAACTTAAACATGTATTTATACTGCGATATTTATCTTTGTTGGTTTAGAAGAATGCATCTATGTAACATTTACAAGATCATCTTTTATTCCATCAAAGATCAAGAATGCATCCTTTAGTTCTTCTCAAGTACATAAGGATGTTTCTTAACTAGTGGCTTTCACTAGGATCCGATTTTTATCATCTCATCATACTCCAAGTATATGAGACATCTGATCTTAGTACATTAACATGGCTTACATGATAGATCCAATTGCCGAAGCATATGGAACCTAATCAAGTAATCTTGCTCATTAGTCTTCCAATAAGACTAAATCTTGTCAAGAGTAATGTCATTAGACATTTGTAAGCAAACTCTCTAAGAATCTTGCATAGTGAACTTTTCACTATCTTGTCTATGTTTAGTACTTTGACATTAACCAATCATCATTTTAGATTTATCTCCATAAATCTAAATTCCAAGGATATAAGCGGCTTTAACCAAGTCTTTCATTAAGAAACGCTTTCAAAATGAATTATATGTCAACCACATATTTTAGACTAGGAATTATGTTACGCTCCCACTAAATTTATTGTAATCACAAGTTTCATCTTTGATGAATTCAAACTCTTTGAATACTACAAAAATGAAAATTCCATTCTAAGAATTTTGCTTCAATCCATCTCATGGATTTCTGCAACTTGCAGATCAAAACTTTTTTGTTGTATTAAACATATCCTAAAGTACGTTCATGTTAAGGAATGCTGTTTTGTCATCCATTTATCATATTTCATATTCACAATATGAGATCATGACAATTAGAATTCTAATATCATTAAGCATGACTACGGGTGATAAAGTTTCATCATAATCGATATTATGGATTAACTTTACTCAATTAGCCATGCTTAATAATTATGCACTTTGCGATCCATGTCTGTTTTCTCCAAGAAAACTTTCTTTCCATCTTATGGTTTTTAAGCCTTCAGGTAGAACAATCAAGTTCCAAACTTGATTATCATACATGGATAGCACTTTTAGATTTCATGACTCCAAGTCATTGATCTAAATCCGGAGCGGACAATGCATATTGATAGGTGATAGGTCAATCATTCTCAATGATATCTTCCTAATTACTTTCTATTACGAGAAATCAATATTCTTGTTATAGATAGTATCCTATCATATATGCAAATAACTTGTGTATACTTGAACGAATTTCCACAA